>CM056737.1:39303049-39369591 GCA_029844215.1 Przewalskia tangutica | reverse complement strand
TTTGAGGCTAATGGCAGGGTGACACGTGTCACCGCCCTGCGCCGGGCTCGGGTCAATGACATTTGTGCACAACACCCTGCCAGAGTCGCCTCGACTAAACGCTTACATCTCTTCATGCAGTGGAAAATTCGGCTATATGTCTTTTCTTATTTTTTGTGGATTTTTCCGAGAGACGTAAACATTTTGACCAACGGAGGGTGATATGCGTGGTCACCTCACACCACCGGCAAGAAGCATCGTGCCGACGTGTGGCAATGGCAAGTCAGGTAGATATTCGCAGGGCTTCTGGGCGAGTAGGTCTAGGTGCACTTGATTCGCCTTACACTCGCTTTGCACATACGGCTTGATCTTGGCCATCTGGTTTCTTTGGTTTTGCTATAAATACCCCTCACTAAGACTTCATTCATCCAAATACGTTCCAAGTCTCGCTATCCTTCCCTCTCTTGCTCGACTCTCGCCCAAGAGCCCTCCCTAGTAAAGGCCCTTGGCCGAGAAACCCTCCCTTTGAGTGGCCTTTGCGGCCGTAGAGCCCCCTCCCCTTTTCGGGCGCACACTGCAACCCTTCCCAGCCTAAATTTAGTTGTTTTTAGCTGTGATAATACCCTTTGTGGTATAGAAAATACTCTCCCAGTATTTTTATAATGCCCAAAATACCTTAGCCTTTACCTAGTAGTATTTCAAAGTTACCTCTATAATGCAGAGTCCAAATACTACACTTTTTCTTTTAGTCTCAAACCGAAACCTCAGGAAATCTTCATAAATGGTCAAGATTTGAGTGGTTGCTAGAACTTCTATGGTTGTTTGGAGTGGTCTGGAGCGCACTCTTATGAGCTAAACCTTGCTCGTGATCTATTATTATAACTTGGATAATTACGTGGCTTATCGAGGTAATTATCTGTCCTCTATTTGTAATCGGAAATTTACGTTATTAGAATATATAGTTGAAGATACTATATATGTAACTAAGCTTGCATCATGCAATGTCTTTTGACTTAAGCCTCACAAAGAAAATGTTATACCGTGGTTCGTGCCGTATGTGGCCACGCGGAAGTGAGTTAGGACTGAATCGTAAAACTTCTGTGGGCTCAGGCCTCTGGGCCGGGGCACGGGAGGCACGCGGGCGCTGGCAGAATTAAGGCATGCGCGCACGGAATCGGGCCGCGCCTAAAGTTCCGGTGTCCGCAGGAGTCATGGCCGCGGCCACGGAAGCAGCCGCGCCGAGGCGGAATTTTGGGGAAAAACTTAGAAAGTCCGATTTTTGTTTTAAAAGAGGCTACGGGAGGGTGATGTTGTCCCCATCCGATTTTCTGCTACATGCATTATATCGACCAAGGCTTCATCATTTCATTCAACTTTTCATCTTTACACTCCATCTCTCTCTAAATTAAAAGCTCATCCTTCTCTCTAAATTCCCAAGAGGAATTCTAGCCTAAGGGAAAATCTGAAAGTTGTAATAGGAAGGAAAGGTTATTATGCTTCACAAGACTATCGCGGTGGTGTTCTCGGAGAAAAGGCTAGCAAGGTGTCGAATAAGTTTGCTAAAACTTAAGGTAACATTTCTTCTCTCAGAGTTGGTATCAAGCGCCGCATGTTTAATAGGAAGAACTCAGAGTTGGAAAAAATGCACTTAGAGTACTGCATGTAAGAAACGGGGTCGATTATGAAAGAATTGTTGGGGATATTATGAGCACGTTGTTGCCTAAATACTACATTAGACTTGTTGGGTTAGTTGTTGTAATCATGGGTTGAATTTACACACCAAAGTTTGTGTGTAATCTCCTTGGCGTTGGTCGTTGTCGAGCCTTAAACACGGCATTTGAGCGTTAAAAATCGACCTTGGAAAAGGTGGCAAAGTATGTAGAAACAAAGGAACGCTGCCCAATTTTCCGTAGGAAATCGTGACTTTAACTTGGAAAATTCTGCATTATAATTAGAGCTTGATAAACGATTGTGGTCATTTTAGGTTGACATACCACGCGCGTAAATCGACTTAGCTGTGGATCGACCAAGAGGTATGCGGAGCTTTCCTATCTCTCGAGCATGATTAGTCAGACTTATGTAGACGCAGACGACAAGATTTGGAAATCTTCGCTTGTTATAAGTATTTGATACTTGCTTCGCTTTAAAAGAAAAGTATAAAAATCCTCGACTTAAGTGGAATGTGTTTTACTATTGTTTAACTCTAATATAACGCTTTGGCTGAGTCAAGTTATATTAGTTTGTGAAAGTTTAATGGAGAAAGGTTTTGATGATTTGAACTCGTGGAAGGAAAATGGTTTTAAGGCATGAATTGCCTAAGGTTTTACAAGAAACGAAGTCACTTAATTTAGAAGCTCGAGATAGTTTTAAAAGGAAATGTGACTTGCTTTGAAAAGAAATCGTAACTCGATACTACGGTGATTAGTATCTTGGAATTTTTGTATAAAAAGAGTTATTTCTTAAAAGGTTAGAAGTACACGGTACTTGGGTTAAATTCTGATTTTCTATTAAAAGACATACGGTGCCTTAGGTATACTAAAACGAGAGGATATATTAATAATAATAAGTTAGTATTTTCTTAACTTGCTTATGTTATGATACGACAGTCAGAAGGCTTATGTTATGATATGATAGGTCAGAGTGCTTATGTTATGATATGATAGCCGAGTGCTTATGTTATGATAGGCAGAGTGCTTATGTATGATAGCCTGATGAGCTATGTTATATATATATTATTACTGTAAACCCCGTTATTCTTTATTTTTCGACATACCGACACGGTGGCCCACGTATGCTCCAATAGGATGGTTTACTATTTATGCCATGGATTTGCTACCCATGACGCGAGCGCGCCAGACTACGCGATTCGACCATAGGATCCACGCGGTGAAATAGTCCCACGCGAGTACGCTGATGGTATTTACGCGATCCACAGATCCACGCGGTGAAATAGTCCCACGCGGGTGAAATAGTCCCACGACGGCGCGATGACTTCACGCGGGTCCACAGACCTACGCGTGAAATAGTCCTGCGAGTAGGATCGCTTAATGATACTACGCGCAGGTACCTGCTTTGATCACGAGCCTCCTATTTTTACGCAAAGATATATATACATTTGTTACTCTCATTGTTAGTAAGGCATAAGCAAGGTAAACCGATTTTCGCCTATAACTCCAAATTATATTTTGACTTATGATATTATTACGATTTTCCGCCGCATATTTGGTACACGTTGCATCGACTCCTTCGGGCCGCGCTCACGCCGCAGTCGAGGTTCATACTTGCCGATCCGCACTCTAGGATCACTTCGGCTTCTAAGGCTCCATTTCTCCGAGGCCTCGCCTTTTGGCACGATTCTCGAGGTTGTAGACTTTGTACATTCAGTGGTATGGCGTGGCCCCGTCCCGCCATAGTGTTATTCATTCTGTGAGTTCGTAGTCTTGTCGTAACTTGGTCTGCTAAGGATGAATCGTCGGTTTATGTACTTGGGTTAGCCATTGGGCTAGACTATTCTATATCTTAACGGTTGTTTATCTTGAGTTTACATTCCGCCGTTTTCTCCGATGTCAGGTCACTAGGGTGCCCGTTATGCACCGCCACGTCCGGTTCGGTCGCGATAAAAGTGGTATCAGAGCGCTTAATCCTCTGAAAGAGTCTACAGCCGTGATCTAGTAGTCTGATTATCGCTGTCGCGCACCACATCTATAATCGTGAGGTCGCAGGATATTTAGGATTGGTTTCATTCTTTCACTCTAAGATCGCGATACAGTGTGGTTGTGGTCGCCTCTCCCTAATGTGTTACGGTGTGCAGCCACGGCGAAGCAAAGAGCGACCCGCAGAAGAAGACATGGATCGCGATCCGTTGGTAATACTTGTAGTATAGTTGGTATTGTGACATACAGCCTATACAGATTTCAGTGCGAGGGTCACATACGTGTCGCTTAGAATGATTTTAGATTACCGTGATTCGTAAGGACTAAATAGATACCGGGAGGTATGAATAGCTATGAACTCTCATCGAGGTTTTACGTATAGTTTGAGAAAATTAGTGAGACGATGAGTTGTCGGAAAAAGTAATGGAACCTTAAGCTTAATTAAGCGGGCCCAACGGGAGACTATGTTTGTAAATTGCCACGCGGTACGCTTAAGAGGATAGTACGGACGGGATCCGCGTGGAGTAAGTAATGGTTGTCAGTGACCAAGACGACACGACCACTACGGTATTACGAGAAGTTAGTATACCCGCCATGGGTGGGATCACTGATAGTAGTCCCGCCACGCGACAGGTCACGAGGGTATGCGTCGAGTCTAATTAATCATTTTACGAGTTCGCAGACGATCCCACCTAACTGTGTCATGAGCTAGAATGACCTTATATTGTTTTAACTTAGTAACTCCAAGATCAAGGCCGCCTTTATTACGGAAGTTATGACGTAAGCTAGAATAAGTTCGAAGTACGAAAAGAGTACGACCTGAAGTAGCCGAGCAACCAACTGTGAAAGAAACGGGCCGTAATCCATGAACCTTTATTGGGGTAACCACACCCGCAGTGTCAGCGGTAGCCGAGCGGGCGATAATAATTGTCAAGAACGATATAGTCGCTTGACCCTAGCAGAGCCATGGCATGACGACGCCGAGGTCATTACGAGCACGCTAGTGGCCTCACGTTATGCCAACGTGGACTACGTAAGAGATCGATTCGCACCAATTTTCCTGCAGTTTGCCATCGAGCGGAGATGAAGGAAGGTAGTAACCATGAATTATCCTTCCTTCTTTGGCATCATTGTTTTTAATAAGTTCGTGGACTTGTTCGCTGGGAAAAAATCGACGCAGAAAGTAAGTAATACTTGAATTTGAAGGAATTTATGTTAAGTTCCTCGAGGTACTTGAGTTGGTCATGGCGTGGCCGTACACGACCTTCCTGATAATTTCAAGGAAATGCAAGGCAAGAATAAAATAAGTACGGCACGACGAAAGAAGAGGGCATCTTTGGTAGGTTTTGAAAATCTACACGATTTTAAGGCGCGCGTAATGATTAGATATTTACAGACCACGCAGAGGACGCGTGATTAGGTCATGGACACCAAGGAAAGTTTATCAAGGGAGATAAGTTCTCTCCCATACATAAAAGGATAGTCTTACGACATGGTTATGTGTACCCATGTAGTTAGACGGAGACGGGAGACTGCAGGTCTTCGTGATCGCCACGCCATAAGTTACGCTTTTAGATAACCGTGGAAAAGTATTACGTCGGGGTAATTAAGAACGACGCCACGAAACGGCCGTGAAGTGTCGTAAGAAAACGGGCGTAGTACACATGTTTGAAACCGCACGATTATGGATCAAATTAGAAACACTTTACTATTAATAAGCATAAGGTAGGTTACGACCAAAAGGATAAAAGAGAATACAACTACGGTTATGTAAGTTGCACGAGATACGCTACCTCGAACTAGTGTAAGACCATTAGCAGGTAATGGGCGTAGGAACACCTCGAGGAAAGCGTAGTAGCATCCAGATCGACGAGAAAGATAGTAAGAGAATACTGAGAGGTAAAGGACCCCGTGACAACTTGAATTAACTTATAAAGGAAAGACGAGTAGACACTGAAACGATAAGAAATCTCGACAAGTCATCGATTATGTAATACCGCGAATCGAGGTCAACATCGACTATAAGCTCTACGAAATGAGAGAGGATAATAGGATTACTACTTGACAAGATCAAGGAAGTCTTCCCTAAATTGTGATCGCAGTGAAGTCTTAGCCACGCAAGCAAAGCGAATCAGATCCAAGTATAGTAACCAAGTTTGCTTGCAACAGAGAAAGTGGAAACAGAACCATAACCGAGATTAAGGATGCTCGAATATTTTGCAAGTGCAAGAGAGGCTTCCGCTATCTAAGAGAAGTCGACCACTTACATAGCTTCTAACCCCTCGAGAGACTAGAGGGTTAGGGTATTATTGTAACACGTCATGTCATTAGTCAGCCGACGCAACACGATAAGGTTAGAGCTTATGTTTCCTGTTAGGGAAGCAAGAAAGGAATTACGTTACTCACGATTTAGAGCTCACGGCAGCTAATCGCACTCAAGATTTGGAGGCAATTTCCTTATATAGATTTCATGTGATATTCATGAGACCACAGAAACTCCGTGATATCTTCGCATCGAGGCACTGAATTTGCGCAGAGACGGTGGTCGGAGCTACTTAAGGATTGTGATATTGATATCCTATACCACCCAGCAAGGCCAACGAGTCGCGTACGCCTTAGTCGCAGATCACGGGTAGTCCGTCGGGGTGCAAGTGGTAAAGGCGATACGGTCCGAGAGTTACACCGCTAGCAAGCCTCGGGGTTCGCTTGGCTGATTCCGCTAGTAACGGAATTGGTTCGAGAGGCCGCCAGTCTTCCATCGCCGGCGAGGTGAAGAGGCTACGATGAGGATCCGATTTTGGTACGGCATCGAGACGCAGCCTCCAGAAGAGAAGAGTCTATTCGAGGTAGCACCGGACGGGTGCTAAGGTTCGAGGGCCGATTGGTGTTCCCGACGTGGCAGACTTCGCCGCCAGATTCTCGTGAGGCACCCAGGCTCGTTATTCGATTCATCCGGTCGACTAAGATGTACCACGACCTCGTGCATGTACGAGCGGATGGTTCAAGAGGACGCGGCCGCTTTGTTGCCCAGGTCCTAATTGTCGCAGGTTAAGGTTGAGCACCGTGCCGGGCTATTACAGCTATCGATATTCACGCGGAAGTGAGGTGGTCAACACGGACTTTATTACGTGGTTACCTCGCACCTGCAGGAGACATGATTCCATTTGGGTTATTGCTGACAGTCGATTTAAATCACCACTTTCTTCCACCAGACGACATTTTCACCGAGGACTATGCCGATTATATATTAGAGAGATTGTGAGATCGCACGAGTCCCTGGTCGATTATATCGATAGAGGAGCCTGGGCCACGCTAACTTCGAGGTCTTTCCGTATGGGATTAGGACACAGTGAGTCTCAAGACGGCTTCATCCTCGACGGACGGACAGCCGAGCGCACTATCCGCATACACTCGAGGATATGTCGCGCTTGTGTTATTGATTTCGGGTACCGGGAGGATCATTTACCTTTACGGAGTTTGCTTATAACAACAGCTACCATTCTAGTGTTCGACGACGCCATGAGGCCTTATACGAGGAAGTGCAGTCACCGATAGTTGGCTCAAGTGGGAGAAGGCGCTTAACCGCCAGATTTGGTTCACAGCAGTGGATAAGGTGGCTTATCCAGAGCGTTATCGCAGCCCCGCAGTCGCAGTAAATCATACGCAGATCATCGCGCCGACACTTAGAGTTCGAGGTTAACGATCGGGTCTTTCAAAGTGCCACCCATGGCGGCGTGATGAGATTTGGGAGGAAAGGGAAACTCACCAAGGTACATCGGGTGACGATTGTCCAAGAGTGGGCGGTTGCGAGTCGGATCCGCCGTCCGATCTCGGCGGCAGACATCCAGCTTTTCACGCGTTCATGTTACGAAACGCGTTGAAATCCATCTAGAGTGCACCATTCAGATATCCAGTGACAGATGAGTTGTCGATGATGAGAGTCCCATACGATACCGATCGCAAGTTAGACGACTCCGACGAAGCGAGGTGGCTTCCGCCAAGGTTTTACGGCGAACGAGAAATGAGGAGATGACGTGGAAGCTGAGGATGATATGATGAAGAAATACCCACACTTATTCCCTATACCTCCGTAACCCCTTTCCTACCGATCGCGTTAATTTGGTTGATTACGCTGAGTAATGTCGCTGGCTCGGAGCATTCTTATTTGCAAAGGAATAGTTAAGAAGATATGTTTATATCAGGTTTTGTGTAAGGTTAGAAGGAACATTCGACGAATGTTTCGGGGGAGAATGTTATACCGTGGTTCGTGCCGACGGTACGCGCGGAAGGAGTTAGACTAAATCGTAAAACTTCTGGCCAGGGCTCAGTACGGCCGGGAGGCGTGGCCGCGCGCCAAGGCGCAGTCGCCGCACGGAAATCGGGTCGCGCGCCAAAGTTCCGGAGTCCGCAGAGTCGCAGCCGGGCGCCGAAGCAGGCGCGCGCCGAGGCGGGAATTTTGGGCGAAAAACTTAGAAAGTCCGATTTTTGTTTTAAAAGAGGCATGAGGTGCATGTTGTCCCCATCCGATTTTATGCTACATGCATTATATTGACCAAGGCTTGGTCATTTCATTCAACTTTTCATCTTTACACTCCATCTCTCTCTAAATTAAAAGCTCATCCTTCTCTAAATTCCCAAGAGGAATTCTAGCCTGGGAAAAATCAAAAGTGTAATAGAAGGAAAGGTTATTACAAGTTCAAGACTATCGTGGTGGTGTTCTTGGAGAAAAGGCTAGCAAGGTGTTGGATTAAGTTTGGCTAAAACTCAAGGTAACATTTCTTCTCAGAATGGTATCAAGGCGCCGATGTTTAATAGGAAGAACTCAGTTGGAAAAAATGCACTTAGAGTAGTTGCATGTAAGAAATGGGGCTGATTATGAAAGAATTGGTCTGGGGATTTTATGAGTACGTTGTTGCCTAAATACTACATTAGACTTGTGGGTTAGTTGTCAGAATCATGGTTGAATTTTACACACCAAAGTTTGCGTGTAATCCCTTGGTGTTGGTCGTTGTCGAGCCTTAAACACGGCATTTGAACGTTAAAAATCGACCTTGGAAAAGGTGGCAAAGTATGTAGAAACAAAGGAACGCCGCCCAATTTTCCGTAGGAAATTGGTGACTTTAACTTGGAAAATTCTGCATTATAATTAGAGCTGATAAACGATTGCGGTCATTTTAGGTTGACATACCACGCATGTAAATCGACTTAGCTCGTGGATCGACCAAGAGGTATGTGGAGCTTTCCTATCTCTCGAGCATGATTAGTCAGACCTACGTAGTACTAGAGACGACAAGATTTGGAAATCTTCGCTTGTTATAAGTATTTGATACTTGCTTCGCTTTAAAAGAAAAGTATAAAAATCCTCGACTTAAGGGAATGTGTTTTACTATTGTTTAACTCTAATATAACGCTTTACATGAGTTGGTTATATTAGTTTGTGAAAGTTTAACGGAGAAAGGTTTTGATGATTTGAACTCATGGAAGGAAAATGGTTTTAAGGCATGAATTGCCTAAGGTTTTACAAGAAACGGTCACTTAATTTAGAAGCTCGAGATAGTTTTAAAAGGAAATGTGACTTGCTTTGAAAAGAAATCGAATTTGATACTACGGTGATTAGTATCTTGGAATTTTTGTATAAAAGAGTTATTTAAAAGGTTAGAAGTACACGGTACTTGGGTTAAATTCTGATTTTCTATTAAAAGACATGCTGGTGCCTTAGGTATACTAAAACGAGAGGATATATTAATAATGTTAATGAAGTTGTGGTATTTTCTTAACTTGCTTATGTTATGATATGATAGGCCAGAGTGCTTATGTTATGATATGATAGGCAGAAGGCTTATGTTATGATATGACAGCCAGAGGCTTATGTTATGACATGATAGGCCTAGAGCTTATGTTACGTATGATAGCTTAATGAGCTATGTTATATATATATTATTACGTAAACCCCGGTTATTCTTGTTATTTTCGACATACCGACATCACGGGTGGCCCACGTATGCTCCAATAGGATGGTTTACTATTTATGCCATGGATTTGCTACCCATGACGCGAAAGCGCTTGTACTACGCGATTCGACCATAGGATCCACGCGCGTGAAATAGTCCCACGCGAGTACGCTGATGGATCATGCGATCCACAGGATCCATGCGGTGAAATAGTCCCACGCGGTGAAATAGTCCACGACGAGGTGATGACTCACGCGGTCCACGTGGACCTACGCGTGAAATAGTCCTGCGAGTAGGATCGCTTAATGATACTACGCGAGGTACCGCTTTGATCACGAGCCTCCTATTTTACGCAGATATATATACATTTGTTACTCTCATTGTTAGTAAGGCACATGCAAGGTAAACCGATTTTCGCTTATAACTCCACTTTATATTTTGACTTATGATATTATTACGATTTTCCGCCGCATATTTGGTACACGCCAGATCGACTTCGGGCCGCTCATGCCGCAGTCGAGGTTCATAGTTTGTCGATCCGCACTCAGGATCACTGCTCGGCTTCTAAGGCTCCATTTCTCCGAGGCCTGCCTTTTGCACGATTCTCTGAGGCTGTAGACTTTGTACATTCGCGGTAATGGCGGCTCATTCCGCCATAGTGTTATTCATTCTGAGGCCTCGTAGTCTTGTCGTAACTTGGTTCGTATGACGTGTCACGACCACCTCGGCCGCTGATCGGTACCTCACGGTACTCGTCGTATATGTCCGAGAATAGCAGTAACATACATGAAACAAAATCAGATAAGGAGAACATCACTAGCAAGCCGAGCAAGGCCGCCTTTCATAAAACAACTTAACCGAAAGTAAAATAAGACATCTTATCATTACACAAACCACAAACGTGACTACGCACTTCAGAACAATAATCGTATGACATTCGCCATACCCCGGATGCATAAAAGCAACTAACCTCGTGGAATCATACCAAAATACAAAGCCTCCGAGGACGGAGCTTTCCAGAAATGAACAAAGGATCCTAATAGCTACGGACGACAGTAAGCTCGTATGACCGCAGATTTAACGCACTTCAAGCGAGGTCGGCATAACAGTACCAAGTATTGAAATCAAAATATCAGAATGAAATCATATAGCATACATAAAGCGCGAGACATGATGATAAACAACTACAAAGACACAACATATACGCAAATGCCAAGTCGTGACTCACGCCTCTAAGTCATCACTCAAATATAACCATAGTCTCACGTGTAACATCAATCACGCCTGAATTTCTTCCTCATCACGGCAATTTGCATGATATAACAACACTCAAGGAGTACATACGAACACTAGATCCCACCGCGACATCGTAATCGTGAGACGCAGTGACGACGGCATAGCTACTGTGATCCACTTCGTGATCCTCAACCGGACGGCAGAAGACGAAGCGCCTACCGTGATCCACCCGCACTCAACAATACTATACCGAATCACGGAGTCGACCGGTAGTGCGATAGCCTTCTACCAGATCCACCTCATACACGTCACGACCGGCAAGACGCAGGCTAACCACCGTGATCCACCTCGCATCACACCACTTCGCCTCTAACCCCGACCAAGTACGAAGCCTACTACCGTGATCCACCTCGCATCACGCCTCCGACCGGCAAGTACGGTGGCTAACTACTAGATCCACCATCGCAGGACTCCGCTGAGAGCTAATCCATGGAACAAAAATATCACCAATGTGGAAACGAATCCTCATCACGGCCGCGATACCCGTAATCCTCCATCACCGATTTCCAGACGCCAAATGTACTCATAATCGAACAAATTAAGCATACCCGTGGAATCTTCATCACCGGCGACGCCCAAGTAACTCATAATCGAACGATGGAAGCATACCCGCGGTATTAGGAATGACCAACCCACATTCCCTTTTCAAAATCAAGTAACAACATTCTTTTCCTAAGTTCCAGCTTTGCCTAGTTTCACTTACTCAAGCTTCTCATTTTCAAATGGTTTCATAGTTTCCAAACTTAATCACTGATTCCTTTAACAATCGAGTAATATATGCCTCACGCGAGAGTAGGTTATTCTTGTTTACAACATTCTTATTACAATGTACCATGATCTAGAAAATGTATATCATTTTGTCTCATCTTAGTTTCTAGCAGATGAGGTTTCACCGGTTTTAATACAATTCATCATTATTCAATACATTTCCTTTATTAACGCTCGCATGTCCTGTCGATACACATTCGATTTCCAAATCGTGAAACCATTATCCCTTTAAATAAAACCAAGTACTTCATTACTCACTTAATGAGGTTTCACGCAAACATTCACATTAAAACAAATAAGTTAAGTCTCTTATCTTATAAGATCAAGTCTCTTAACTTCTAACATCGTGAAACCATTTTCTTTACCTCTTAAGACATTATACCTAACTCCCATAAAGCTAGTATAACTCCTCTTTTAAAACCTTTTAAAACCAAGTTATCCTCCTTCCAAAACGATTTATAAATCTTTGAAATACATCAAGTTCTTTATTATGACTAAATTATAATTCACATCAGCTTACCTTTTAAAACCACAAAGTATTTTCTTCTACATAAAGTTCAAGTTATAACCAACTTCCCATAAAGCCGTTATAACACTTTACGCTTTAAGAACAATCAAACACAGCTAACACACGTGACGCTCACCGCATTACATAGTTCACACATATCATGCTAAGAGATGCGAAGAGGTTCACATACCTCGCGACGATTATCGATAATAAGCAAAAAGCTCCAAGTACTACAACTCATAGCCCTTTCCACTCCTCGAGGATACGCTTACTCCTAGTACTTTCACCTATAAAGGTCACAAACGCTCATTAACCCCAAACACAAGTTTATCTTTCTACGTAAAATTCGGCAAAAGATTTCCTTTGTTTCTACTCACTTTGCCACCTTTCTCAAGGAATTTACCATCAAAACACCACCTGTAAAGTGCCCAATCAATCCAACATTTTAAAGGGATTACACACCCAAATACCAATTCGCCCATAAGTTTACAACAATTCACTTAACAATCCTAAGGTAGTTTTTAGGCTTCAACATGCTCATAAACTCTTCTTAACCCATTTTTCATATTCAAAACACATTTCTAAAGATGAATGACTCTAAGAGCATTATTTACTACCACAAGTTCTTTCTTCTAACACGCAATACTAGAACTAATTCTAAAGGAAGAAATGTTACCTTAAAGCTTTAGCCAAATCTATTCCAACAATTTTGCTAGCCTCCTTTCCAAGAATACCACCACAATAATCTTCACAAGCTAGCCACAAGTTTCCTTCTTGCTTTTTCTTCTCGATTTCTCCTAAGGCTAAAATATCTGAATTCTGCAGGAGTGAGCTGAACTTTTAAGAGAGGGAGAGCTTTGTCTAAGAGAGAGAGATTTACGCACCAAGTCTTGGTCAATATATCGCATGCAACAGAATCGGATGGGGACACTTGTCACCCTCCCATGGTCTCTTTAAAACAAAATCAGACTTTTCTAAGTTTTTCCACTAAAAATCCTCGCCTTCGCCACAAGGCCAGTTCTTGCACATGGCGCCACAACTCATGGACTCAGATCTTCTCCCGCCACATTCGCTTCCTGCCATGCACTAAACTTTAGCGACTTCTCAAGATATTCGTGGCGCCATACCGCTTCGCTGCGCACTGCCGCGCCGTCGTTCAAACATTTTTGTCCGATCATGCATCGAACTTGTAACTCTATAACTTACTCCGACGCCCTATCGATTTAACGGTTGTCATGCGCTGAATCCAGACTAACGAACTACGCCTGTGCCTTTAAAACACTTAGAACTTCAATGTACCGGTCATAACCCGCTTTAAAGTTGACTAAAACCGCCTTAATAATCCGTCAACCTATCCTTTGAAAATTTTAAGTCTTACCCCTTTCGCACGCATCAAACGCATGACTGAACCACGGTGTAACATTCTCCTTAGAAACATTCGCCCGAATGTTTTTGGGAGCCAATCTAATATTCCTGCATTCTCGCATCTTACCCTAACGGAACCTTACTATGCCACTTGTGACCATAAGATATCGCATACGCTTAATCATTCCTCATAAATCAAACAGAAAACGAGTCCAAAGTATGTAACCATTACCACCTACTCGCTCACTACCTAACAGACGGTCTGCTCAGATCTACTAACTTATTATAACACATGACATAGTCTCAATATCCCCGCTCACGATACTAAATCTTACAACAATCCCATCACTTACTCCACCCGAATCTCATCTGACTATCCTCTAAGCATACCACGAGCTTAATTTACAACCATAGTCCCATTAGTCTCTTAATTAAACTTAAGGTCCATTTATTTCTGCATAACTCATCATCTCCTAATTATCTCAAATTAGTATCGCATAACCTCGATGCAGAGTTCATCAAACCACTCCTACCTTCCAGATCTAATTAGTCCTTATCAACTCGTATTCCAATATCATTCTGTGCAACACGTCCTAATCTTTATACATAAATCAGATACCGAACGTCACTATGCCCACTATACTACCATCATAACTAACCCGATACGCAATCCACATAATCTTTCTCGGTCATCACGCTTTCTCAGAAACAGAACAACATAACTCGTTGAGAGACGAATTCAACCACATGTACTCTATCGCACGATCTTAGAGCGGTAAGAACGGAAACCAATCTTAAATGCCTCGCAATTCCTCGACATACGGTGCACAACACACCGATAATCAAGACTTACCAGACACTGGTGGTAGACACCTTCCGAGGACTAATCGCTTCGATACCACTTTGTCACGAATTCGACCCTGTCACGATCGTACTACCGGCACCGTCAGTATGTCGAGAATAGCAATGAACATACACAAAACAAAATCGTAAGAGAACATCACTAGCAAGCCGATAAGGCCGCCTTCATAAAACAACTTAACCAAAGTAAAACAAGACATCTTATCATTACACCTCAAACCACAAACGTGACTACGCACTTCAGAACAATCACAAGGATAGCCTCGCATACCCGACGATGTACAAAAGTAACTAACCTCGTGAATCATACCAAAATACAAAGCCTCCGAGGACGGAGTTTTAAAAATGAACAAAGGATCCTAATAGTATGGACCAAATAGTTACCGTGAATGACTCGGCAGATTAACGCACTTCCGGCGAGGTCAGCATAACAGTACCAAGATGTGAAATCGAAATATCAGAATGAAATCATATAGCATACATAAAGCGCGAGATACGATGACACCAAACTACAAGACACAACATATACGCAAATATGTCAAGTCGTGACTCACGCCTCTAAGTCATCACCAAATATAACCATAGTCTACGCCCAGAACATCAATCACGCCTGAATTCTTCCTCACCGCTGGCAGCCTATGATATAACAAATACTGGGCGAGTACATACGAACACTAGATCCCACCGTGACATCGTAACCGCAGGGCAAGACGGCGCATAGCTACCGATCCACCTCGCATCCTCAACCGGACGGGCAAAGACGAAAGCCTACCAGATCCACCCGCACTCAACAATACTATACTCAATCACGGTTTGAGCTGGCAAGTTAGTAGCTCTACTGTGATCCACCTCTGGCCACGTCACGATCGGCAAGACGTAGGCTAACCACCAGATCCACCTCGCATCACACCACTTCGCCTAACCCCGACCGGTACGATTTAAAGCCTACTACCGTGATCCACCCTCGCATCACGCCTCGACCGGCAAGTACGAGGCTAACTACTGTGATCCACCGCATCGCAGACCACTGAGAGCTAATCCATGGAACAAAATATCACAACAGGAAACGAACCTCATCATGGCCGTGATACCCGTAATCCTCCATCACCGATTTCAGACGCCCAACAGACTCATAATCGAACAACCAAGCATACCCGTAATCCTTCATCATCAGACGCCCAAGTAACTCATAACTGAACGATAAGATACCTGTGGTATTAGAATGACCAACCCACATTCCCTTTTCAAAATCAAGTAACAACATTCTTTCCTAAGTTCCAAACTTGCCTAGTTTCACTTACTCAAGCTTCTCATTTTCAAATGGTTTCATAGTTTCCAAACTTAATCACTGATTCCTTTTAGAACAATCGAGTAATATATGTCTCACGCGAGAAGTTATTCTTGTTTACAACATTCTTATTACAAAGAGCCATGATCTAGAAAATGTATATCATTTTGTCTCATCTTAGTTTCTACGCATGAGGTTTCTACTGGTATAAATACAATTCATCATTATTCAATACATTTACCTTTATAAACGCTGCAGTCAACTGTCGATACACATTCGATTTCAAATCGTAAACCATTATCCCTTTAAATAAAAACCAAGTACTCATTACTCACGAATGAGGTTTCACGCAAACATTCACATTAAAACAAATAAGTTAAGTCTCTTATCTTATAAGATCAAGTCTCTTAACTTCTAACATCAGTAAACCATTTTCTTTACCCCTCTTAAGACATTATACCTAACTCCCCATAAAGCTAGTATAACTCCTTTTTAAAACCTTTAAAACCAAGTGTTATCCTCCCTTCCAAAACGATTTATAAATCTTTTGAAATACATCAAGTTCTTTATTATGACTAGCGGGGTTATAATTCACATTACCTTTTAAAACCACAAAGTATTTTCTTACCTACATAAAGTCATTATAACCAACTTCCCATAAAGCCGTATAACACTTTACGCTTTAAGAACAATCAAACACGCTAACACACGTGACGCTCACCGCACTACATACCACACATATCACGCTAAGAGATAGGAAGAGGTTCACATACCTCGCGACGATTATCGATAATAAGCAAAAGCTCCAAGTACTACAACTCGCTAGCCCTTTCCACTCTCGAGTAATACGCTACTCCTAGTACTTTCACCTATAAAGGTCACAAACGCTCATTAACCTAAACACAAGTTTCTATCTTTCTACGTAAAATTCTACAAAGATTTCTTTGTTTCTACTCACTTGCCACCTTTCTCAACCGAATTTACCATCAAACACCAATTGTAAGTGCCCAATCAATCCAACATTTTAAAGGGGATTACACACCCAAATACCAATTTCGCCCCATAAGTTTACAAATAATTCACTTAACAATCCTAAGGTAGTTTTTAGGCTTCAACATGCTCATAAACTCTTCTTAACCCATTTTTCATATTCAAAACACATTTCTAAAGATTTAACGACTCTAAGAGCATTATTTACTACCACAAGTTCTTTCTTCTTAACACGCAATACTAGAACTAATTCTAAAGGAAGAAATGTTACCTTAAAGCTTTAGCCAAATCTATTCCAACAATTTTGCTAGCCTTTTCCAAGAATACCACCACAATAATCTTCACAAGCTAGCCACAAGTTTCCTTCGCTTTTTCTTCTCATTTCTCAAGGCTAAAATATCTCGAATTCTGCAGGCGAGGAGCTTGAACTTTAAGAGAGGGAGAGCTTTTGTCTAAGAGAGAGAGAAGCACGACTCAAGTCTTCGTCAATATATTGCATGCAATGTAAAATCAGAGGGGACACTTACCCTCCCACGGTCTCTTTAAAACAAAATCGACTTTTCTAAGTTTTTCCACTAAATCCTCGCCGCGCGCACATTTCGCTTCCGGCCACGGCATGAAACTTTAGCGACTCCTCGCATTCGCGCCTGCGCCGCTTCGCTGCCACTGCCTACGCTTCGCCTGGTCAAACATTTTTGTCCGATCGCAGACCGAACTTGTAACTCTCATAATCTTTCTACTCCGACGCCCTATCGACGAATTGGCTGTTGCGCTGGAATCCAGACTCAACGAACTACGCCAGGCCTTTAAAACACTTAGAACTCTCAATGTACCGGTCATAACCCGCTTTAAAGTTGACTAAAACCGCCCTAATAATCCACAACCTATCCTTTGAAAATTTTAAGTCTTACCCCTTTAAATGCGACATCAAACGCATTTCAAACGCATTGGCGAACTACGGTGTAACAGATGTAAATCGTCGGCTTATGTACTTTTAGGTTAGCCGTTTGGGCTAGACTATTCTATATCTTAATGGTTGTTTATCTCTGAGTTTACATTCCGCCGTTTTCTCGATGTTGTCACTAGGTGCCCGTTATGACGGCCACGTCCGGTTCGGCCGTGACAAAAGTGGTATCGAGCGCTTAATCCTGAAAGAGTCTACAGTGATCTAGTGTAGTCTTGATTATCGGTGGTCAGGCACCACATCTATAATCGTGAGGTCGCAGGATATTTAGGATTGGTTTCATTCTTTCACCGAGATCGCATGACAGAGTACAGTGGTTAGGGTCGCTCTCCCTAATGTTATGGTGTTTGCAGCCACGGCGGCAAAGAGGACTCAGGGAAGATTATGTGGATCAGGTATCCAGTTGGTAATACTAGAAGATAGTCGTATGGACATACAACTATACTGATTTCGCGTGAGGTCACATATGTCGCTTAGAATGATTTTAGATTACCGTGATTCGTAAGGACTAAATAGGTACCGGAGGTATGAGCGGCTAAGGAACTCTCATCGAGGTTTTACGTATAGTTTGAGAAAATTAGAGACGGCGAGTTGTCGGAAAAGTAATTAACCTAAGGCTTAATTGCCGGCCCAACGAGACTATGTTTGTAAATTAAGCCACGTGGTACGCTTAAGAGGATAGTACTGATGGGATCCGTGGAGTAAGTAATGGTTGTGACCAAGACGACACGACTATGGTATCGTGAGAAGTTAGTATACCCGCCATGGATGATCGATGATAGTAGTCCGCTTACGCGACAGGTCACGAGGGTACAAGCGCCGAGTCTAATTAATCATTTTACGAGTTCGCAGACGATCCCACCTAACTGTCATGAGCGAAATGACCTTATATTGTTTAACTTAGTAACTCCAAGATCAAGGCCACTTTATTACGAAGTATGACGTAAGCTAGAATAAGTTCAAAGCACGAAAAGAGTACGACCGTGAAGTGAGCAACCAAGTGTGAAAGAAATGGCCGTAATCCATGAGAACCTTTATTGTAACCACACCCGCGAGTGTCAGGTGGTAGCCGAGTGGGCGATAATAATCAAGAACGAGCATAGTCGCTTGACCCTAGCAGAGTCAAGTATGACGACGCCGAGGTCATTATGAAGACGCTAGTTGGCCTCACGTTATGCCAACGTGACTACGTAAGAGATTGATTAGACAATTTTCCTGCAGTTTGCCATCGAGTGGAGAGGAAGGAAGTGGTAGTAACTGAATTATCCTTCCTTCTTTGGCATCATTGTTTTTAATAAGTTTGTGTGACTTGTTCGCTGGGAAAAAATTGACGCAGTAAAGTAAGTAATACTCAATTTGAAGGAATTTATGTTAAGTTCCTCGAGGTACTCGAGTTGGTTTCGCGTGGCTGTGGCCACGACCTTCCTGATAATTTCAAGGAAATGTTCAAGGCAAGAATAAAATAAGCACGGCGCCGCCACAGTAAAGTCGAGGGCATCTTTGGTAGGTTTTGAAAATCTACACGATTTTAAAAGCGCGTAATGATTAGAGATTTACAGACCACGAGAGGACTGATTAGGGTCATGACACCAAGGAAAGTTTATCAAGGGAGATAAGTTCTCTCCCATACATAAAAGGATAGTCTTACGACATGGGTTATGTGTACCCATGTAGTTAGACGGAGAATGGGAGACCGCAGGTCTTCGTGATCGCCACGCCATAAGTTACGCTTTAGATAACCGTGGAAAAGTATTATGTCAGGGGGTAATTAAGAACGACGCCACTAAACTGGCCACTAAGTGTCGTAAGAAAACGGGCGTAGTACACATGTTTGAAATCAGCACGATTATGGATCAAATTAGAAACACTTTACTATTAATAAGCATAAGGTAGGTTATGACCAAAAGGATAAAAGCAGAATACAACTATGGTTATGTAAGTTGACGAGACACGCTTACTAACTAGCGTAAGACCATTAATAGGTAATGGCGTAGGAACACCCGAGGAAAGGTAGTAGCATCCGATCGACGAGAAAGATAAGAAGAGAATACTGAGAGGTAAAGGACCCCGTGACAACTTGAATTAACTTATAAAGGAAAGACGAGTAGACACTCAAACGATAAGAAATCTCGACAAGTCATCGATTATGTAATACCGTGAATCGAGGTCAACATCGGACTATAAGCTCTACGAAATGAGAGAGGATAATAGGATTACTACTGACAAGATCAAGGAAGTCTTCCCCTAAATTGTGATCGGCAGAAGTCTTAGCCAAAGCAAGCAAAGGAATCGATCCAAGTATAGTAACCAAGTTTGGTTGCAACAGAGAAAGGGAAACAGAACCATAATCGAGATTAAGGATGCTCGAATATTTTGCAAGTCAAGCAGAGGCTTCCAGCTATCTAAGAGAAGTTGACCACGACATAGCTTCTAACCCCTCTCAGACTAGAGGGTTAGGGTATTATTGTAACACGCTGGGTGTCAATAGCAGTGCCGACGCAACACGATAAGGTTAGAGCTTATGTTTCCTGCCGTTAGGAAGCAAGAAAGGAATTACGTTACTCACGATTTAGAGTCATGGCAGCTTAATCGCACTCAAGATTCGGAGGCAATTTCATATAGATTTCATGTGATATTTCGTAGACCACGTGAAACTCCGATATCTTCGCATCGAGGCACCGAATTTGCGGCGCAGACGGTGGTCGGAGCTACTTAAGCGATCGTGATATTGATATCCTATACCACCTGCAAAGGCCAATGTAGTCGCATGCCCTTAGTCGCAGATCACGGGTAGTCCGTCGTGCAACAGGAAAAGGCGATACGGTCCGAGAGTTACACCGCTTAGCAAGCCTCGTTCGTTTGGTTGATTCCGCTAGTAATTAATTGGTTCGAGAGGCGAGTCTTCCATCGCCGGCGAGGTGAAGAGGCGGCGATGAGGATCCGATTTTGCACGCATCGGTAGACGCAGCTTTCCGAAGATAAGAGTCTATTCGGAGAGCACCTGACGGGTGCTAAGGTTGGCGGCCGATCGTGTTCCCGACGGCAGACTTCGCCACAGATTCTCGTGAGGCACCGCCGCTCGTATTCGATTCATCCGGTCGACTAAGATGTACCATGACCTCGTGCGCATGTATCAGCGGATGGTTCAAGCAGGACGCGGTTTTGTTGCCCAAAGGTCCTAATTGTCGCCAGTTAAGGTTGAGCACCGGTTCCGTGCTGGCTATTACAGTTATCGATATTCCGACGGAATGGAGGTGGTCAACACGGACTTTATTACAGGTTACCTCGCACCCGCAGGAGACATGATTCCATTTGGGTTATTGTTGACAGTCGACTTAAATCACCCCACTTTCTTCCAACAGACGACGTTTTCGAGGACTACGCCAGATTATATATTAGAGAGATTGTGAGATCGCACGAGTCCCCGGTCGATTATATCGACAGAGTGAGCCTTCACGGCTAACTTCTGAGGTCTTTCCGTATGGATTAGTGGACACAGAGTCTCAAGACGGCTGCTTCATCCTCGTGACGGACGGACAGCCGAGCGCACTATCCGTACACTCGAGGATATGTCGCGCTTGTGTTATTGACTTCGGGTACTGGAGGATCATTTACCTTTTATGGAGTTTGCTTATAACAACAGCCTACCATTCTAGTGTTCGACGACGCCTTACGAGGCCTTATACTTTAGGAAGCGCAGTCACCGATAGTTGGTTCGCTGGGAGAAGGCGCTTAATCGCCGATTTGGTTCACAGTGCCGGATAAGGTGCTTATCCAGAGCTTATCGCGCCCTGCAGTCGATGTAAATCATACGCAGATCATCGGGCCGACACTTAGAGCTCGAGGTCGGATCGGGTCTTTCAGTGCCACCCACGGCGGTGTGATGAGATTTGGGAGGAAAGGGAAACTCACCAAGGTACATCGGGCCGTGATCGATTGTCCAAGAGCCGGGCGCGTTGCCGGCGAGCCGGATCCGCCGTCCGATTCGAGGCGGTACATCCAGCTTTTCACGGTTCATGTTACTTAAACGCTTGAAATCCATCTGAGTGCACCCGATTCAGATATCCAGTGACAGAGGAGTTGTCGCATGAGGAGAGTCCCATAGCGATACTCGATCGCTGGTTAGACGACTCGACGAAGGAGGTGGCTTCCGCAAGGTTTTATGGCGAACGAGAACATGAGAGACGACGTGGAAGCGGAGGATGATATGACGAAGAAATACCCACACTTATTCCCTATACCTGTAACCCCTTTTTCCTACCATCGTGTTAATTTGGTTGATTATGCTGAGTAATGTCAGGCTCGGAGCATTCTTATTTGCTAAGGAATAGTTAAGATATGTTTATATTGTGTCAGGTGGTGTTGAAGGAACATTCGGACGAATGTTTCGGGGGAGAATGTTATACCGTGGTTCGTGCCGCGATGGGCCACGCGAAGGAGTTAGACTCAAATCGTAAAACTTTGGCCGTGGCTCAGCACATGCATACGAGGCGCGTACGCGCCAAGGCAGGAATTCAGCGCGCCGAATCGGGCCGCGCGCTTAAAGTTCCGAGTGTCCGCAGAGTCGCGCCACGGCCGGGAAGCGTGGGCCGAGGCGGAATTTTGGGCGAAAAACTTAGAAAGTCCGATTTTGTTTTAAAAGAGGCCACGAGGTGATGTTGTCCCCATCCGATTTTCTCACATGCATTATATTGACCAAGGCTTGGTCATTTCATTCAACTTTTCATCTTTACACTCCATCTCTCTCTAAATTAAAAGCTCATCCTTCTCTAAATTCCCAAGAGGAATTCTAGCCTAAGGGAAAATCAAAAGTGTAATAGGAAGGAAAGGTTATTACAAGCTCGCAAGACTATCAGGTGGTGTTCTGGAGAAAAGGCTAGCAAGGTGTTGGATTAAGTTTGGCTAAAACTCAAGGTAACATTTCTTCTCAGAGTGGTATCAAGCGCCAGATGTTTAATAGGAAGAACTCAGAGTTGGAAAAAATGCACTTAGAGTAGCTGCATGTAAGAAATGGGGTTTGATTATGAAAGAATTGGTTTGGGGATTTTATGAGCACGTTGTTGCCTAAATACTACATTAGACTTGTCAAGTTAGTTGTTGTAATCATGGTTGAATTTACACACCAAAGTTTGCGTGTAATTCCTCGTGTTGGTCGTTGTTGAGCCTTAAACACGGCATTTGAACGTTAAGAATCGACCTTGGAAAAGGTGGCAAAGTATGTAGAAACAAAGGAAACGCCGCCCAATTTTCCGTAGGAAATTGGTGACTTTAACTTGGAAAATTCTGCATTATAATTAGAGCTGATAAACGACTGGTCATTTTAGGTTGACATACTACGCATGTAAATCGACTTAGCTGTGGATCGACCAAGAGGTATGTGGAGCTTTCCTATCTCTCGAGCATGATTAGTTGTACCTATGTAGTACGGAGACGACAAGATTTGGAAATCTTCGCTTGTTATAAGTATTTGATACTTGCTTCGCTTTAAAAGAAAAGTATAAAAATCCTCGACTTAAGGGAACGTGTTTTACTATTGTTTAACTCTAATATAACGGCTTATGGAGTCAGTTATATTAGATTGTGAAAGTTTAATGGAGAAAGGTTTTGATGATTTGAACTTGTGGAAGGAAATGGGTTTTAAGGCATGAATTGCCTAAGGTTTTACAAGAAATGAAGTCACTTAATTTAGAAGCTCGAGATAGTTTTAAAAGGAATGTGACTTGCTTTGAAAAGAAATCGTAACTTGATACTACGGTGATTAGTATCTTGGAATTTTTTGTATAAAAGGAGTTATTTCTAAAAGGTTAGATACGGTACTTGGGTTAAATTCCTGATTTTCTATTAAAAGACATGCTGTGCCTTAGGTATACTAAAACGAGAGAGATATATTAATAATGTTAAGAAGTTAGTGGTATTTTCTTAACTTATGTTATGATATGATAGGCAGAGTGCTTATGTTATGATATGATAGGCCAGAAGGCTTATGTTATGATACGACAGCCTAGTGCTTATGTTATGACATGATGACAGTAGTGCTTATGTTACGTATGATAGCTGATGAGCTATGTTATATATATATTATCACTGTAAACCCGTTATTCTGTTATTTCCTTCGACATACCGACACGACGGGTGGCCCACTGTATGCTCCAACAGATGGTTTACTATTTATGCCACGGATTTGCTACCCATGACGCGAGCGGCGCCAGACTACGCGATCCGACCATGATCCACGCGCGAAATAGTCCCACGCGAGTACGCTGATGGTATCACGCGATCCACAGATCCACGCGGTGAAATAGTCCCACGCGGGTGAAATACCCACGACGAGGCTGATGACTACGCGTCCACAGGACCTACGCGTGAAATAGTCCCGTGAGTAGGATCGCTTAACGATACTACGCGAGGTACCCGCTTTGATCGCGAGCCTCCTATTTTTACGCAAGATATATATACATTTGTTACTCTCATTGTTAGTAAGGCACAAAGGTGGTAAAACCGATTTTCGCCACAACTCCACTTTATATTTTGACTTATGATATTATTACGATTTTCCGCCGCATATTTGGTACACGCCAGATCGACTCTCGGCCGCGTCACGCCGCAGTCGAGGTTCATACTGTCGATCCGCACTCTGTGATCACTGCTCGGCTTCTAAGGCTCCATTTCTCCGAGGCCTCGCTTTTGGTACGATTCCCGAGGTTGTAGACTTTGTACATTCAGTGGTATGGCGGCCCCGTCCCGCCATAGTGTTATTCATTCTAGAGTTCGTAGTCTTGTCGAACTTGGTTCATAAGGATGAATCGCTCGGTTTATGTACTTTCGGGTTAGCCATTGGGCTAGGGACTATTCTATATCTTAATGGTTGTTTATCTTGAGTTTACATTCCGCCGTTTTCTCATTGCCAGGTCACTAGGTGCCCGTTAAGGCACGGCCACGTCCGGTTCGTCGTGATAAAAGAATCGAATCAGATTTACATAGGATCAGACAAAGAGACTTCGTAGCATTTGTGTAAGAACGGTACACGCCCGTTAGAGAAACCCCTCGGTTGCTTAGCCTCGATAGAGAGGAGATTTACGCCGCATGCGGAGGCCGAATTTTCAGATACGGAACCGCATTTAGAAGTTAATGACGCCAGCGCCTTATGTGGCGATCGCGAGTAGCGATTCTACCAAGAGTGAAACGCCAGCCGTGTTACGATCGCGGGCATTTTGCTTATCGTCGATACTCGCCGAGGTATGCGAACCTCTTCCTATCTTTCTAGCATGATTGTCAGGAACTATGTAGCATGAGACGATACGTAAGTGATTTGGTTGGTTTAAAACATGTGTTATAATAGCTTTATGTAAGTTAGTTATAACGACTTTACGTAGGTAAAAGAACGGTTTATCACGTTAGGTTAAGAGACTTGATCTTATAAGATAAGAGACTTAACTTATTTGTTTTAATGTGATGTTGTGTGAAACCTCATTCGCGAGTAATGAGTACTTGGTTTTTAAAGTGGATAATGTTTACCGATTTCTAAATCGTAACGTATCGGCTGCACCACCGCAAATGTAATAAAGGAAAATGTATTGAATAATGTTGTATTAAAACCAAGAGAAACCTCCATCCGCATGTAAGCAAGACGAGACAAAATGATATTACATTTTCTAGATCACGGTCACGTAATAAGATCGTTATAAACAAGAATAAACTACTCACATATATATGACATATGTTACTCAATTGTTCTAAAAGGAATCAAGTGATTAAGTTCGGTAAGTTTCGAGTAATCAAACTAGTAAACCGGAACTTAGGAAAAGAATGTCATACTTGATTTTGAAAAGGAATGCTGGTTGGTCATTCTAATACTACGTATCGTGACTTTTATAAAAGTAATGGATCTCTTTAAAAGAACTTAACGTGATGTAGTACTGGGGTTAAAAACCCGACTTTGGCATAAAATGAAAGTACTTTGAGTCAGGTGAAACTCGCTTACGCTTGTTGTCGGAAACTTGCCTACGCCGTGACGATAGCCTTTGTTGCGCGTGGTATTTCGTTACCGCCTCTCGATAGGTCGGCCTACGACTTGCCGAGAACTTACTCGACGTACCGGGCAGCTGACGGAGAATTCCACGTATGTTTCCATTTTGATTATCGCTTGTTGCTGATGTCATACGGATACGCCTACACCGACGCAGATTCTCGGCACGCGGCCACGCGCCGTTGATTACCCGATATATTGTTATTGCGGTTACACGGACATGTCTACACCGAGGTAGAATTCCGGCACGCGTTACGCGCAGGTTGATCACCCAAGATATTATCGTTGACGCCATACGGACGGTCTACACCGAGGTAGAATTCCGTACGCGCGCTGGGCATCGGTATTATTGCATCACGATACGCCTACACCGGCGCACTCGGCACGCGCCACGACGCGAACATGATTGACGCGCGGCGAGACCCATAGTTATATTTGAGCGATGACTGAGGCGCGAGTCCCCGATCGATACGATCGCTTATGTTGCGAATCAGAAGTTTGTTATCATACACGTCTCCCGCTTTATATAGACTAGTATGATTTCATTACGATTTTACGCCACATACTGTACTGCAGATCGACTCCTTCGGCCGCGTCACGCCGCAGTAGAGGTACATCGGCCGTGGATCCTCGCCTAGATCTCGCCAATTGGGAAGCCCGCTTCTCGAGGCTTATCTTTGCATGTGTTCCTCGAGTCAGAGGTTCTGCATATCTGTGGTACGGGCCCCGTCCCGTCATAGTTGTCAGAAATCTTAGAGGTCCGTAGATCGCTGTGTAGGTGGTAAAAAGGATTAAACTGCTCGCTTTGAAAGAGTTGTATTTATTTACGTTATCAGCGTAACCGCTGGGTCGACTCGCTTTATGTTCATATATCTTGTTTCGCTTAAAGTTTTATTTTCCACGTTTTCTCCGATGATCAGATCACTAGGTGCCCGGATAAGGCACCGCATCCGCCCCGAACGTCGTTACACCTAATTTCGCCCAAGGTATTCTAACAAAGCGACACGTGTCGCTTCTCCCATTTGTCACAATAATACGCTTTCCGACAATTCCATAATTCCAGAAATTTTTACAAGTCTCAAATCTTAACATCGCGAGTTCTTACGCACGCTCTAAAGCACGCCCCGTAAATACGGTGTAATAAGATGCACGCCGCTGGAAATAATTTTCCGACATGCGAGGACCTATGTGTTCAAGTCATTAAGGACGAGATAAACTCAATCCCACTAGGTAAATTTCCAACAATGACAACACGCATATTTTTTCTCAATGATCAACATAGAAAGTTGGTGATATCGGAGTAAACATATTACAAAAGATAAAGCAAAATTAGGATCCTATGTCAAAATGTAATGCCCGTTTGGACATGATATAAAATTAGTAATTTGAAATCAGTTTGATTTGAAGATAGAGTTTTGTTTGGATATATAATTTGAATTTTTCAATTGTATTTTTCTCATTTTTTTATACATGAAAAAATCACAAGTTGTGAAAACCATAAAATATAATCTTACCTATTGAGCAAAACATAGTTCATAAAAAAGTTAATACGCTGCTAGAAACCCTTTCTAAAAAAAATACAACATCAATTGATCGAACTTTAGTTCAATAAAAAAAATTGAACATGAATTGTAGTGTAACTACTCTTTAATATAATCCTCCCACATGGCTTCACGTCAAGAGTATATTTGCTATAAATATTCTATCAATTTACAGATCTTTTTTTATATTTGATATAAATAGTTGGTAAACATGGTTGATGTATATATCTATCAATTTATAAATTTTTAAAAAATTGAAATTCTAAATCCTATATGTTTTTGGAAAATTTGGAATTTACGACCATGATATGAAGTTAAAGTTAAAATTAAAATTTTATACATATTTAATAACCAAATGCTGATTTAAAATCAAAATATAAAAGTATAATTTCAAATCACGTGGCCAAACGGGTAGTGAAACAAAAGAGATACCTAAGTTGAAAAGAAAAGGAAAAATACAACCACAAGGACAAGGGTAGTTGAAACGGGTAAGACTTGTTACAGATTATTATACACCAAGGCATATGCAAAATCTGAAGGTCTCCTTAATTTCTGGCAAGTTATTAAAGGCCATCAATCTGAAATCCAAGCGTCTCCGATTTTTTTGCTTGTGTGTCCGAATTCTTATATTCTTCCTTTTTCGTCAGCGCTAGGGTTTCTCCATTCACCTAACCATCTCTCTCTCAAAAGGTTTGCCTTTTCTCCTTCTCTATTTGTTCTTTCTATGTGCTAATGCTTGATTTGATCTCATTCTTTTATGTTCATTCTGCAATACGTTAACCCCTTTGATTGCTTTGGTTAAAGCATTTCTTTTGCTGATGCGTTCATGATTTCTGATTGTGCTGTATATGTTCATTCTGCAATACGTTTTATACATGATTATGCCATGGAAATCAGATGATTTAAGGATATAGTTTAGAACTATTCTTTTTTGCTTTGTGTTTGTTTATATCATAGTTTCAAGTTTTTTTTTTTGGGCAGGTTTTGAACTGCGGTCTGTTCTAAACAGAGTGTTTTTAAGAAGAGAATTTCAATTGTTGAGGGTCAGGCTTTAGGATTTTGAACTCTGTGCATTAAAATTTTGATAATGAGAAACTCTTGGGCAGATTCTGTTGAGAATGTAGCTACTGATAATGTTGGGCCTAGTGGGGCTTCTGCTTCTACAAGGAGATCATCTTATGTCCCACCACATCTTCGCAACAAACCAATGGCAACAGAACCTCCATCGCAGGGTGGCCCGCTGTCTGGGTTCAATGGACCAACTAGTGTGTCTCGATGGGGTGCTTCTAGGCTAGATTACGGACGCCAAGAGGGTGGCGGCCACACCGGAGGTGGTTGGGGTAGAGAGCGGGAAGTTAACCCTTTTGGTAGTGATGCAGATGTGGACTTGGAGCAATCCTTTGATCAGGAGAATACTGGTATAAATTTTGATGCTTATGAGGATATTCCAGTGGAAACAAGTGGAGAAAATGTGCCACCTCCTGTTAATACATTCGCAGAGATAGATTTAGGGGAGGCCGTTAACTTGAATATTAGGAGGTGCAAATATGTTAAGCCGACTCCTGTCCAGCGATATGCAATTCCCATCTCCTTAGCAGGACGAGATCTCATGGCCTGTGCCCAGACTGGATCCGGCAAGACAGCTGCCTTTTGTTTCCCAATTATTAGTGGAATCATGAGGGGGAATTTTCCGCAACGACCTCGTGGGGTGCGGACGGTGTTTCCCCTTGCTCTTATTCTTTCACCAACAAGAGAGCTCTCAATGCAGGTAAGTGTGGTGCTATATCAGTTTGAAATGCCACTTGATCCCTTTACCTCTTTTCTCCTTATAAACCTTCAAGTTTGTTAATTCCAATTTTATGCATGTAGATACATGAGGAAGCTAAAAAGTTTTCTTATCAAACTGGTGTTAGAGTGGTAGTGGTCTACGGTGGAGCCCCGATTAATCAACAGGTACCTCTTTAATCTCTCTCCTTCTGCCCTATTTTGTGAAGGAAAAAAATATATGTTATGGTGATATACTTGGGGTGCTTTGCATGTGATGTTGGATAGATACGTAGTCTTTTTGTCGAGTGGTGGTTAGTTTCTGATTTTTTCGTAGTAGCTTGATTCTTATGAGACCTAAACACCACACATCCTTGAATATCCCCAGAAAATGCACATAATGAATCCAGAAGCATTTGCTCCCATTATTATAACTTGAAGCAAAAGAAAGGGGGACTTTGACAAGCTGTCGTACCATGTACTTTGAGCAACATAGTTAAAGATAATGCCTTACTCTTTCCATGCACATAAATAGCATATAATTGACTCCTTAGTGCACCATTCAGTTAAAGCAGGTCTAATTCCCGTCTCTTACTAAATGCACAGATAGAGACCACATGACACATCTATGGTTAAACAGAAAAATATGTTATAACTTTACAATATGCAACTTATTTAATGCTTGCTTCCTTATTGGTGAATGAGAGCTTTCCTCTGTGTTGGAAGAAGGAAAGTTGAATATATGCTTCATTATTGTGTTGTCAATTATTTATATGAGAACTTATTCCTAGTTGTATGATTTCTTCATATCTGCTCTGTTATCGTGCATGTTAAACTGTTTTCAAAGTAACCTTAATGATCTACTATGTCTTGCAGGTCAATCTGCTTGTCTGGTTACTTAGCTTGTTTATATTTTCTTAACCATCAAAATAAGTGATACTTACGCAGAGGGGCAATAAAATAAGTGTCATTCTTTTAAGTAGTTGCATTTGCTTGTATAATTAGATCACTGGTAGTTTTCACCAGTCAATGGTCATTCCAATGGAGACGTCTGCTTTAATGCTGATGAGCCATAGGTCAAACAAGAAAAACTTTCTTATATTCTAGTTTGGATTGTGGAACTCTGTTGCTGGACAACGAAAAACAGGAATATAGGAAACCAAATTTTGGGTGGAGGAGCAAGGTTTCTTGTTTTTCTATAAGTTTTTAATCAGACATACGAAGGTGCGACTGGGTTTGTAGATACTTCAGGGAGACTGATGCTTTTACTCCTTCATTTATGAATTTGATTTGTGAGTTTTTTCAGCAGGAAAGTACAACTGTATTAGATGCTAGAGTTTGAAAATTATCTTATGGGTTGACCAGATTGATTTTGTTGTTACTAGCATACTGATATTTTGCTATTACTAAAATATTGATTATTTCCTTCGGACTTGATATATATATATATATATATATATATATATATAGATATATCAAGTTACCGTTGAAATAGCCTAGTGTAGAATGTGAGTTAAGGCTACGTACAATAGACCCTTGTGGTCCGGCCCTTTCCCAGACCCCGCGCATAGCGGGAGCCTATATGTATATATATATATCAAGTTACCGTTAAAACAACCTCTTGCAGAAATGTGAGATAAGACTGCATACAATAAACCCTTGTGGTCCAAATTTCTTCCTGACCTCGCATAGCGAGCTTAGTGCACCGGGCTGCCCTTTTATCTAGTTACCGTTGCTTTTTCCTTTTACTCTTCCATCTCTTTCTTATAACCGTGAAATTCCTGAGGGTGGGGGCGCTAAGGTGCGAAACACAATGGATTATGGGTTTGTTACCTTTCTCCACTTAAATTTCAAGCTTTTGTTGGCGATAAGGTTCGAACTTGTGATGTACGTCTAACCCACACATCATGTGTTGTGCTCTTATCACTATATCAAAGCCCTAGGTGCCTTTTACTTTCCATCTCCATGCATTCTCTTTGAAAAAGACCTTCCTTTGACAAACAAGTGATTAGATTTATTCCAAACAATGGTGTAATAAGGGCCAATATTTTTGGTTTGCTTTATAGTCCCATGTCGTTTGATTTCTGTTGTTATGTATTCTTTAATGTACTTTATTTGTTTTATTTACCTACGTTAGTTACTGCTTCTTTTTTCAGAACGTACTATCATGACTTATTCGCTTTTGTTATCATCATTTTCATACTGCTTTAAATTTCGTGTCCGGGTCTGACCGTTTCTCTTGCTTTGCTTCTCTACTTTGCTTGTGCTTATGCTTTGTCTTGAACCGAGGGTTTTTCGAAAACAGTCGCTCTACCTACCTAGGTAGATATAAGGTCTGCGTACACTCTATCCTCTCCCGTACCACGCCAGGATTTTTCGTATGTTGTTAATTGTGGCGGCTTTTTTCTCTCTTGTATGGTCAATTAGGTGCCATTATATTCTTTCATGCTTTCAGCTGTATATGTAAGTATTTCCTCTTCTCTTCCCTCATCTATTCAACTTGTAAGTAGTCGGAAATAGCGAAAGAGATGACGGGAGACTGAGTGTATCTCAATTTCTTCTGAAAATGTTTAAATACAAGTTGTTACAGAGTCCTAACATGTGGGGAGCATTACTCATGCAGAACGTGGTATTGTAAAGTACATGCAACTCATCGATTGTGCATTGGGGACATTTTTGTTAGTTTGAATATGTAAATGTGAAAAATCTGCTTAAATATTGGTAACTTCGGGATGCTTTCCCTTAACAAAAGGTCCGCTAAAAAAATGAGTTTGATAAGAGTTCAACTAAGAAGCCCTATAAAACAAATTAGATCTGTGAAGTTGGTTTTAATTTGTTTATCTCATCATTCTAGATCTAATATGCATTTGACGGTGAAAGAGGGAAACTTATTCCACAAAAGTAGATAGTAATCTAACGTTAAGAATTTGTCTTCGTTCAAGGAAGGACCCTCTAATCTGTCAATGGGAAGGATCTCTGGGTACTTGACAGTAGCATGAAGATCTATATGTACTTAACTAAGTGCATGTTTGGATTAGCTTTTGGGTACCCAAAATCAATTACGAAAATTACTTTCGTGAAAATCGTAAAATTGACATGTTTAATGACCAAAATCAATTCTTCCATAATCAATTTTGCCATTAATTTCAATTTGAATTTTACCCTTTCCTTTATTATCCTCTTTAATTTTCATCAACAACTCTATCCACTTTCATTACTCTCTATAAATATCTAAAAATAATTAATAAAAAAAAAACAAATATACAACTTTCATTATCCTCTTTAAATATCTAGAAGTAATTACTAAAAAAAATATTCAAATATACAACTTTCATTACCCTCTTTAAATATCTAAAAATAATTACTAAAAAAAATCAAATATACTACTCATGTTCTGTTTTGAGTATGCTATTGTTAATTTTAGGACCTTTCTCGTACTTATGAATGAGAATAGTACAACTCATTTGGATTATTCTTCTCCTTTTTCTATTGTCTTCTTTCAAATACTCCGAATATTATTAATATTTTAAATGCGGAAAAATGTGCTCTACAATTTTAACTGAAACTCGATTCCAAGGTACTTTTTAAAATAACTATTAAGTATAATATTATTCCTTTTTCTATAATGTATTATTAATATAAATGAAGCTAGTCCAAGAATTTTAAATGAAGCTGGTCCTGAGAAATGCGGCAAAATGTGCTCTACAATTTTAACTGAAAACCGATTCCAAGGTACTTTTTAAAATAACTATTAAGTATAATATTATTCCTTTTATTAATAATACATTATAGAGTACATGCAAAATTAGTATTGTAATAATATTTAAATACTATTTGCACTTTAAATTAGTATTGTAATAATATTCTACTAATATTTAAGTACTATATTGCACTTTAAATTCTATTATCTATTTCTAATTTTTATTTACATACTTCCATCTATTTATATGTATGTCCATTTTGGTAATTCTACATTCAAAAGCAATTTTGATCAAAACTATCCAAACATAAATCAATTATAAGAATCACTTTTACATTGTTGCATCCAAACATAAATCACTTCTGCCAGAATCAATTCTGCCAGAATCAATTCTGCAGAATCAATTCTGCCACTAATCCAAACACACCCTAAGACAAGTGAGATCCTTCGAGATGCAGTGATTTTGGTAAATAGTAGCTTTGAATATGAACTTCGCTATTCACATTCTTTTTGGTTAGATCCAGAAATCTAGTGCAAATGTAATTGAAAGCTCAGATCTTCATCTTCTGGAGTTTTTTTTTATTTAATGTATTGAAAAAAAAAGAAGAAAAAACATCTTCGTTTTCTGGTACATGTGTACATGATATTAACCATATATTGTTTTCAGTTAGCAAGCTATTTATTTGTTGGGATTTTGTTACCCTGTTATCTTCAGGAAGGTGCCCCTTGTTACCCAGTTTCCCATTTCTGAACATCCCATTTTCTTATTACATATTTTGAAGGGAAGTCTAGAATGTTCTTCCACAGTTCCACCTCCACCATGATGCTCTACCTTGTCCACTTTCAACTGAAACTCGCTTTCAAATATACAACATGCAATTTTTTGTTGTTGACATTAGTGGAGAGGGTTGGGCCCATTATTTGCGGAGTTTCGAACTGTGTGCCATTTCCCTAGGGAATTTCTTGGTTATTAAAAAAAGTCGGTACACTGAAATTAGTTTCGGAGACTTGAACAAATAAAATCTAGTAACAGTACTTTCATTTGATATGCCGGTAAAAGTCAGAACCTCAGTAGAAGTATTAAGAAATATTCAGTTGTTTAACTATGGTGATTTCATTGTCGGATTATATATCAACTGCAGTATCTGATCTTATCAGTTCATTTCTCATATATTTTGTTTCCCCTACTGTATCAATAAAACATTACTTTCATCAAGGAAATAGATGATATGTTTTTTGCGTTATTGTTTATTACATATCGGCAGCTCCGCGAGCTTGAGAGAGGAGTTGATATTCTTGTGGCAACTCCCGGAAGACTGGTCGACTTACTTGAGAGAGCAAAAGTTTCATTACAGCTGATTAGCTATTTAGCTCTTGATGAGGCAGATCGTATGCTGGACATGGGATTCGAACCTCAAATCAGAAGGATAGTGGAGCAAATGGATATGCCTCCACCTGGTGAAAGACAGACAATGCTGTTCAGTGCCACATTCCCAAAAGAGATTCAGGTTTTCTTTTATTCAGTAGGGCTGTTTTCAAATCCTAATTTTTCTTCTTATTCTTGTTGTTAAATGATGACACCTGTCTTTTTGCAACGCTGGACATTTTTTGTAAAATGTTTGAGTTGGCAGTGAGTAGAATCTTCCGAGTAGTTGTAGTCTTGTTTTGTATATGATCTCTAACAATTTCTTTCTTCGTTTGTTCTTTGGAATGCAGAGACTGGCATCTGATTTTCTTGCAAACTACATATTTTTGGCAGTTGGACGGGTTGGTTCTAGTACTGATTTGATTGCTCAGCAAGTTGAATTTGTTCATGATGGTGACAAGAGAAGCCATCTTATGGACCTACTTCATGCACAGATGGCTAATGGGGTTCATGGCAAGGTAGCATGTGACTCTAGCTATCTTGCTATAATAATTTTTCTCAACTACTTTAATCCTGTTTGTGGCACTTGGAGCAGCTTGACTGAGTGGAGAAGAAATCAGGACTTCTGGTCCTTGGAACATAGCAAACAATTGAGGATGTTCGTCTTATTCAAAAAAGAAAAAAAAAGAATTGAGGATGTTTGCTAGCTACTTTTTCTTTGTCTGTGAAGGCACTAACGTAAACCTTCTCATGCCTGGTCACTATTAGCTGTCCATGATTGGTTTCGTTGGTTTACTTACCTACTATATATAGATAGGAATGGTGAATTTCCTAGAATGGAGTCTGCTTAAACTTTCATTTAAATTGACCGTCTTTCCTCTTAATGCTTCAGTGTCTTCCAATGGCATGACTGCATCCTCTTCCCCATTTGCTGCTTTGTGTGACATAGATTTTGTTGCTATAGGCCTATAAAGTTTATACATGACAAAATACAATGTGGAATCAACTGGCAATCTTATTAACTGCTTTATTGTTATCTGCAGCAATCTCTAACTTTGGTATTTGTCGAAACAAAGAAGGGTGCTGATGCATTGGAGCATTGGCTGTGTATTAATGGGTTTCCTGCAACTGCCATTCATGGTGATAGGACTCAGCAGGTAGGCGAGATCTAGGTATTGGCAGATGGATCAAAGCAATTTGATCTTTGATCTTCAAACATGACCTTTTACACTGTTCTACACTTCTGTTACAATGTGATTAAATGGTGCCACTTCTTTTTGAGAAATGGTAAGTGTATTATATGGCACCAAGGAGGTGCTGTCAATAATATTTACAAGATACCAACAGAATATCCCTTCCTATTCTTAAAGGGATTCTGTGAGTTCTGTCATTGCTTCAGCATCATTTACAAAATTCTGTTTACACCAAATATGAAATAAAAAGTAGACAGTTCATCTCGTTCTTCAGAATTGAGTTTCCTTTATCTTCAAACACCAAGCGTTTCACTCCCTCCAAACTGTCCACGATATGCAATTCGGAATGGTTTGCCACCACATCTTGTATCAATATTTGAGTTCCAATACTGGTTTAACCTAGAACAAAGATGAGGTGATCCAATAGTTTCTTCTGCATCTACAGCTGCCTGTGTGCCAGTGTTGTCAAAGGCACGATTAAAGCGCGTTTAAGCCCTGAAGCGAGGCACAAAACAAGTTGAGCGCTTTGCCTCGCTTTATGGGTGCTTCAGTGTCGTTATCAAGGCTCTAAGGCATACTTTATCTTGTCAATGAGTGCAATCCTGAAGATGTGACACTAAACAATTGACATTTCACTTTATCATAATTTTGTTCAATTTCTTTGTCCACATATTTGTTATGATGATTATTAATCTTGGATTTCACATACATATCTGTTGTTTTTCTCCATTTGCACCTTTTTCATTGAAGTCCATGCTTTATTTGCGCTTAAAGCCCCAAAGAACGTTAGAGCTTTTTTGCGCTTTTCGCTTTCGATAACACTTGTGTTAAAAAAACATTGAAATGTATGCATATGAAGCATGAGTAGCTATTTAATATTTACTTGTAGAAGCATAATATATTTGCATCGCATGTCAAGGAAGTGTGCACGTAACACGTGTACCTGATACTTCTATATTCTCTCCGGTTTCTGTGTTGCACCAACTATTACTTGCACTATTCTGCAGCTCATCACAGTCAACATTACATGTGGATTTATTTTATAGGAAAGGGAGCAAGCGTTGAGAACATTCAAGAGAGGAGATACCCCAATTTTAGTTGCGACTGATGTGGCTGCTCGAGGCCTTGATATCCCTCATGTTTCTCATGTTATCAACTTTGACCTTCCTAATGATATCGATGATTATGTGCACCGGATAGGCAGGACAGGTCGGGCAGGCAAGACAGGATTAGCAACTGCTTTTTTTAATGATGGTAACCTTTCGATGGCCAAACCGATAGCTGACTTGATGCAAGAAGCTAATCAGGAAGTACCTGAATGGTTGACTCGTTATGCGAGCCGTTCATATGGAGGTAGAAACAGGCGGGCTGGCGCAGGCCGTTTTGGTGTGCGTGACTTCAGGAGGGATTCCTCATACAATAGAAGTGGAGGTGGTGTGAATTACTATGACGGAGGTAATAGTCGTGGTGGTTATGGCAATTACAGTGGGGGGGCATATGGTCCTGGAGTAACTAGTGCTTGGGACTAGCTGCTCAAACTTGTGATACCTATACTTTCCTGCAGTTTTATATTACTCGTCAACAAATTTGGATTATGATATTTTCAGTGGGAAACAGGGTTGAGTTCTTGTTGTTTTGTGGTCCTATAGGGGGGACAACTGCAAGATTGTTATGGTAGTTAGATTGGCAATTTGAGACCACTAGCAGGTAGCTTTTGTCCAACAGTTCAATGATGCCTTTGTTTAATATATATTACTTCGAGAGTTCATTTTTGGAATGCATATGAATCGTTAATGTCCACGTGCAATGTGCATCTCAATTGTAGTAGTATTATTGTATTTCCAAATAAGTGATATGATATGCCTCATCTTTTGCAGGTTTCATTGTTTTTAGTTGTATTATTTCTTAGGGAAGTGGAAATTGGAAAGAAGGCTCATGCGGATATTGACCACTGATTGTTGACAGTTGAAATGGATTGCAGGATCATAATTGTTGGCATTGAACGAGCTGTCTTCATTTTGTTTGACAACCTTGTATGAGAAATGTGAATGAAAACAAATGGTGGAACCTTCACAAGTTGAGAGTGGCTGTTGTATGGATGGGCGCTACGTTTAATGACACGTCTTAGTATGGCACAAGTCGATTTTGGAGGAAATAGTTATTAAGTGGTTAGATATAAGTGTCTTACTTTGAAAGTCTAGGTCTAATTTATATATATAATAAAGCTAGACATAAAAAAAGTGATGTGACACCTATCTAACTAACATTCTTATTTTATCTTTTCGGCTTTTATCCTTTTATTTGAATTAATGTGATAATTTAAAAAGTCAAAAATCACCTCATTAATTATTTTCATAATTGCACATTTATATTCTCTTTTAGTATGAATAATAATGACTGATACCTATTGAAGAAAGACAAAAGTCAGGAGAGAAAAATAAGGAACACAATGGTTTCTTGAGGAAACGAAGGAACTCAGAGGATTTTAATGTGGAAAACCTTTCGTTTATTTTCTCTAATAAAGTCAATGATCTATAATTCCGTTGATAAACCCTTTGCTTCCGGTTGAGTCTATATATTTATATATAACTATAAAGCTGAGAATGTAAGGTGATGTGGCATGTCTTGGTGGCCAGCATCACTATTTATCTTTCTTTTTTTCAGAATTTTGATTTTTTTGTCCCAAAAACCTCCAAAAAAAACATTTAATATATCTTTCTTCATTATTGGCATTTATTTCATTTAATTAAATACCCCTCTTTCTTCATTCTCTCTTTACTCTTTCACACAAAAAAAAAACCAATAAAATTCAGCTGCGTGAGTTCAAATCCTGATGAGAGCACTTTGCTCTCTTCTGGGATAAGACCTTGTAGATGATATCGATTCTTCTGTTTCGTAACTCAGTATTCAGACATATTCCGCGATTTACTGGTAGTAGTGTTGAGGGACCGGTACTACTATCTCCAGGGCGTAAGCTAAAAAAATCCGATAGTAATCACGACCCTCTCTCCCCCCACCTAACCCACACACATTTATTTGTCGCTTACTCATTTATCTTATTTAATATATGTTTAATTTCCTTCTTCCAAAAGGAAGAGTGTAACAGTTCAATAATGAGCATAATGGTGCAATTACCTCCTAATAATTATCTATTCAAATTCTATATTATTTAGGTGATGTCTTTACCAAAGTTTGGAACAAATGCTGAACTTTATTTTCTCACTATTTGTTATAATACTGTTTTCTCCTTTCGATTTTGTTGATTTTCTGCTTTTTTTCCTTCCAAGTGAAATTCTCTCTATCTCCTGAAATAATTGGTGCTATCCATCTAAAAAAATGAAAGAGTAGGAAAAGTATATGTTTGCCTGGACCAAGAAGAATCAATCGCATCCAGTATTATTCTATTTTTTTTTTATCTCATCTTCTTCTTCATAATTGTTTGGTGTATTATCCTACCTTTTGACACTGTTAATATTCTAATGATGCTTTACGACCTGGTACCTATTTCTATTTGTTATAGCCCCCCGCTTCATTTTTGAAATTATCATGACACGATTTATTAAAATTAATAATAATGTTTTCGTCCCTGTATGTAGATTTTAGATGCATGATTGATTTGTCGCGGTTAAAAAGTCATGACTAATCAAAAATGCATTTGAGTAAGAGGGCGCAAGCTTTAAATAAACGGAATAAAGAACTCTCAAAGTGAGAAGTAACCTCCATGTAGAAGTCACACATTGAAAAAATCGAAAAAATACACCCCAACCTTTATCCAGATTTGTTGTAACATAGCTTAACCTTTACGGTGATTCTATTACCCCTAAATATATTTTTAAAGCATTTATTTGGCATTTATCTGAAAAAATCGAACCAAAATTCAATGTGATACAAACCAAGACTCGATTATGAAAGAATATAGTGATTAGATCAAATTCCAATAGAATCATCTGCTTTTTCCATGATTTATTAAGAGTGTAGAAGATAATTCTATTTTTTTGTTTTGTTCGAAGAGTGAAATAACCTGAAAATGACCAGACTCATTCATTTTTTTGGCATTTTGTTCAACACGTGTTTGAATTGTTACCCAACTCACTCGATAAATGCCCAAGAAATTCCTTAAAAATATATCCAAGTTGTAATAAGTGTCACGCCCCGAACCCCGGGACCACGACTGGTGCCCTACTGGGCACCCTTCTACCCATACATCACATGTAACCAACGGAAGCTAAAGAAATCTCATCATTTTTTTCTTTAAAAGTAAAATAGGCAAAGCCGACAAGGCCGCCATTGTATATAAAACAATCCAAAGGAACTACAACTGTACAACTCACGCAAGTTCAAATTTACATACGAATACAGGACTCTATAAGAGTTTGGGCGAAAGAATTATGACGGACAAGGCCTCGCTGCACCGCGAATATACACAAGTCTACTATCAAAGACCTACACCAAGATGACAAGCTCCGGAACAAGGGAGCCATCTCAACAAGTTGGGCAAGGATCCTAAGCTCGCGGATCCACAAACTGTGTACCTATACCTGCGGGCATGAACGCAGCCCCCCGAAGAGGGTCAGTACAACAAGGTACCAAGTATGTAAACATGAAGTACAGTAAACAAGATCATAGCTGTACAAAAGAATGACAGGGGCACTTATGAAAACTCAAATACCAGATCCTACCGTGTCATATAAAAATAAGAGTCAATTGTACCTTGTATCACTGTACCACTGTACCTTTTTAAAATATGCCTTTTAAAAGTGAGATCAACCATATCATTTCCAAAAACCATTTCAAAATATGAAAGTCATGTCAAAATCAGGGTCATCCGTCCTCAAAATCATTATGCAATCCTACTCATGAGACTATTTCACCCGCATGGGTCTTGTGGACCCGCAATGAGCATCTTTACACGATACTCGCATCACGGAGAGCTAATCCATGGAATGTGTCCTGGGAATTGAACCCGCATGAGTCATTCAGACCCGCAGTGAGTGTATACCATCTCACGTCATGCGTTTACCCATGAAATATATATCTTAACGTTATCGGCCTACAGTGAGGACGCGATGATGTGGAACTATAACACTCGCACGAATGGCTATATGAGCAAACATATGCAAGTTAAAATATGAAAGTCACGTCAAAATCAGGGGCACCTGCCCATAGAAACATTATGCAGATCCTATTCATGAGAATATTTCACCCGCATGAGACTATTTCACCCGCATGGATCTTGTAGACCCGCATAGAAAATTTGTACCCGATACCCGCATCACGGAGAGCTAATCCATGGAATGTGTCCTAGGAATTGAACCCGCATGAGTCCTTCAGAGAGTGTGTACCATCTCACGTCATGGGAGCTACTCCATGAAATATATATACTATGTACGACATGTTCCGACCCATTCTGGGACTCGATGTAATGTGCTATAAGTCAAATAAGATACGACATGTTCCGGCCCATTCTGGAACTCGGTGTAATGTAAAGGGTTGTACACCTATAGCTATCACAAGTAACTATGTACAATTTAAATCATCTATGACTCTCATTAGCACAGTTAGAATGAACTTCCTTTTTATAAACACCAAGGCAATGCCATGCCTTCCTTTTTATAAACACCAAGACAATACCATGCCTTTCTTTTTAGAAATACCAAGTACTATCCCGTCATGTAATATTAGGGACTTGAATCTCAAAAGTACCATGTACGTCCGTTGTACATCCTTTCCTTTATAAAACCCCAAGACACTAACACTTGTAGCATCAAGACACTTACTCTTTCAAAACTAAGTGACTTATACTTTTAAAATCAAGACAAGTATACTTTTAACATCAAGTTACTACCACCTCATGTACCACGTGAAATCTAGATTCGTCTCGCTCCTCTGGCTAACATTATGGAAACATTTGTATAGTGATAACCGATCCGAATTGGCAAATTAATCCATTTATGAGTCGTGATTAATATATATCATGAGATTTTATCTAATCAGCTGTGAACCTAGAAAATGTAAAACGAACTGGTTATATCTTAGTTTCTATGCAGATGGATGACATTCTACTCATTTCAATATAGTTGTTTGTCGATTCATTTTTCATTTAACGCTGCAATGGCTTATTCGATACCTTTTCTCATTAGTGTTGTAACTAGCAAGATCAATTCGACTCCAATACTTCCTAAAAACTCTTACCAACATCCCCCATAAGACTTGGTAAGGACTTAGGAATAATTTAGGCATGCCTTTAGCATAGAACCAATAACATGAATAGTCCTTAACTTCTAAGAGTAGAATAACTTTTGAAATAATACCACAGTTATGGTTCACACAAAGAACATGCCAAAAGAGAGAAGGAAGAGGTTCACATATCTCATTGACGACTAACCAACACGACAAGTAGAATACACCCCGAATAGGTACTTCAACCTTATCGGCTATTCCAAACGCCAAGTAGAAAATGCCACAAGTAGTACTTTAACCTATAACAACAATAATACTTCTATCAACTTCATACAAACTAATATAATACTTATACCAAGTAATGACCCTCTTATTCTACGGAAATTTGGGCAGCACTTCCCCCGTTTATACGTACCTTTCCACCTTTTCCAAGGCCCAAATTCAACAACAATCAAGCCCCATTTAAGTCACAACCAACAGTTAACCAAAGAGGATTATACGCCTACTTGACGTGTAAAATTCAGCCCCTTAATCTACCAAAACAGTCCATAAAAATTAGTCCAATATCCAACAACAACAAGGGTACAAAGTGAAGCCTTTTAATACCTTTCTACACCCTTAATCTCTTAGGACTTCCATTAACAATTACCACATTAATCATGCATATAGGTGGCTGATTTTCCAGCAGCCTAACACCACAAAATAGTCCATAAAAACTGCATAATAACGTCCAACAGTTTTATAGATTCCACGACCAACAACTACAATCCGATAACTCTTTCCTTAATCCTTTTTATTCCAATTCAAGTTCCAAAACTTCTATGTAAGTTACATCAACTTATTAACAACAATATTACTCCATTATAACATGCAATAGGTGAAGATAACAACATTAATAACCAACAAACTCCAAAGACCCGAAAATGGGCTATTATCGGCCCAACCACCAAAATTGGTCCAAACACTTTTTAATCTTCATTCTTCTTAATACAAGTTCATCTACTAACTATAACAACATGTAATATCCAATTACTTCAAGAGGATGAAGAATGTTTACCTTAAAAATGACCCAAAACGTCCAAAACAGTCCGCACCAATTTGGTCCACAATTTTCGTTTTGCTCCACTTCTTCAAGTTCCAATCACACACAAGCATCCACTACAAGCTTATAACCAACTTCCCTTCACGTTTTACCTCCAAAAAGTCGACGAACAAGCTAGGGTTTAATGGCCATTCTCGGCCCAAATGGTTTCTTGGAGGGTTTTGAAGAGTTAACTTGGTTTAAGACTTGATTAGAGTGCTTAACCTTGGATAATAATCAACTCTTATTCTTGAAAAAATATTGGGATTTTCGAAAATTAAGCAAAGAGAAGAGAGAAAAGAAAGTCTTGGAAGATAATGAAATAATGAGCTAAGTCTATCTCTAAGTCCCATTGGCCAAATTTTTCTTCTTTAGAAAAATATCTAGATATTTCCAAAATATCTTAAAATCGAAGGGCCTAGCGAAATTGTAAAATTCTCGGCGGACCCCATATTATAAATTCCAATTCTTCGTAATCCAATACTAATTTCATAAATCCAATTAGAAGTATTAAACTCCAAGTTAATAATTTTTCCGTCGTCATATTATTCCGAAATTTTTCTTAAGAAAATGTAATAATTCTTTCCTTCCAAAATTCAAATCTTGATTCCTTAATCACGTTCTCAATTAGTAGCCCTGATATTACGGGGTGTAACAATAGGACCCTCCAAAAGGTTAGGTGTGTTACAGGAAATCCGGACAAAGGTTGGAGTGTATTTTAGACATTTTCCCTTTATATTTTAATTATCATGTTTTTAAATAGGACAAAAAACACCGTATTTGTACATATTAAACTAAAGAAATTATTTCCCGAAACAAATGGTTTAATTTTTGGGAGTTAATTGTCTTTTTTCTAGCATTATGGTCAATAATTTGTCTTTCCTTGAAATTATTCAGAAATAAATTTAGTAGCAAAATAATTATTTAGACAATTTTGTATAGAATATAATCATAGAAAGCTGAATTTAATTTTTTTATAAAGTTTCGTAAAGTTTTTAAAAGTTATAACCCTCATATATAAAAGAACTAAATAAATTATTAAGGTTACTTATCAACATGCAAGTGCTTTCGAGAAATCAAATGTGAGATCGTCGATTTTGAACTAAATCTTAATAAGATCGATCTTCTTAAATAAATACAAACATGCAAGTATTTTTTAAGAAATCAAACGTAGGATGACCTACTACAACAACAACATATTCAGTGCAATTTCACAAGTAGAGTCCGAGAAATATAGAGTGTACATCTTTTCCCTATCTTGAGAGATAGAAAGACAGTTTCCAATAAAGTCTCGACTCGAACGTACGATGACTTATTTTAAGATTTAGGTAAACTAATTTATAAAATGATTTTTTATTTCTACTGTTGTATGAAATAACGATATGGTGAGACTTTGAGTTAATCAGAGAAAATCTTTATATTGGTGGTTTAATCAATTTATAAATTAATTTTTATATGCATATATATGAAAACTTTATCTCATATTTAACTAAATTTGTAGAAAGACAAATTAAAAAATTTAATGAATTTTTTATAACCGCACGAAGTACGGACAATACCACTAGTTTATTCATACCAGGAAGCACTGAACGCACAACATATAATATCAATCTTGTGACACTGGTTAAAGATTTAGAGGTGTGTTCTGTAGGGAGGAAAATATATTCTAAAAAAATATTTGTTAATTTTCTAATGTTAGTTGATCATAATTTTTGGAAGACAATTTCTTTAGAAAACAAGTTTCTTAAAATTAGAAAAAATACTTCCCTAATGTATGTAGGGAAAGCAAGTCCAACAAGTGACATTTCATATTAAGTGTCTCTTTCCACCTTCGAACTCATCCTCACCCCTACCACCCTCACCACCAGCCACCACTATACCCCCCACCCACACGATCCCATCACCCACCACCTCCACCCCTGATATGATATTAGATGGCTCAAATACTCAACTTTCTTCAAGGTCTCTTATTAGACGTCAAACTAAGGACTCCCAAGCTTTACAAGTCAAGTTCATGGAGATAAAGCTATGAAAGCCCTTGAAAACAACCACATGAGAGGTTTCAAGCTATGGAAGGTAACATGAAGGAAGAGTTCAAGAGACCGGAATTCAATACCCAAAGCTTGCCTCTTAAAGAAGTTAAAATATTTGATGTGTAACTATAATTGTAAGCTTGGGTAATTAAAAGTCAAATGTGTCTATTAATTAAATAATTGTGACTATACATGTAAAGGAAAAAACTATATAAGTTTGCCTTAGCCATTTTGATTGATGAAGAATCACTTATGAGAGTAGTTCTCCTTTATATGAAATTAGGTTTAGTGGAAGGATTTTCCTAAACTCTTTAGCTTGTCATCTCTTGGATAACCTAAATTAGGTTCAAGATCCCTTCTCCCTTAGATTTTATTCCTCTTTTGGTTGTTGGTTAGTCTCAATTATAGTTGAATTAATTCCTTCCTTCATCTATTCTCATTCCCTATTTCTTCTCTCTCATCTATGATTTCTCCTATCATTTCGCTTATTTAATTGTTATTTTCATACTTTTCTAGTTAGGATTTTTATCATTTGGTATAAGAGCTTAGGCTAAAAGATTTTATCTACAATTTCCAAAAGAAATCGTGTTGTTGAGTGATTTGTTTGTTTTTGTTGATAGATTTGAATTCCTAGAGGTTAAATCTATCACATACTAAAGTTTGATGCAATTTGGAGGTGTTTTGGGTCAATCACCATTGAAGGACTTTCAAGCTTGAAGAACTTGGAGTTGGGTCTTGTAGATTGAGAATTGAAGTCCAAAGTTAATGGGCTTTAACTATCTAGTAATAGAGAGTCAAGATATGAAGTTTAGAAGTATTACAAGTTAATTGAAAAATTCAACATTGTTGGGTTTGAAGAACTTGAAGAAGCAATTTGAGTTTATTGATTTGGGGTTGAATGATTCCAATTTTTATTGGACTTTATTCTCTACATTGAAGAGGAGCTAGATTCGAAATTTGGAGTTAATTGGACTTGATTTGAAGAAGTTCCAAATTCTAAGTTTATAGTGTTCTTGAAGATCTTCATAGGCGTTCTTAGTGAAAAGGTAGTGTTTGATCTAAAATTTCAAGTGCAAAAGTGAAAAAGGTGTTTGTGAGGTCCAATATAGCAAAATATGTGAAATAGTGATCCAAGGCAATCCAAGTATAACAAATAATGAAAAGAAGGTCAGCCAATAGGATCCCAAGAAAGAATTGACATCAGAAAGTTTTGGCTACATTTTTCAACCTGCGAAACACATAAGAGGCCATAACCCCACCTGCGAGTCACACACCATGACATAGAATTGGAGAAAATTTGGTCTGATCTGCAGAATTATCAAGTTTCATGTCATGAAATGTGTTTTATAAAACGCATATTGCAAATCGCATATGTGACGCGAGTTGTGCCAGAAACCTGAAAAAATAAATTTAATGATTTGCGGAATGAGATTTATAAATCTCATAAGCCAAATGCATTTTATACTCCCAGATTGCGACATATTCGTTCTTCAACCCAATTTCATTTCATCTTCATTTCTAAAGTTCTTTAGGCAAAGTGTTAATCCTTTTCTTAGCTAATTACTTTAAGTAATTGTCTCTACTTAGTAGTTAATTAGTTCTTATGTCCGTATTTCTTTCTTGTAAATTCTTTTCATGTTTTTCTCATTTACATTCATTGTGAATTTATTGGCTCTTGTCTGTTTGCTTTATTTTTCCGTTCTTTGTCTCATACACTCCATTCCGCACTGATACATGGTGCTATCTTAGATTTATTTGAGTTGGTATTTCACGAGTTAAGGATACTTCCTAGAGTGGTAAAAGGCAAGAGTGTGAGCGCATTTGAGTGGTGCTAGCGAAACACAAATGAGTGCAAACACGAGTTGTAACATCTCATACCTTCAAGCTAAGAATCAGGTTATCCATGATAGTGGAAGGGGACATAAGCCTTCGTCCGTGTGTAAAGGGTCATACCGTGTATTATTAAGAATTACATTTATCAATATTGGTAAGCTAAGGCATGCTATAGATATTAGAATAGTATTGTGCAATATGTTACAATTCTAAATAACCTTTGGATAACAATAGCTTGTTGGGGAAATTGAGGACGAGAACTATGGAACAATCGAAGAAATATGAAAACAGTGAATAAGTAGGAATGGAATGGTTTGATCAAGTATCAAGGTGGAAACGAGCAGAAGGAAGGATTACAATGAGAAAGTATGTAAACAAAAGTAACATTGAGTAAAGCTCAAGATTAGCACCTAAACGGGTGAAAATGGGACAATGACGCCTATGAATACATGATAGACATTAAAGATATATGTCAAGAGATAATTATATTATAATGAAGATAAAATGACAGGAAAATACAGAAGTCTATGAGCATTTTTGAACTGACCAAAGGTTCTACGAGATAGATAAGGTAATGAATTTACAACTTAATGAGATCAAGAAAATCTTTTCCCAAAGTGTCATTGAGAGAAAGTTTTAGCCATGAGGCAAGTGAAGGAATTCAAACCTAAGTATAATGACCAGGTTTGGATATATTAGACCAACATCATGTAATGAATGTTCTTCAGAATCTTCCACGTACTAAGTAAGGAAATAAGTTGTTCCAACTCATCTTTTAAGGGATAGTAACACCAAGAATTAAAATCAGGAGCAATGTTTGAGATTACGTATGTATACCAGAATATTTTAGAATTAAGAAGTCTATGGCAAGTAAGAAAATGAGTGAACAAGTGTCAAAAGAAGTAAAGAAAAAGGAAGTTGTTTAATTATTAATAAAGTTTTTAAAAGTTATAACCCTCATATATAAGAGAACTCAATAAATTATTAAGGTTACTTATCAACATGCAAGTGCTTTCGAGAAATCAAATGTGAGATCGTCGATTTTGAACTATATTTTTATAAGATCGGTCTGCTTAAATAAATACGAACATGCAAGTATTTTCAAGAAATCAAACGTAGGATGACCTACTACTACAAGAACAACATACTCAGTGCAATTTCACAAGTAAGGTCTGGGGAATGTAGAGTCTACGCATATCTTGTCCCTATCTTGAGAGATAGAGATGCAATTTCCGATAGAGCCTCGACTCAAGTAATAGAACGTAGGATGACCTATTTCAAGATTTAGGTAAAATAATTTATAAAATGATTTTTTATTCCTATTGTTGTATGAAATAATGATATGTGTGAGACTTTGAGTTAATCAGAGAAAATCTTTATATTTGTGGTTTAGTCAATTTATAAATTAATTTTTATATGCATATATATGAAAACTTTATCTCATATTTAACTAAATTTGAAAACTTTATCTCATATTTAACTGAATTTGTAGAAAGATTAATTAGAAGATTTAATGAATTTTTTATAACCACACGAAGTGCGGACAATACCACTAGTTTATTCATTTCATCTTCATTTCTAAAGTTCTTTAGGTAAGTGTTAATCCCTTTCTTAGCTAATTACTTTAAGTAATTGTCTTTACTTAGTAGTTAATTAGTTCTTATGTCCGTATTTTTTTTCGTGTCAATTTTTTTGTGCTTTTCTCATTTACATTCATTGTGAATTTATTGGCTCTTGTCCGTTTGCTTTGTTTTTCCATTCTTGGTGTCTCATAAATTCCATTCCGCACCGATATATGGTGCTATATTAGACTTATTTGAGTTAGTATTTCATGAGTTAAGGGATACTTCCTAGAGCGGTAAAAGGCAAGAGTGTGAGCGCGTTTTAGTGGTGCTAGCGAAGCACAAATGAGTGCAAACACGAGTTGTAACACCTCGTACCATCAAGCTAAGGTTTGACTCATACAATGAAAATATAATGGAACCACGATGAAGTGTGTACGAAGTGTTTTGAAAGCTAATCAAGTTATAAGAAGAAGGGCTATGTTTTTCAGTGAGTTTGCACAAGGCTTCACTTCAAGTGAGTATTTGGAACATTCTATAAGAAAATTGGGAAAACATACATCGTGAAAGTTTTAGACCATGGAAATACCTTTCCAATGGTATATTGTGGAAGTCCAACAAATATTTGTACAAAATGTAATGATTATTTTACTGAAAAGTCGCAGAGTAGTCCGCTAGAGTCGCAGATGTGATATGTAACGCAGAACGCCTACTACCACACATATCTCATCGAATTTCGGGGAAATATTATGTCCTGAAGTTCCCAACCTTCTGTTTCGATGTGCAGAAACATCCGCAGCCACAGAAGGTCATCCGCGACGCGGATGCCAACGCATATGCCTCCAAAACTCATTTAAACTCGTGTTTTTCAGAATTTTATTCCATAATTCAGTTATCCAAAGCCCTAGCATGACTTTTATATTCTCTCCTCATATTACCACATTAATATAAGTATTTCCCATGTATTCCTAAGTAATTCTAACACTTATACATCAATTCTTAACAAGATTGCTACGCTATAATCTTAGGGGTTTCAAGAAAACCCTTCTCAAGGTTTCAATTTAAGAGTTTTGGGTTTCTTTTTCAAAAGTTCACAACTTTCCTTCAAGTTTTGGAATGATTAAGGTATGTAGAGCTTCTATCCATGTGTAAGAATATCAGTGTTCTTCCCCACACCGCTTTTAATCTAAGAAACACGAATTTCCTCATACCTAGGATTTTTCTCTAATTCATTATTGTTGACAGTCAATTTTGACCCGTTTTTCGTATATTTGTTGCAATTTTATGTGTTTTAGGACACCGCATTCTGATCATCATTTTTGCATTTTTATCTTTATATTTTTAAAATTAAGCGTTATGTCTTTGTTAATATTATGTTTCTATTATTATTACACAGTCGTTTATTTTAATAATATTTGCATCTCTTTAAATAAATTAATTGACATTCCGTTTTAATTTTTAATTAGACATTAAACATTTGTTAAATATTATATTTTTATTATTATTGCATCGGCATTTGCATTTTAATAATCTTGCATCTTTTTAAATAATTAACCCGTTTTGCATTTTGTCAAACCAGTCCAGTCCGAGGCACAATACGGATCAGTCCAGTCCACCATTCTATAAGCCCAACCATCAATTTTTAAATTTCAAACTCTCTTTTATTTCCCCCCCTAAAATCAAATATCACTTTTCATCTTTTCCCCCCAAAACCAAACCCAAACCCTAAACCTAAATACCCCTATAAATAAAACATTACCCCCATCCTTTAAAAACAAAAAGGGGGCAGCCCCCCACAGAACATATCACCCGCGCACCCCTTCCATTATAGCCCCATTTTCATTTTTTAGGTCTCACCCTCTCACCTTCCCGTCGCCGCCCCCTTCGCCGGAGCTCCAAGCTCCGGCGAACCTCCTTTAAACACCTTCAGCCGCACATCTCCTTCACCAAAGAACCTCGACCCTAACACTCCTATCGCTCCGTCGGCGCCTCTCGCCGCTCCCGCCTTCACGGAGTTCTATCTCCAGCAAACACCATGAACCACCACCACGCCTCTAATCGTTTACCTCATCCTCACCGCCTGCCGCTATACACCTGCGGTGGCGTCGCTCCGGCGATAAGTGGAAGTAACGCCACCGTTAAATCGACAAATTTTTTGAATATGTCATTTGGTTTATGTTGGGATGATCTTTTGCATTTTTCGGTATCTTGTCGGAGTCCTAAAACTCCGGCGATGCTTTTTTTTATATATGTTATTATCTGTTGATGGTTGTTGGACTAATTTTCGATTTTGACATCCTGCCGGAGTTAAAACTCCGGTGACATTCGGTTGGCTTTGTTCCAGCGATTTTGTTGGCTTTGTGCTATTTTTCCGATCGATATTTAGGTGATGTTGTTGTTGCTTGATCTTGCCGATTTAGTATGATTTTGTATTTGGCGGAGTTTTGAAAACTCGCGATGTTCTAAATTTTCAGCGAACTTCTTTGTTGTTCCCACTGGTTTCTGGACCATTTTTGTTTGCTATGTTATTGTCATTGCTTCCACTTCTTCCGGCGACCTTCGTTCTGCCTTATTCCGGTAATGTTGCTGGCTGCTTTGGGTATTGTACTGATTTAGTATGATTTTGTATTTGGCCGGAGTTTTGAAAACTCCGTGATTTGTTCATCGATATTTTGAGGATTCATCGGTTTGTTTGCCATTGCATTCGATTTGTACGATCTTTGGTATTTTGGCCGGAGTTGTAAACTCGACGATTGTTTCCGCTATTAGAATCGCCCCGCTTCTACTATTTTCGATGATATTGTTGGCTGCTGCTGTTGTTGGTTGTTTCTACTATCATGTTGTTCTCTGGACTGATTTTACAATTTTGCCTTCTAAATTATTTTTATTAAACTGATTTTTAAAGAACAAATACTACACTTGGTATTTTACTGATTTTGAACATGATACTACACTGGGTATTTTACTGATTTTTTGAACATGATACTACACTGGCCTACGAAGGATTTATCCGTCGATCTGGAGGCCTCCATGGTAAGCAAGACGGAATATGTGGGCGAGGAGGAAAGTGAAAAGATTAGACGAGAATGCATAGTATCGTTCACCGGGAGGTGAGTCGACCGCAGCCGAAGCGATATTGGCTTCTCATGTCTTAGTATCCTGGCATAACATTAGCTGAGCCCACACTATATAAAAATATATCTTTTACATCTATATCTATATCTACATATATATATCTATATATATATATATATATATATGCGAAAGGGAAAAGTGAAATTAGGCGAGAATGCATAGTATCGTTCAGGGAGATGAGTCGGCCCATTCAAGCGATATTGGCTATATCTGTATCTTAGTATCCTTGGCATAACATTATGTGAGCCCACTATATAAAAATATATCTTTTAAATATATATATATATATATATATATATATATATATATATATATACATACGTTGTGTTTATTTGATAATTTATTTTATTATTTACTAATTCTTTTACTAAGTGTCTTTTGCAGGTACCCGGAGGCGCACCCCAAAGTTAAAGCATCCGCATAAATTAAAATAAAAGCGAAATATCGCTAAATTCTCTTCATTCCATCTTTTTATGATTACTTGCTTTCATTACTATCTTGTTAAATATATATCTATTTTAAATATTTGCATGCCTAGTTTAAATATCGCTTGGTTAGTTTAATAATTAGAACACTTTTAGAATTATAGATTGCATGTTAGCACAATAATATTAAGCCTAAGTTTGTGGGACAATATGAGTTAGCGGATCTATAGGTGCCTAACCCCTTCCCTTTAGGATAATAAAGAACTCTTACCTAGAATCTCACATAGCTTTCGCAGACCTTTAAATGGAGATCATTCGTAGCATTTTTATGCTACATTTTTAGTGTCCTAATTCACTTTAATAATTAGGTGGCGACTCCTTAAAATCAATTTAGGAATCAACCATACGTAGTACTCCCGTTTCGATTACGGTTAAAATGGGGTGTTACAGCATGACGACTCCGCTGGGGATCTTTAGTTTCTTAATCATAACAAACATAAGTTAATTTATTGTGCTTTATTTTCTTAATTTTGCTTAAATTACTTCTTTTATTTTTTACACTTATTTGCTTTTACGTTTTGCCTAAATTATTTTGCTTTACATATAAATATTTTGCATATTGTCTTAACTGATATTTGTTACCGCTTTCCTTAAATTGACATTCAACTCATATTTCCTCCATTCTGGAAAATTAACACTATCACACACTACATGCGAGGTGTGTTGTACGCACCCACAAAATTTCTTTCAATTACCCAATTTTAGGATAGCTGGCAAAGGCGCGGAGCAGCCGGACCATCCGGTGGCCGCATAGTCTTCTCACTCGAGTGTCCGCTCGGGAACCTTGTGTCTAGTGAAGCCAAATCTTAGAAACTTAAGATAGAGCTATACCACCCTTTATTTTTTAAGTCATGCATGCATACACCCTAGGTGAGTCGATCCTTGGTATCGTCTCCACGATTAGGAAATCCACCAAATTGTCGTTGGGTTTCACAACCCGACGACCAATAAGCATATGTGTGTAGCGTGACAATGATAGACAAATCCAAGCCTAAACATGACATGCCGAAATTGAAAAAGTGCACCGTTATTTGGTCGCAATTTCCAACAAAATCATTGCAAATTAACAGCTTGGACCTATCTATCATAATCTCGCATATTTGGCGTTTAGACCCACCTCTAGCATTAAAAGAGGTCCCAAACATGCTAGGACGCACGTTTGATATCTATATAGTATGCTTGTTATTGTAATGTTTGTTGCTTTCAGCTATGTGCACTCTAGTACAGTATTTTGCTACTTCAACTTTGTGCGTTAAGCTAGTATTAATTACGAGCTATACTAGCTTGGTTTTCTAGGGCTGTGTTATTCCTTGCGTTATCAGCGCGATACGCGGAAAGCCCATATCTCAAACAACGATTTTCTCAAAATTTTGTCACACCTTGGAACTACGTGTGACCTGATTCCCATGGCGGGATACGTAGGCGGCCATTTCGGCCTCGGTCCCACCTTTTAGAAAAATCCTAATTTTCCATCTCTTACGAATCTCCTTATTCTCCGTCGTCGGTGAACTATGGGTTAAACTGATTCCTTTGGCAAAATGCATAGGCGGTCATATCAGCTTTGGTCCCATCTTTAAAAAAAAAAAAAAAAACTCGAGGTCTAATCGACGAACCCAACTTCAACAGGGCTATTCTCCTAGACTATGTACCTACTTGATCTCTATGGCGAGATACGTAGGTGGCCACATCGGACTCAGTCCAACTCTTTCTAAAATCTTTGGCCCTTACTCTACCAGTTACAATGCACCCTCCATCCAATCTCCGCGATAGGATAGTTCGGTATTCCATATCAAATTCGATCTCGTCCATTCGACATCTGCTTATGCCAAGACTGAAGCTTCTTTAAAAAAGCTTCACTGCAAGGAGAGGCTGTCAGTACCGAATAACATATTATCGACTACGCTCTCGTAGCCAAATACTTAAAGCCAGACAACGGTTACCAGTCCGAACAGATCGGGCATGCGAGTGGTCAGAGTTAAAGCTACAAAGTCCGCACAAATCAGCAGCCCATTTCAAATCTCACAAATTTTCTTTTGAGTACAGATAACGAAATTTGGAAAGTTGGCAACGTTGAAGGGATTTTTAGCATAGCTTTCGGCTCGCGGGGCCACATTCTTATCCTCATTCATTCGTTTTTGCATATCTATATATCCCTGCACTAATTACTGCATCTATCTTTGATTTTGTAGGAAGTTTCACATAGCAGCTCAGCCCGCAAAGCCACAATAGCACGCGTCTATCAAGGCATCATTTGGCTCATAGGGCCACTCTCATCCTCATTTCTCAATCACTTAACGACTCTAATTATTTTTATTCGGTTTATATTCTGCAGGTAATTTCATCATAGTGGCCTGGCCCACCGGGTCAAAATCCTCTTATTACGTCTATCAACGACATCTTCTTATTATGGCTGCACAACGACGTTAGCTCAATTACGTCTATCAGCGACGCTCCTTTTATTTAACGAAATTTATATCGCGTCTACTCAACGACGCCATCTTATTAGGTCTATGCAATGGCCTTATCTCGTTCGTCTATCTGACGACAACCCATATATCGGCGTCCCACACAACGACGCCATCTAATTACACTGAACAGGCGTCATTCGTGATCAATGCTCGACGTCATCTGCATCAATGCCTGAGCACCGGCATCATCTGCATCAATTCCTGAGCACCGGCATCTTCTGAATCACGCCTGAGCACCGGCATCATCTGAATCACGCCTGAGCACCGGCGTTATTTAAGTCGGCTGACAAGGCGTCATTGCGTCGATGCACGAGCACCGATCATCTGCGTCAATGCTCGAGCAGGCATCGTATAAATCACGCTGAGCAGGCGTTATTTAAGTCGGCGTCGAGCACGGTGTAATTCTGCATCAATGCCTGAGCACCGGCATCATCTAAATCACGCCTGAGCACCGGCGTTATTTAAGTCAACGCCTGAGCACTGATGTCATATGCATCAATGCCTGAGCACCGGCATCATCTGCATCAATGCCTGAGCACCGGCATCATCTAAATCACGCCTGAGCACCGGCGTTATTTAAGTTAACGCCTGAACACCGGCGTCATCTGCATCAATGCCTTAGCATCGGCATCAATGCCTGAGCATCGGCATCATCTGTATCAATGCCTGAGCACCGACATTATCTAAATCACGTCTGAGCACCATCGTTATTTAAGTCAACACCTGAACACCGTCATGCAGATCAATGCACGAGCGGCGTCGTCTAAATCGCGCTGAGCAGGCGTTATTTAAGTCAACGCTCGAGCCTTTGGTGGCGTCATCTATCGATGTTCGAACACCGGCATCATGCGTCAATGCGAGCAGGCGTCATCTGCGTCGATGGCGAGCAGGCATCATCGCATCAATGCACGAGCACGCGTTGCAATGCTCGATGCACCGGCATCATCTGCGTGATGTTCGAGCACCGCATCATCTAAATCACGCTGCATCGGCGTTATTTAAGTCGGTGCTGAGCAGGCATCATCTGCGTCGATGCTCGAGCACGTCGATTATCTAAATCACGTCTGAGCACCGGCGTTATTTAAGTCAACGCCTGAGCACCAGCGTCATCTGCACCAATGCCTGAGCACCGACATCATCTAAATCACTCCTGAGCACCGACGTTATTTAAGTCAACGCCTGAGCAGGCGCGTAATGCGCATCTATGCACGAGCACGGCATCATCTGCGTCGATGCGAGCACCGGCATCATCTGCGTCAATCATTTAAGTCAGCGCCGAGCACCGTCACATCCGCATCACGCCTGAGCACCGGTGTCGTCTTCATCACAATACGACCATAAAATGATGCTATCTGCATTATGTCCAGAAATGACGTTATTTCATTAGCCAATGCAACGACTTCAACACATAATGTCTACGCAAGACGATATTCCTACTCACAGAATCACATTTCTTATATTCATGCTTGATCATATTTTATCGTTTAACAATTATGCACTAACTTTTCTTAAGTTTTTGCCCGTGTTCCTCAATTCACGGGAGCGATTGCGACGCGTGCGTGCAAGGACAACATCTCGGCATTCAACACGTCTGTACGAGGATGACATCTCGACATTTGCAGCATCCAACATATCACACAGGGACCACGAGCCATAATTTACAGGAGCAGGAGCACAACGTGGAACTATCTCGGCGAACTGAAGCAATTTGTACCTCGAAGGTTTATCCGCTCTCCTCCGCATGACACGTAACCAGTGTCATCGTAATTCGACACGACAAAACTTTGAATCGCGCATCCGCCTCGCTTAATTTGACATCATCACAACAACCCAGTGTCATCATAATTCGACACTGGGACATATTTTTGAATCGATATTCGTCCGGCCATAATTTTAACATCGCAGCAACCCAGTGTCCTCATAATTCGACACTGGGACATTTTTTAAATCTGCGTCAGCTTTGCTTTTTATTTTCGCATTACAACGACCTAGTATCATCATAATTCGACACTGGGATAATTTTGAGTCTGCATCAACCCCACTTTTGAGTTCTAGTTTATAAAACAGGACAAAATTGGCTACAAGTCAACATCTTTGTCCGAAGACTCTTCCATTATCTCCGTACAAAGAGGGACATGTTGTTGACAGTCAATTTTGACCCATTTTTCGTATATTTGTTACAATTTTATGTGTTTTAGGACACCGCATTCTAATCATCATTTTTGCATTTTTATCTTTATATTTTTAAAATTAAGCGCTATGTCTTTGTTAATATTATGTTTCTATTATTATTACACAATCGTTTATTTTAATAATATTTGCATCTCTTTAAATAAATTAATTGACATTCTGTTTTAATTTTTAATTAGACATTAAATATTTGTTAAATATTATATTTTTATTATTATTGCATCGACATTTGCATTTTAATAATCTTGCATCTTTTTTAAATAATTTTTCTTTTTAAATAATTAACCCGTTTTGCATTTTGTCAAACCAGTCCAGTCCACCATTCCATAAGCCCAACGACTCTAATTATTTTTATTCGGTTTATATTCTGCAGGTAATTTCATCATAGTGGCCTGGCCCACCGGGTCAAAATCCTCTTATTACGTCTATCAACGACATCTTCTTATTATGGCTGCACAACGACGTTAGCTCAATTACGTCTATCAGCGACGCTCCTTTTATTTAACGAAATTTATATCGCGTCTACTCAACGACGCCATCTTATTAGGTCTATGCAATGGCCTTATCTACATTTCGTCTATACAACGACAACCCATATATCGCGTCCACACAACGACGCCATCTAATTACACTGAGCACGGCGTCGTCTGCGTCGATGCTCGAGCACCGACATCATCCGTGATGCACGCTCGAGCACCGACATCATCTGCATCAATGCCTAATCACCGATATCATCTAAATCACGCCTGAGCACCGGCGTTATTTAAGTCAACGCTGAGCACTAACGTCATGCGCGTCAATGCACGAGCACCGGCATCATCTGTGATGCACGAGCACCGGCATCATCTAAATCACGCACGAGCACCGGCGTTATTTAAATCAACGCCGAGCGGTGTAAATTCGCATCAATGCACGAGCACCGCATCGTCTAAATCACGCTGAGCGGCGTTATTTAAGTCAACGCCGAGCACCGGTGTCGTATGCGTCAATGCCGAGCACCGATTATTCGCATCAATGCTCGATGCTGGCATCATCTAAATCACGCTGAAGCGGCGTTATTTAAGTCAACGCTGAACAGGCGTCATTCTGCATCAATGCTCGAGCATCGACATCAATGCTCGAGCATCGGCGTATCGTATCGATGCACGAGCACCGGCATTATCTAAATCACGTCGAGCGCAGTCGTTATTTAAGTCAACACTGAACAGGCGTCATTCGCATCAATGCTCGAGCACCGTCATCTAAATCACGCCTGAGCACCGGCGTTATTTAAGTCAACGCCTGAGCACTGGTGGCGTCATCTACATCAATGTCTGAACACCGACATCATTCGCGTCGATGCTCGAGCACGGCAATACGCGTCAATGCTGCGAGCACCGATATCATTCGCATCAATGCTCGAGCACCGATATCATCTAAATCACGCTTTGCATCGCCAGATGGCGTTAAAGTCGAGCACCGTATCATTCGTCAATGCCGAGCACCGTCATCTAAATCACGCTCGAGCACCGGCGTTATTTAAGTCGGCGCTGGCCTGGGCGTTATCTACATCAATGCTGAGCACGGCGTCATCATCACGCTGAGCACCGGGCGTTATTTAAGTCGGCGCCGAGCAGGCGTTCGCATCTATGCTCGAGCGGCGTCATTATCTCATGCGACAATGTTCGAGCACCGCATCATCGATCAATCATTTAAGTCGAGCACGCACCCGGCTATCCGCGATCACGCCGGAGTGCGTGTCGTCTTCATCACAATACGACCATAAAATGATGCTATCTGCATTATGTCCAGAAATGACGTTATTTCATTAGCCAATGCAACGAATTCAACACATAATGTCTACGCAAGACGATATTCCTACTCACAGAATCACATTTCTTATATTCATGCTTTATCATATTTTATCGTTTAACAATTATGCACTAACTTTTCTTAAGTTTTTGCCCACAGGTTCCTCAATTCACAGGAGCAGTTGCAGAACGTCTGTGCAAGGACAACATCTCGACATTCAACACGTCTGTACGAGGATGACATCTCGACATTTGCAGCATCCAACATATCACACAGGGCCACGAGCCTTAATTTACAGGAGCAGGAGCACAACGTGGAACTATCTCGGCGAACTGAAGCAATTTTTACCTCGAAGGTTTATCCGCTCTCCTCCAGCGTCCCGCAACACAGAACCCAGTGTCATCATAATTCAACACTGGGACAAAACTTTGAATCCGCATCCGCCCTGCCTTAATTTGACATCATCACAACAACCCAGTGTCATCATAATTCGACACTGGGACATATTTTTGAATCGATATTCGTCCGGCCATAATTTTAACATCGCAGCAACCCAGTGTCTTCATAATTCGACACTGGGATATTTTTTAAATCTGCGTCAGCTTTGCTTTTTATTTTCGCATTACAACGACCTAGTATCATCATAATTCGACACTGGGACAATTTTGAGTCTGCATCAACCCCACTTTTGAGTTCTAGTTTATAAAACAGGACAAAATTGGCTACAAGTCAACATCTTTGTCCGAAGACTCTTCCATCATCTCCGTACAAAGAGGGACATGCTGTTAACAGTCAATTTTGACCCATTTTTCGTATATTTGTTGCAATTTTATGTGTTTTAGGACACCGCATTCTAATCATCATTTTTGCATTTTTATCTTTATATTTTTAAAATTAAGCGTTATGTCTTTGTTAATATTATGTTTCTATTATTATTACACAGTCGTTTATTTTAATAATATTTGCATCTCTTTAAATAAATTAATTGACATTCTGTTTTAATTTTTAATTAGACATTAAACATTTGTTAAATATTATATTTTTATTATTATTGCATCGGCATTTGCATTTTAATAATCTTGCATCTTTTTAAATAATTTTTCTTTTTAAATAATTAACCCGTTTTGCATTTTGTCAAACCAGTCCAGTCCACCATTCCATAAGCCCAACCACCAATTTTTAAATTTCAAACTCTCTTTTATTTTCCCCCTAAAATCAAATATCACTTTTCATCTTTTCCCCCCAAAACCAAACCCAAACCCTAAACCCTAAACCTAAATACCTATAAATAAAACATTACCCCTCTTTTAAAAAAGGGTGGGGCACCTCACAGAACATATCACCACGCACCCTTCCATTATAGCCCCATTTTCATTTTTAGGTCTCACCTCTCTCACCTTCCTGTGCCGCGCTTTCGCGAGCTCCAGCTCCGCGAACCCCTAAACACCTTCACGCATCTCCTTCACCAAACCTCGACTCACTCAAAGACTCATACTGCTCCGTCAGCGATCTCTCGCCGCTCCCTTCACGGAGTTCTATCTCCCGCAAACACCACGTACCACCACCACACCCCAGACCTGTCTACCTCATCCCCCTCACCTCTGCCCGTCGCTATACACCGATGCGGTGGCGTCGCTCCGGCGATAGCCGTGGAAGTAACGCCACCCTGTTAAATCTGTGTGACAGCGAATATTTTTGGATCTGTCGCTGGTTTATGTTGGGTGATCTTTTGCATTTTTCGTTATCTTGTCGGACTCCTAAAACTCCGGCGATGCTTTTTTTTATATATGTTATTATCTGTTGATGGTTGTTGGACTAATTTTCGATTTTGACATCCTGCCGGAGTTAAAACTCCGGTGACCTTCGGTTCGCTTTGTTCCAACGATTTTGTTGGCTTTGTGCTATTTTTCTGACTGATATTTCTGGTGATGTTGTTGGCTGCTTTGGGTACTGTACCGATTTATGTATGATTTTGTATTTGGCCGGAGTTTTGAAAACTCCGGCGATGTTCTAAATTTTCGAACTTCTTTATTGTTCCCATGGTTCGGACCATTTTGTTTGCTATGTTATTGTCATTGCTTCCACTGCTTCCGGCGACCTTCGTTCTTACTTATTCCGGTAATGTTGTTGGCTGCTTTGGGTATTATCGATTTAGTATGATTTTATATTTGGGAGTTTGAAAACTCCGCGATTTGTTCACTGATATTTTGAGGATTCATCGGTTTGTTTGACTGCCATTCGATTTGCACGATCATGGTATTTTGGCCGAGTTGTAAACTCGTGATTCTCATTGTTGTTTATTTATTGTTAAACCGTCATGTTTCTACTATTTTCGATGATATTGTTGGCTGCTGCTGTTGTTGGTTGTTTCTACTATCCTGTTGTTCTCTGGACTGATTTTACAATTTTGCCTTCTAAATTATTTTTATTAAACTGATTTTTAAAGAACAAATACTACACTTGGTATTTTATCGATTTTGAACATGATACTACTGCTGGGTATTTTCTTGATTTTTGAACATGATACTACATCGCTCACGAAGGATTTATCCGTCGATCTGGAGGCCTCCATGGTAAGCGAGACGGAATATGTGGGCGAGGAGGAAAGTGAAAAGATTAGACGAGAATGCATAGTATCGTTCACCGGGAGGTGAGTGTCACACCCCGAAATTCGGGCCCGTAACTGGTGCCTTACCCCGGGCACCCTAGTGATACAACATCAGAGAAAAACCAGCGGAAAAAAAAACTTAGACATGCAACAATAGATATAATAACAAACAGGCCAACCAAAACAGTTGCCTTCAGTATATACATAAAGCTCGAGCAGTTTAATCCTTTTACAACCACGCCGCACAGATTACTCTGGACTTAAGATTTACAACGACTATGACGGACAGGGCGCCATACCCGAATGTACAAGAACCTACAACTCGGGGAACACATACAAAAGATAAGCCTCGGAGAAAGCGGAGCTTCCCAATACGTTGAAGCGAGATCCTAAGAGCGAGGATCCACGGCCGATGTACCTACACTGCGGCATGACGCGGCCGAGAGGTCGATGCAGTACTAAGTATGTGAAATCAGAATATCGCGATTAAATCATAACGATCATATAAAGCGAGACATGTATGATAACCAAAATACAAGACGCAACATAAGCGATCAAGTCGTGACTCACGCCAAAGTCACCACTAAATATAACTATGGGTCTCGCGCCACCACATCCATCATGTTCGTATTACGGCCTGCGCCCGGAATCTGCGACGGTGTAGACATGTCCATGATGCAACACATAATAAGGCCGCGTGGCCACGTGCCGAATCTTGCGACGGTGTAGGCGTGCCGTAACCTCAATATGATATCTTTGGGTGGTCAACCACGCGCGTAGCCACATGCCCGGAATCGTGATCGGTGTAGACACGCCCATGTTGCGATAATAACCATATATCGTAATCAACCGACGCGTGGCGCGTACCGAATCTGCGTCGGTGTAGACATGTCCATGTGACATCAACAACAAGACAAGAATCAAAATGGAAACATACGGTGGAATTCTCCATCACCGCTAAGACGCTCCAAGTAAGTCCTCAACAAGTCAACCCTCTATCGAGACGCGGTAACGAAATACCACACTTGCACAACAAAGGCTATCATCACAAGCGTAGGCAAGTTTCACAACAACAAGCATAGACAAGTTTCACAACAACAAGCATAGGCAAGTTTCACACCACTCAAAGTACTTTCATTTTATGCCAAAGTCCGGGTTTTTAACCCCAAAGTACTACATACGTTAGTTCTTTTAAAAGAGATCCATTACTTATAAAAGTCACGATACGTAGTATTAGAATGACCAACCCACATTCCTTTTCAAAATCAAGTAACAACATTCTTTTCCTAAGTTCCAGTTTGCCTAGTTTCAATTACTCAAGCTTCTCATTTTCAAATGGTTTCATAGTTCCCAAACTTAATCACTTGATTCCTTTTTAGAACAATTGAGTAATATATGTCTCACGTGAGAGTAGGTTATTCTTGTTTACAACATTCTTATTACAAAGAAATTTTGATCTAGAAAATGTAATATCATTTTGTCTCATCTTAGTTTCTATGCGGATGGAGGTTTCTATGGTTTTAATACGATACATCATTATTCAATACATTTTCCTTTATTAACGCTGCGGTGGTGCTGTCGATACACATTCGATTTCCAAATCGGTAAACATTATCCCTTTAAATAAACCAAGTACTCATTACTCACGAATGAGGTTTCACACAAACATTCACATTAAAACAAATAAGTTAAGTCTCTTATCTTATAAGATCAAGTCTCTTAACTTCTAACATCAAGAAACCATTTTCTTTACCTCTCTTAAGACATTATACCTAACTCCCATAAAGCTAGTATAACTCTTTTTAAAACCTTTAAAACCAAGTGTTACTCTCCCTTCAAAAGCGATTATAAATCTTTTCAAATACATCAAGTTCTTTATTATAACTAGCGATTATAATTCACATCGATTACCTTTTAAAACCACAAAGTATTTTCTTACCTACATAAAGTGTTATAACGAATTTCCCGTAAAGCGTTATAACACTTTATGTTTTAAAACAATCAAACACGATTAACATGTACGCTCTACCGTACTACATAGTTCACATATCGTGCTAGAAGAGATAGGAAGAGGTTCACATACCTCGCGACGATTTATCGACAATAAGCAAAATGCTCCAGTACTACAACCTTGCTAGCCCTTTCCACTCCTCGAGTAGAATACGCTACTCTTAGTACTTCCACCTATAAAGGTCACAAACGCGTCTATTAACCCCAAAACACAAGTTTCTATCTTTCTACGAGAAAATTCGGCAGACCTCCCCGCAAACAGCGTAAATCTCCTCTCTATCGAGGCTGCCAAGCCAATGACGAGGGGATTTACACGCCTAACCTGACGTGTACAATTCTACTCAAGAATACTACACAAGTCTACTGCCAATACGGTCCATGTAAATACGATAGATTCTTTCTTTACATTGTGCTTAAGTCAAAAGACATTGCCGCACAATAATGTTGATTATATATATAGTATACTTCAACTATATATTCTAACATACGATTTCCAATTACAAAAGGGGACAAGATTATTTACCTCGACAAGCCCAAAATTATCCAAGTTATAATGTCGATCCGAGCAAGGTTTAGCTCCTACTCCGTACGCTCAATCCGCTCCAAACAACCCTTAGAAGTTCTAACCAACTTCTCAAATACTTCAACCAACGAAGATTTCTTTAGGGTTTGGTTTGAGACTAAAAGGACAAAGGTAGTATTTCCTGCTCTACGTAAAGAGGTAACTTTTGAAATACTACTAGGTAAAGGCTAAGGTGTAACGCTCGAACCGGGCAGTTCCCATCGTGCCTTACCTCGCACCCTAGTGATCTGACATCGAGAAAACCGGAAAATAAAACATGAATCATGAAACAAGAGATATAATAAATAAACGAGCCAACCAAAGCTTGCCTTCAAGATATACATAAAACCCGACAGTTTAATCCTTTTACAACCACGCCTTGCAGTTCTGCACCTAAGATTTACAACGACTATGACGACGGGGCCCGCCATACCCACAATGTACAAGCACTACAACTCGGGGACCACATACCAAAAGATAAGCCTCGGAAAGCGGAGCTTCCAACGCTGAATCGAGATCCTAAGGCGAGGATCCACGGCCGATGTACCTCTACTGCGGCGTGAACGCAGCCACGAGAGTCGAGACAACAGTACAGTATGTGAAACTGCAATCAGTAAATGAAATCATACTAGTCTATATAAAGTAGGAGACATGTATGATAACCAAACTACGATTCACGACATAAAGCGATCATCACTCCAATATAACTATGGGTCTCACGCCCAACATCAATCGAGTTCGCATTATGGCGCGTTCCGGAATCTTGCGCCGGTGTAGAGCATGTCCATGATGCAACAATAAGACAACAATCCAAATGGAAGCATACGTGCGCTACGCGTCGTGTCGGTATGTCGAAGGAAGCAATAAGACAACTTTCCAAATGGACGATACCCGTGCGCTACGATCGTGTCGGTATGTCCAAAAGGAAATCATGGCGATAATCGAAATGGAAACATACTGCGCTACGCATCGGTCCGAGATATCCAGCGATTAACCACAAGACCTTAACTAAAATGGAAGCATACCCGCTACGCGTCGTGTCGGTATGTCCAAAGCGATTAACAACAATAATACTATCAGCGAGAACGTGCTGCGGAATTTCTCAGTCACGCTGACATCCAAGTAAGTTCTCAACGATAACCGACCTCTATCGAGGCGGTAGAATACGTAAACACAACGCTTGTACAATAAAGGCTATCATCACAAGCATAGCCAAGTTTCACAACAACAAGCATAGGCAAGTTTCACAACAACAAGCATAGGCAAGTTTCACACAACTCAAAGTACTTCTCATTTTATGCCAAAGTCCTAGGGTTTTTAACCCCAAAGTACTACATCGTTAAGTTCTTTTAAAAGAGATCCATTCTTGTTATAAAAGTCACCCGACAATTCGTAGTATTAGAATGACCAACCCACCTTCTTTTTCAAAATCAAGTAACAACATTCTTTCCTAAGTTCCGGTTGCCTAGTTTCAATTACTCGAAGCTTCTCATTTTCAAATGGTTTCATAGTTCCCAAACTTAATCACTGATTCCTTTTGTGAGCAATTGAGTAACATATGTCATATATGTGAGTAGTTTATTCTTGTTTATAACGATCTTATTACAAGACCATGATCTAGAAAATGTAATATCATTTTGTCTTATCTTAGCTTCTATGCGGATGGAGGTTTCTGCGGTTTTAATACAACACGTCATTATTCAATACATTTTCCTTTATTAACGCTGCGATGGTGCTGTCGATACACATTCGATTCCCAAATCGGTAAAACATTATCCCTTTAAAACCAAGTACTCATTACTCACGAATGAGGTTTCACACAAACATCCACATTAAAACAAATAAGTTAAGTCTCTTATCTTATAAGATCAAGTCTCTTAACTTCTAACATCAGTAAACCATTTTCATTTACATAAGGTCGTTATAACTAACTTCCCATAAAGCTATTATAACACCCTATGTTTTAAATCAACCAAATCACTTAGCACGTATGCGTCACCGTACTACATAGTTCACAACAATCATGCTAGAAAAGATAGAAGAGGTTCACATACCTCGCGACGATTTATCGACAATAAGCAAAATGCTCCAAGTACTACAACCTTGCTAGCCCTTTCCACTCCTCGAGTAGAATACGCTACTCTCAGTACTTTCACCTATAAAGGTCACAAACGTCTATTAACCCCAAAACACAAGTTTTCTATCTTTAAAGAAAATTCGGCAACCGCTCCCGCAATAACAGCGTAAATCTCCTCCTCTATCGAGGCATTCTGGCACAACCAGGGGGTTTACACGTCTAACCTGACGTGACAATTCTACACAAGTTCATCGCAATACCCCATGTAAATACGATTCGATTCGATTCTTTATTCTTCAGCTTAAGTCAAAAGACATTGCGAATACTAAGTAGTTCTATATATAGTATACTTGACTATATATGCTAACAAACATGTAATTTCCAATTACAATAGAGGACAAGATAATTACCTCGATAAGCCCAAAATTATCCAAGTTATAATGTCGATCACGAGCAAGGTTTAGCTCCCTCGCGCGCTCAAACCACTCCAACAACCCTTAAGTTCTAACTAACTTACTCAAATACTTGACCAATACTGAAGATTTCCTTAGGGTTTCGGTTTGAGACTAAAAGGACAAAAGGTAGTATTTCAGGACTCCACGTAAAGAGATCTTTGGAATACTACAAGGTACAAGGCTAAGGTATTTTGGGCATTATAACAATACTAGGGAGTATTTCTATACCACAACAAGGGTATTATACGAAAACAACTAGCGAGTGGGGTACCCCACTGCCAAGACACCACAGGGGAGTGAGGCCCCTGCCAAGACTCTCAAAGAGGGGATGAGTTGGGACGAACTCAACACTAGAGGAGGGAGGGATTTTTAGGCTTGGAAGGTTTCATTTGTGGATGAAGAGTTCATCAACATAAGGGGTATTTATAGCAAAACCAAAGGCCAACCAGGGCGAGATCCTTCCAAGTGTAAAGCAAGTGTAAGGGCAAGATTAAGCCAAGTGCACCCTAAACCCTACTCACAAAACACTCCACAAAACAATGCACCAAACAAGGCACACTTGAGGGCGGTCGGCGAGCGACCAGCGACCAGTCCCTCCAAAGCCGTCGATGAGGGTGACAAGTGTCACCCTCCCGTTGTCCAAAGGTTTCGTCTCTCGGAAAAATCCGCCAAAAATACAAACGACATAGCGGAATTTTCCGCCGCAGTTACATAAGCGTTTAGTCAAAAACGACTCTAACGGTGTTGTGCACAAATGTTATTTCGACGAAGGGTGCCACATGGGTGACACGTGTCGCCCCGGTTCGCCCGAATATTTAGTCTTAGAAAATATCCAAAATACCGGAAAACTCAAAAACAA
>CM056737.1:39060378-39302949 GCA_029844215.1 Przewalskia tangutica | reverse complement strand
TCTCCCTTTGTAGCCATTTAGGTCCAAACACCTCCTCACCTCCCCCTTGTGAAGTGGCGAGGGCTTTACTACACCCTAGCTTCAACCGAAATCTGCACCACTCATAAGCCAGTAGAAAGTTGTCTTCTAAGTATTGTTATAATGCCCAAAATACACTAAGCCCCGAATCCTTACAGTACTTAGTAATGAGAGTTGTGAAGAACTTCTAAGGTTCTTCGGAAGCTCTGGAGCGTCTGCAACATAGGAGCTAAACCTTGCTCGGTAGCGCGACTTTATCTAGGATATTATTGGAGCTTACACGAGGTGAAATAATCCACAACCCTGCTTTTGTATTAAAGAATGCATCTTGTAGAAGTATAGAAATAAGTATTAAATCACTTAGAAGAATATTCACAGAATAGAATTGAACTAATACGGCATGTCATCACAGAAGGGTCTAAAGAAGAATAATTGGCTTGTACTCACGCTTAAATTTTGTTTACGATGGCTGGCCACTTATAGGGTAGCTCTTTAGATGAGGTTGTGCTGCCCACGACTTTCAGGTAGAATTGTGAACCCTCTTGTTGGTAGAATGACCTTGGAGTAATGATCAGACTTTGATAGATGTGCGTGACTGCATGATAGGTACGATTACTCTGCAGCGACATACTGGAAGCTTAGGGAGGATTTTTAAGTAGGAAGGTATGTGTGATTCTTCTAAGCATGATATTTTACAATATATATAGATGCGAAATGCAGCCGTACGTGCATTACTATCTGAATAATACTACGCAGCCCGATGCCTCACGGCTTAAGCATTGAATAATCGTCACGGCACTGTGATGCCTGAAACTAAGCTGAATAAATAAGGCGAAAACATTTTCAAAAGAATCTTTTGAATCATTTTGGAACGAAGATAAATATTTGGTTTTAAAACAAAAGCTTAAGAGTTATACTAGCTTTATGGGAAGTTAGGTATATACAACTTAAGAAAAGATAAAAAGGCTATTTTACTTGGTTGTTTATAAAAAAGCCTACAGTATTGATTCACGTTAAGTGTAGTAAGATTTGTTTGATAAGTAGACATATTATGATGCTACACACGTGTTAGTGTCTTGAAAAATCTTTGTGTAAGGGTGCATTCTTCTTGTTCACATTATTTACGTTGTTAACCCCGGTGAAGTCCGTTGCTCTTTGTTATTGTATCACCTACCCCCTTGACATTATTTATACCGAGGGCCTTGCACTTAAGCCCAGTCGCAATCTATCACCCGGCCTGTATGCGATGCAATGAGACTTATCACGCGAGCGGCGGTATGCTCGAAGTTGATCCATTCGGGCGTTTAGCTTTGATGCAGGGATTCCACATGCGGTGCATTTGAGACTTATCACGCGGTGCTTTTGAGCTATGCGGTGCTGGAGAGCCTGGCGGATGCACGGGGGTTGGCTACCCCCCGTCACGAGGTATACACTCAATGCGAATACGTGCAATGTGTGACCTATCACGGGCATTTGCGGAAGTCGAGGACTAGGCCGCGCGGGAAATGATACTATAAGAGCGATTGGCCTTGCTTCGATCGTGCGCGGCCTGAACGTGGGCACATTCTGATTTTCCTAAAATGCTCTTTGTTATTGTTTGTGATATGGCAGCGTATGTGCAGTTAGAACTGATTGTATTTGTGAAAAGGTTTTAAATACTTTGATTTCATTTTAAAAGTACTTTATAGTTTCCATACTTAGTACTGTTATGCCTTGACCTCATGGGTGCGTTCATCTGCCGCGGTAAGAGGCAGCAGGTGCTAGATCCAGCATCCTTATTGGGGATCTCTTTGCATTGGTGTCAGGAGCTCAAATGTACTCAGGAGAGCCTCTACTTTTGTTGTATGATCTCCTTGTATTGTAGATAGTTTTGTCTGATCGTTAAATTATGGCAGAGGCTTTTGTCATCAGCCAGTTTAATATATTTCATAGAAGATACGTGAGTCAATGTTTATGCGGTGTCGGATGTTGCTTTATAAACCTTGTTCATATATATATAGAAAAGCGGCGTTTTGTTCCGCATGTGGCGTGTGTCTTATTTCTATAAAGCTGTTTTCATGTACTTGTTTTATATTCCAGCTGAGTTACTCGATGTATGACTACTTAGAGGTGCCACGGTGGGCACGATCCACGAAAGACCGGAGCAGGTCAGTGACATACTTCCTTGAATACCAAACGAAACCCAAGGAAAAATCTTCATAGCCGGTTGAAGTATTAAGAAGAAGTTCGTAGAACTTCTAAGGGTTGTTTGGAGCGGGTTGGAGCGCCCAGAGTAGGAGCTAAACGTTGCTCAGGATCGACATTTAAACTTGGATAATTATGGGCTTATCGAGGTAAATATCTTGTCCCCCTATTGTAATTAGAGTTGCATACTGTTGAAGTATAAGAATTAAGTATAAGTTATATACAAGGAAAGTATATAAGAAGGGAATTGAAGTACTTACATGGAATGTATTCTGAGACTTGTGTAGTTTGTGTAGGGAAGTCTTTGCCCAATTTTCCGTAGAATAAGGAATACGTATCTAGAATTATTCTGAGTAGTCTAGACGTTGATAGACTTGTATGGCCGCTATAGGTTGAAATCTTTGCAAGTAGCGTATTCTACTCGAAGGGTGGAAAGGGCTAGCAGGATTACAGTACTTTGGAGTTATTTGCTAATAGTCGATAAATCGTCGCGAGGTATGTGATTCTTCCTATCCTCTTGAGCATGATATTTTAAAAGAATATATATAGTACGGTATACGTACGTGTGTTAACTGAATGTGGTTTTACTGCGATTTCTTTTGACTTGATTCTAATAATAAGAGTCTTGAAGTATTTCAAAAGAATTAAGAATCGTTTTTGAAAAAGAGTAATACTTGGTTTTAAAAGCTTAAGAGATTATACTAGCTTTATGGGAAGTTAGATATAACGACTTAAGAGAGGTAAAAAGAATGGTTTACTGATTTTAAAAGTTAAGAGACTTGATCTTAAAAGATAAGAGACTTGACTTAATTATATTAATATGAATTTTGTTAAAAAGTGTGAAACCTCATTCGTGAGTAATGACTACTTGGTTTTTAAAAGGAATAATGTTTCTTGATTTGAAATCGAATAAGTATCGAACAAACCAACTGCAGGCGTTAATAAAAGGAAATGTATTGACTAATTAAGTATTATTAAAACCAAAGAGAAACCTCCATCCGCATGAAGCTAGATGAGACAAAATGATATTACATTTCCTAGATCATGGCTGCTTTAATAAGATTGTTATAAACAAGAATAACCTACTCACACATAAGGCATATATTACTCAACTGTTTTAAAAGGGAGAATTATGTTATTAAAAGATTAAGACTATGAACTATGAAACCTTTCGAAAATAAGAAATGTGAATATTTGAAATTAGGCAAACTTGAACTTTTGGAAAAGAATGTTGTTACTTGACTTTAAGAAGGAAAGTGTTTTGGTTTAAAAAGAAGGGCATAATGTTACCTTAGTTGTTTTAAAAAGGAAAATATCTTAATACCTTAATCTGACTTAAAAGAGCGTTTAAATGTTATGACCACATTGACACCGCGTTCACGGGATGAGCAGAATGTATTCCACTTGATTTGATACCGCGTCCATGAGATGGACCGGGAATGTATTTCACTCGATACCGCGTCCATGAGATGGACCGGGAATGTATTTCACTCGATACCGCGTTCATGAGATGAACCGGGAATGTATTTCACTCGATACCGCGTTCATGGGATGAATCGGGAATGTATTTCACTCGATACCGCGTTCATGGGATGGACCGGGAATGTATTTCACTCAATACCGCGTCCATGAGATGGACCGGGAATGTATTTCACTCGACACCGTGTTCATGGGATGAACCGGGAATGTATTTCACTCGACACCGCGTTCATGGGATGAACCGGGAATGTATTTCACTCGACACCGCGTTCATGGGATGAACCGGGAATGTATTTCACACGATACCGAGTCCATGAGATGGACCGGGAATGTATTCCATACGATTTCACCTCGAGTCCATGAGATGGGCCGAGACATGCTACACGTATCACATGACTTATACCTAGGCGCGGCGGTGAGGAAGAGTTCCACGCATGAGAGGATAACCTTGAGGCGTGAGTCACGACTTGACATGACTACTTTTATGTCAGAATTGTAGTTTTGTTATCATATATGTCTTATGTTTTATTTAGACTATTATGATTTCATTTTCGATATTTCAGCCACATACTTGGTACATTGTCTTGACCTCCTTGAGGGCAGCGTTCATGCCGCGGTGAGGTACACGGTTGTTGATCCTCGCTCATAGGATCACGTTCAGCAGATTAGGAAGCCGTTTCTCGGAGGCTTATCTTTTGTATGTTTCGAGTTGTAGGTTCTTGTACATTCGTGGGTATGGCGGAGCCCTGTCCGTCATAGTTGTTGTTACATTCTTAGAGGTTTGTAGTACTTGTGTGGCGAGGTTGTAAAAGGATGAATGTTCAAAAAATTGTATATATGAGAAAGGCAACCGTTTTGGTTGGCCTGTTTTATTATCTTATCTCTTGTTTCATAACTGTATGTTTAATATTCCGCTGATCTCTCTAATGTTTGACTACTTGGGTGCCCGGGTAAGGCACCAGTCACGGGCCCCGGAACGGGTCGTGATAGTTACTTGTCTTTAAAAAGGGAAATTGTTTTGGTTTACTTAAAAATATAGTCACTCTATTTTTGATACTACGGGTATCGTGTGACTTTTGTGAAAGAAACGGATCTTTTTAAATAATTAATGTACGTAGTACCTTGGGGTTAACACCCGAACTTGTTGACATAAAATAGAAAGTACCTTGTGTGAATAACTTGACTATGTTTGGTTTGTGATAGCCTTGTAATACTTTCTTGACTGGTTTGATAAGTAAACATGTTATGATGCTACGTGTGTTCGTATCTTGTAACGTTTGTGTAAGAGGTTATTCTTATTGTGCTTATTTTGTTTAACGATAAGCCGTTGTGCTAGTATTATATCACTCACCTCTTGACATGATATACGGGAGTTTGCGCCCCACGCGAGGTACACCTCAGCGATGCAATGTGACTATGATTCGAGAATACCCTACGCGGTCGGGGGCCTATGCGAGCTACGAGTTCCGGTTAGTGCGGTCTATGTGGCCATGCGGTCTAGGTGGCCATGCGGACTACGAGTCCAGGACGATGCCGGGGAGTAGCTACCCTCGATGCGGGGAATACCTCATGCGGTCCTATGTGTGGCTTCCATGCGGAGTCGCGGAAGTTCGAGGATTAGACGCGACATCGGTAATCGCGCGAAGGCCGCCGCCGATCATGGCGGTCTAGAAAGACCTCGTGATACAGTTTATGGCATGTTGGTAATGTGGGTTTTAGTAGTCGGCTATGCCTTCGTACTTACCCCGTACGGTTTTATTATGACATAGGTGGGACCTGGTGTTCATGTGTATTCCTTGGGTGTTTTATATCATGGATCGCGGTGAGGAAGGAATTCCACAGGCATGATTGATATTGTGGGCATGAGACCCATAGTTATATTTGAGTGATGACTTTAAGGCGTGAGTCCCTAACTTGACATGATCGCATATTGTGTATCTTAAATTGGTTATCATATATGTCTTCTGCTTTATATAGACTATTATGATTTCATTTACGTGATTTTCGTTTCCACATACTTGGTACTGTTATCTTGACCTCCTTCGGGCTGCGTCATGCCGCATGTAGAGGTACACGGTGTTGATCCTCGCTCATAGGGTCATGATTCGGCGTTTGGGAAGCTCCGTTTCTCAAGGCTTATCGGTGTTATAGTCCCATGTCGTTGAAGTACTTACATTCGTGGTATAGCGGGGCCCTGTCCCGTCATTATGGTTATAACATTCTTAGAGGTCTGTAGTATTGTTGTGGGCAGAGTTTGTAAAAAGGGATGTAACTGTTCGGATTCAAGATATATATATATATATATGCCGAAAGGTAACTTTTCTTAGATAAACTGTTTCACACTTCATATTATTTCAATGCTTGTTTTATATTCCGCTGATTACTCTGATGTATGTCTACTTGGGTGCCCGGGGTAAGGCACCAGTCACGGGCCCGCGTTCGGGTCGTGACAAAAACCTAGAAAAGCAACTAGGTTTTCTTCTTGCGACTAACACGAAAACCATCTTTTTCCGGGATTTTTCTATTGAGATACACTTACAATACACTCATGAACCTTGGGTTAAAGTCTTGTGGCTAATGAACCACAAACGAAAATTTTTCTTCTTTCTTTCTTAGCAAACCCGAGAGCTCACAATGGCACACACAAGTTCTCTCAATTTTTTCTAAGTGTTGGAAGACAAGTCTTGCTACTAGTGTGCTTATATAAAACATTGGAGGGTCTAGATTATAACACTTGTTAAGTTTGGAGGGAAGAGATCAAGCCAAGTGGCCCTTGGACTTAGTCAACAATGTCAAGCTCTTTAATTAGCAAGACTTAGTCTTCTACCATGGTCAATGACCATAATACCCTTGCATTAATTCGACCAAGCCATGTGGGAGGGTTCCACGTGTCGCCCTCCCATTCGTCCATAAAATTCCGTAACCCTCGTGGGCCCCACAAAACGTAAACTTCCTCGGGTGGGCCCCACACTACCAAATCCGTAAAATAAATTTCCATAATGAAAATACATTCCATAATCCTCAATTAATGCATTTTGAGAATCCAATTCTCCTCAACGAACATTTTTCCTTTCCAACGTTCGGAAGATTTTCCGTCGGAAAAACAATTCTTTTTTTCGCACCCTTTCAAGTCTTGTGTTCCTTACATACATTCTCTTAACATGTCCTGGAGTTACGGGGTGTAACATTATAGTCACGTTCTTACGTACATGCTTAGGAAAATCATCAAGTTCATTACCATATAACTTACTTACCTTACATAACATAATCCGGCCCTTTATGGAGAGACGCCTATACTGCCCGGCCCAATCTGGGACGCGATAAAGTCACATAGTCTGCCCATAAAGGTATACTGCCCGGCCCATTCCTGGGACGCGGTAAAGTCACATAGTGTCACGACCCGTTCCGGGGCCCATGACTGGTGCCTTACCCGGGCAACCAAGTAGTCATACATCAGAGTAATCAGCGGAAAAATAAAAGCAAAACAGGAAACAATATGAAAAGAAAACAGTTTATCTGAGAAAGCGTCGCCTTTCGGCATATATATATATCAAAGTTTGGCAGTTACATCCCAACTGTACAATAGGACTACAGACCTCTAAGGAAGTAGACAATTATGGCGGGACAGGGCCCCGCCATACCCTGAATGTACATATATCTACAACACAGGGAGAACCATACCAAAAGTCGAGCCTCCGGAGAAGATGGAGCTCCTGACACCAAAGTAGAGATCCTAAGGATGTGGATCTAGCACCTGCTTTCCTTACTGCGGCATGAGCGCAGCCAAGGAGGTCGATAACAGTGTACTAAGTATGTGAAAGCGTAAAAATCTTTGAAATGAAATCAAGTGTCTAAAACCATTTGTAAATACAATCTTTTAAACTGCACATAGTGTCACAACATAAACAAGAGCAAAATAGATATACTGTAACTGGTCTTTTCTAGGCCGCTAATGATCGAAGCAAGGCCAATCGCCCATAATATCATTATGCGTGCCTAATCCTGGACTTCCCGCAGCCCGCATAGGTCACACATAGACCCGCATAGGTCGTATAGACCCGCATCGGGGGTAGCTAACCCCGGTACCCTCCTGGACTCCCGCAGTCCGCATAGTCACATAGACCGCATAGTCATACAGACCGCATAAGGCACTCCTCGCATCGGGATAATACACCCAGAATGATCAATCCTGGAACTCCCGCAGCTCCGCATAGTCACATGGACCGCATAGGCACGTATAGACCTGCATCAAGGGTGGCAAGCCCTCGGTATAACAAGTCAAGGGGGTATGTGATATAATAACAGTACAACGGTCTTAACGTTTAACAACGTAAGCACAACAAGGGTACCCCTTTACACAAATGTTACAAGACACTAACACACGTAGCATCATAATATGTCTATTTATCAAACAATCTTACTACACTTTACAGAAATCAATACAAGGTTTTTTAAAAAAACAAATAAGTAAACAGTTCCTTTTATCTTTCTTAAGTCGTTATACCTAACTTCCCATAAAGCTAGTATAACTCTTAAGCTTTTTGTTTAAAAACCAAGTATTCTTTTGAAAGACTTCAAGGTTCTTATTATTCAGGCATAAGTCAAAAGACATTGCAGTAAAACTACGTTCAGTTAACACACGTACGTCTACCGTACTATATATATATTTTAAAATATCATGCTCAAGAGTATAGGAAGAATCACATACCTTCTCGGCGAAATCCACCTGCCAAGTCGAATATGTCGCGCGCAGAGTATCAACCTATAATAGTCAAATACGTCTATCAACGTCTAGACTACTCTGTAGGATAATCTAAGCAGAGGGTTCTCTATTCTACGGAAAATCGGGCAGCACTTCCCTACCCGGTAAACTATACAAGTCTCATCAGAAATACAAATTCTAAGTAAGTACAGTTCAATCTTCATTAATTCTTCTGAAGTGACTATAGTTCAATTCTCTTCTTTAATATCCTTCTATGTGTTTTATACTTATTTCTATACTTCTACAGTATGTATTCTCCAATTACAATAGTGGGATAAGATTATTTACCTCGATAAGCCCAATATTATCCAAGATATAAGTCGATCCTGAGCGAGGTTAAGCTCCTAATCTGCACGCTCCAAATCGCTCCAAGAAACCCTTAGAAGTTTCTACACAACTTCTACTTTCTACTTCAACCAACTATGAAGTTTCTCTTAGGGTTTCGTTTAGTGACTAATGGAGATAAGGTAGTATTTCTAGGCTTTTAGTAAAGAGGTGACTTTTGGAAATACTACAAGGTATATGTCATGACCGTTAGGGCGATGGTAGTGCTCACCAGGGCACCCAAGTAGACATACATCGAGTAATCGTGAATATAAAAACAAGACATGAAACAAATGTAAATTGAGACACAGTTTATCGGATGAAAGTCGCCTTTCGGCATATATATATAAAGAGTGAACAGTTACATCCCAACTTTACAACATGACTACAGACCTCTAGGAATGTAAACAACTATGGCGGGACAGGGCCCCGCCATACCCTGAATGTACATATATCTACAACATCAGGGAGAACCATACCAAAAGTAGAGCCTCCGGAGAAGATGGAGCTCCTGACACCAAAGCAAAAAGATCCTAAGGATGTGGATCTAGCACCTGCTTTCCCTTACCTGCGACATGAACGCAGCCCCCCGAAGGAGGTCAGTACAACAGGTACCAAGTATGTGAAACTATAAAGTACTGAAGTAAAATCAAAGTATTTAAAACCATTTGCAAATACAACCAGTTCAACTGCACATAGTGCCACAACATAAACAAGAGCAAAAATAGAAATAATGTAACTGGTCCTATCTAGGCCGCGAATGATCGAAGAAAGGCCAATCGCCCATAGTATCATTATGCGTGCCTAATCCTGGACTTCCCGAAGGCCGAATAGGTCACACACAGACCCGCATGAGGTATTCCTCGTGACGGGTAGCTAACCCCTGCATTCTCCCCGACTCGCGCACCGCATAGTCTCGATAGACCGCATAGTCACATGCATCGCATGGGCATCCTCACATCGGGATAAAATGTCACGATTCGCCTGGTTCGGATCGTGCCTTACCCGCACCCAAGTAGTCATACATCGGAGAAATCGGAATATAAAACAACCAAGATATGAAATGAATAAATAAGACACGGTTGGGAAAAAGTTGCCTTTCGCATATATGTATATAAATACCCCAAAATGAGCGATATCCCAACTTACAGCAGTCTACAGGACCTCTAAGAGTTTAAAACAACAATGGCGACAGGCCCCGCCATACCTGAATGCAAATATCTACAACGACAGGGACCATACCAAAATGCTAAGCCTCGGAGAAACGGAGCTTTTCCAACGCCAAACGGTGATCCTAAGAACGGATCAACGGTAGGAGTACCTTTACTGCGCATGAACGCACTTCAAGGAGGTCAAGACAACAGTACCAAGTATGTGGCGAAAATCAGAAATGAAATCATAGTAGTCTATATAGCGGAGACATGTATGATAACCAAAACTACGATTCACAATAAATAAGCAGCCATGTCAAGTCGTGACTCACGCCTCAAAGTCATCATAACACCGCACGGTAAATGCGAAGGCATAGCCGACTACTAAAACCCACGCATAAACAAGGTTAAATCAGATCACGAGATCTGTCTGCACCGACATGATCAGCCGCCACTCGCCCAGATCTAATGCGCGCGTCTAGCCTCGAACTTCCCATAGCTCCGCATGGGCCACTCCAATGGCCCGCATGAGGTATTCCCGCATCGAGGGTAGCTACTCCCAGCCGCTCGACTCGCCGTCCGCATGGCCACAAAGACCGCGTGACCACAAGGGCCACATACTAACTCGAACTCCCGTGATTCGCATAGGCCATCTGAACTGCATAAGGTATTCTCGAATCATAGGTCACTAGACTACCGAGTCTACCCCGTCGGAGGCGCAACCCCGAATCATGAGTGATATAATATCATCATAACAGCTTATCGTTAAACAACCTAAGCTCAACAAGGGAAAACCCCTTTACACAAACATCACAAAATACTAACTCACGTAGCATCCTAACATGTTTACTTATCAAGTCAACAAGAAAGTATTACAAGACTATCACAAATCAATACAATAAAGTTATTCACACAAGGTACTTTCTACATTATGTTAACAAGTTCGGGTTTTTAGCCCCAAAGTACTTCATGTATTACTCTTTTAAAAGATCTGTTTCTTTCACAAAAGTCACACAATACCCGTAGTATAAAAAAATAGAGTGATTATCTTGAAGTAAATCGTAACACTTCTCTTTGTAAAATCAAGTAACAACATTCTTTTCCCAACGCTCAAGTTTGCCTAATTTCAATTACTCAAGTTTCTCATTTTGAAAGGTTTCAGTAGTTCATAGTTTTAATCCTTTAAAACAATTTGAGAAACATATACCCTATGTGAGTAGGTTATTATTGTTCATAACAATCTTATTACAATGACCATGGTCTAGGAAATGTAATATCATTTTTCTCATCTTAGCTCTATGCAGATGGAAGTTTCACCGGTTTTAATAATACTTTATTAGTCAAAACATTTCCCTTTATTAGCGCATTGTGGTTTGTTCGACATTCATTCGATCGGAAACATCATTCCTTTTGAAAACCAAAAATACTATTTACTCACGAATGAGGTTTCACATTTTTTAACAAAATTCATATTAGTACAATTAAGTCAAGTCTCTTATTTTCTTAAATCAATAAATCATTCTTTTTATCACTCTTAAGCCGTTATACCTAACTTCCCATAAAGCTAGTATAACTCTTAAGCTTTTAAAACCAAGTGTTACTCTTCTTTCAAAAGGTTTCTTAATTCTTTGAACTACTTGCATTCTTTTATTGAGCTTAAGTCAAAAGACATTGCCGTAATTATTATTCAGTTAACACACGTACGTCTACCGTACTATATACATACTCTTTAAAATATCATGCTCAAGAGGATAGGAAGAATCACATACCTTCTCGGCGAAATCCACCTCCCAAGTTGAATATGTCGCGCGCAGAGAATCGACCTATAACGATCAACACGTCTATCAACGTCTGATCAGATCGCATAAAGCTCTAGCGAGGGTTCGCTATTCTATGGACATTTGGGCAGCACTTCCTACCCGTTGAGCTACTCAAGTTCATCAGGAAAACAGTCTATGTAAGTACAGTTCTATTATTCTTCTTTTAAACCCTTCTACTGTGATATCAGTTCAATTCTATTCTTTAATAACCTTCTAAGTATTAATACTTATGTTATACCCCGTATTTCCAGAGTATGTACGTGTGGACGTACGTACGAATTTTGAGCCTTAAGTTAGGCATGTTTCGAAATTTTGGGCACAAGTGCCGATTAGAGTCGTTTTATGACGAAAAGTTTCCACAGCTTTCGTAGAGAAAATTCCGGCTGTGTCATTTATTTTTTGCGGATTTTTCCGAGAGACGAAACATTTTGGACCAACGGGAGGGTGACATGTGTCACCCCCACATTGGTAGCAAGTGGAGGGGACTTGGACGATTGGGCGTCCAAGAGGGATCGGTTGGCCTTGGCCGATTGGTCCCTTGAATTGTGCCTTGTTTTGGCCTTGTTTTGTGGAGTGTTTTGTGGAGTGTTTTGTGGAGTAGGGTTAGGGTGCACTTGGCTTGATCTTGGCCTTACACTTGCCTTGCACATGGCTTGATCTTGGCCATTGGTTGGCTTTTGGTTTTGCTATAAATACCCCCTAAGTGTGAAGACTTCATCCATTCCAAAAACTTCCAAGTCTTGAAACCCTCTCCTCCCTTCTTGTTGTGCTAGCCGAGAGCTTCCCCTCCCTCCCCCTTTTCGTGAGGCCTTGTGGCCGAGAGCACACCCCTCCCCTTTGTGGTGTTTGGCCGTGGGGTACCCCCCCCCCCTAGCCTAGTTGTCTCGTATAAATACCCCTTGTTGTGGTATAGAAATACTCCCCTAGTATTGTTATAATGTCCAAATACCTTGGCCCAAATACCTTGTAGTATTCCCAAGGTTACACTTATACAAGCCCGTAAAATACCGTTATACTTTCCTCACCACTAAAACGAAACCCTAAGGAAATCTTCACCCGTTGTTGAAGTTGTAAGTAGAAGTTGGTTAGAACTTCTAAGGGTAGTTTGAGCTGGTTGAGCGCACTGAGTTGAGCTAAACCTGCTCAGAGCGACTTTAAACTAGGATAATTTTGGGCTTATCGAGGTAATTATCTTGTTCCTCTATCAGAATTGGAAATTACATAAGTGTTGAATATATAGTTGTTGTATACTATATATAATCAACGTAGTTATGGCAATGTCTCGCGACTTAAGCTCAAGACGAATCAACCGAAGAATTACATAGGTTGTATTACGAGACTTGTGTAGTAGTACCGTGGAGTAGAATTGTACCGCTAGGTTAGATGTATAACCCCGGTTGGCTTGCAGCCTACCGATAGAGGAGATTTACGCTGTTGCGGGGAGCGCCAATTTTCGTAGAATGTTCTACGATGAGATCTAAATGTTAATAAGCGCGTGGCCTTATAGGTTGAAGTGCTACGTGACGTAATCTTACGGACTAAGGAGTAGCCGACGCCGAGGTACTGAGCGCTTTTGCTATTAGTCGACAACCGTCGCGAGGTATGCGAACCTCTTCCTATCTCTTCTAGCATGATATGTGAACTATGTAGTACGGTAGACGCATACGTGTTAATCGTGTTTGATTGTTTAAAACATAAAGTGTTATAACGCTTTATGGGAAGTCAGTTATAAGACTTTATGTAGGTAAGAAAATACTTTGTGGTTTTAAAAGGTAACTAATGTGAACTATAAATCGCTAGTTATAATAAAGAACTTGATGTATTTCAAAAGATTTATAAATCGTTTTGGAAGGAGAGTAACACTTGGTTTTAAAAGGTTTTAAAAAGAGTTATACTAGCTTTATGGGAGTTAGGTATAATGTCTTAAGAGAGGTAAAGAAAATGGTTTAATGATGTTAGAAGTTAAGAGACTTGATCTTATAAGATAAGAGACTTAACTTATTTGTTTTAAGGTGGATGTTTGTGAAACCTCATTCGTGAGTAATGAGTACTTGGCTTTATTTAAAGGGATAATGTTTTACCGATTTCGAAATCGTAACGTGTATCGGCTGCACCAACGCAGCGTTAATAAAGGAAAATGTATTGAATAATGATGTATCGTATTAAAACCAAGAGAAACCTCCATCCGCATAGAAACTAAGATGAGACAAAATGATATTACATTTTCTAGATCATGGTCATGTAATAAGAATGATGTAAACAAGAATAACCTACTCTCACGTGAGACATATATTACTCAATTGTTCTAAAAAGGAATCAAGTGATTAAGTTTATGAACTATGAAACCATTTGAAATGAAGCTTGAGTAATCAAACTGGGCAAACCGGAACTTAGGAAAAGAATGTTGTTACTTGATTTTGAAAAGGGATGTGGGTTGGTCATTCTTATACTACGGTATCGGTGACTTTTATAAAAGTAATGGATCTCTTTAAAAGAACTTAACGTATGTAATACTTTGGGGTTAAAACCCGACTTTGGCATAATATGAAAGTACTTTGAACTATGCTTGTTGTTGCGAAACTTGCCTATGCTTGTTGTGAAACTTGCCTATGCTTGTTGTTGTGAAACTTGCCTATGCTTGTGATGATAGCCTTTGTTGCCAGTGGTATTTCGTGTTACCGTGTTCTCGATAGAGGCGGTTGACTTGCCGAGAACTTACTTGACGCGTCCGGGCGTAATGGAGAATTCCACGTATGTTTCCATTTTGATTATCGTCTTGTTGTTGATGTCACATGGACATGTCTACACCGGCGCAGATTCGGCACGTGGCCACGCGCAGGTCGTAGTGACCACCCAAGATATCATTGTTATTGAGGTAACATGGACACGTCTACACCGTCGCAAAGATTCCGGTACGTGCCACGCGGCCTTGTTATTATTGTCGCAATGGACGTGTCTACACCGATGCAAAGATTCGGGCACGTGGCTACGCGTGGTTGACCAAAGATATTCTTATTGAGGTTATGGGCATGTCTACACCGGCGCAGATTCCAGGCGGCCACGCGCCTTGTTATTATTGTTGCATCACGGACATGTCTACACCGAGGCGATTCCGGGCATGCGCCACGATGCGAACATGATGGATGTTATGGCGTGAGACCCATAGTTATATTCGAGTGGTGACTTTGCGGCGTGAGTCCCCGACTTGATCGCTTTTATGTCACAGATCGTATTTTTGTTATCATACATGTCTCCTGCTTGATAAGCTATTATGATTTCATTTACGTGATTTGGCGCCACATACTGTACTTGCCAGATCGACTTCCTTCGGGCCGCTCATGCCGCGAGCAGAGGTACATCGGCCGTGGATCCTCGCTCGTGATCTCACCGTTTTGGGAAGCTCCGCTTCTCCGAGGCTTATCTTTTGGTATGTGGTTCCCGAGTCAGAGGTTCTTGTACATTCGTGGTACGGCGGCCCCGTCCCGTCATAGTCGCTGTAAATCTTAAGTGCAGAGAACTGTTGTGGTTGTAAAAGGATTAAACTGCTCGTTTTTGTATACCTTGAAGGCAACTGCTTTGGTTGGCTGCCTATTTATTATATCTCTTGTTTCATGATTCATGTTTTATTTTCCGCCGTTTTCTCGATGTTGTATCACTAGGTGCCGGTAAGGCACGCCCGGTTCGGGCGTTACAAAAGTGGTATCGAGCGATTAGTCTCTGAAAGTGTCTTCACGCACTGTCTAGTAGAGTCTTGATTATCGTGTGTTGTGCACCACATCTATAATCGTGAGGCTATAGGACATTTAGGATTGGTTTCATTCTTCTCATTCCGAGATCGTGCCTTAGAGCCGTGTTGTAAGTTGGACCCTCCGACGTGTTTCGCTTTTACGCTTATGCTCGCGAAGCAACCAGTAGAAGGCAAGGCAGCCGAGGAGCGCTAGTGTGATTCGAGGAGTACGAGCGCGCAGCCCTGGCCAAGACTGAGACAAGCTGCCGACGGCGGTTTTGCGACGCCGCCAAAGACCAAAGAGAGCTTAGAGCCGCAGCAGCCGTCGCCGAGACTACAAGACTGAGCCTCCACCCCACACCGAGCGGGGAGACGGGTCATGCGAGACGGCCCGATTATTGCCGTGGTCAGGCCGATATGAGGATAGGCCGGACGCAAGCCTGGCCAAAGAAGACTGTAGTGCACCCGAGGCGCATAGCTGAGGCTACGGATTTTTAGTTGTAGCCCGCCAGAGTTCTACGTCGAGGCCCGAGGATGATCCGCAGGAGTTCATCCGACGCCATACGGATCATGAGAGTGATCAAGGCTTCGAGACCGAGTCGGTGGTCCTAGGTTCGCATCGCCGCGTGATACCGCAATGATCGTTTGATTCGCGAGCCGTCCCGGAGAGAATGCACTTCCACCGCTTGGGACGAAGCCGGGCCTTCGCACATTTCGCCTCCACTGCATGGCGAGGGCTCGCCGGCAGATTTTTGATGTCGAGGCGCAACCGCGCATACCGGGAGTACAATGTGGAGTTCGACTCATCGCCCGGTGATGTTCTCGTATTAGTAGCTAGTATGGAGGATCGAGTGCACCGATATGTTAAGTGGCTCGATGATTACCTAGCAGAGTTGTTCTGTTTCTCCACCGCATGGACATTGCCCGCACGCAGCTCATGCACTTGCGAGGAGCGCAGATCGACGGTGGACCGCCACAGGTAAGCGCCAAGACGGCCGGATATTTTAGCGACTTTCGAGGCGACCGCCAAGAGCAGACTAGTTATGTACTCCGCCATTGCAGAGTAGTCCTCCGCAGCCTTTCGACCTCGATATTCGTGAGCAGGTCGTGGCTCCGTGTTTCGATGATCGGGAGTAGGGTGTTGGCGACGCGCCACCCCTACCTGTGGTCGATGTGGTAGACCGCATTTCGGGAAGGTCGTAGTACCAAGGAGCTTGTTATTCTCGCGCCAACAGGGCCATATGACGAGAGATCGTCCGACTGTGGGTAGCGGGTAGGATAGCACAGACCATCGAGCAAGGCGGTTCTCACCTTCCATAGCCAGCAGAATGTTCAGACACCGCAGCCCCAGAGGTCGCGTGGAGTTCCCAGCCTAGCGGTCCTTTGAACCGCCTACTTTCGTGCATATCCTTAACCATCTAGAGTTTTGTATGTTATGATAATGTGTTAAGTGTTATGTTCGGATAGCTTTGTGCTAAAATGTGATTTAGAAGCATGCTTAGTGAAAGTGGTAAGTCTGGGTGAGAAAATGATTTAACCTTATAATATTACAGAGAGACCTTAGATGTAAGGCGCCGCTTGAGTACAAGTTTTGCAAGTGACTTTGTCTGAGTGCATTTTATGCCTAGAATGTATTGTGTGATAAGTCCTGGTTGAGTAAATGAAAGTGGTAGCTTACGATGTGATTTAGCAAGATTGTTCCGTGTCGGCGAGCAAGAGTTGGCGCGACTGGTCGGGTCAGCTATGTTGCGGGCCAACCCGCCCCCGCTTCGGCGGCGGTCAGCGGGTGGTCCCGCCGGAGTGGTCACGAGGGTGCTAGGCCCAAGTTTAAATGACCAGCAGATGAGTTCGTGGATACGCTCACCGTAAGTAGATCGTGAAGGCCGGAATGGCCTTAAGGAAGATCGAGGCGAGTAAGATGACCAAGTTCGAGGTAGTGACTCCAAAGTTTTGGGAACTGAAATGATGACTGAAGTATGGTACGTATACTAGAAGAGTTCAAGTGTTCGAGGAGGGCACTACAAGTAAGGAGGAAGAGAACGTGTTATGTTTGTGGCCAAAGCGTGGCTTTGACAACTTGTTAAGATCTTCTTAATCCGTCTTTAGAAGGAACATTCGGACGAATGTTTCGGCGAGGGGAGAATGTTATACCGATTTCCGCAGTATGTACGTGTGGACGACGCATTTAATTTTGAGCCTTAAGTTAGGCATGTTTCGAAATTTTGGGCACAAGTGCCGATTAGAGTCGTTTCGACGAAACGCTTTCCACTTTTTCGAGAGAAAATTCCGCTATGTCATTTATTATTTTTGCGGATTTTTCCGAGAGACGAAACATTTTGGACCAACGGAGGGTGACATGTGTCACCCCACATCGTAGCAGTGGAGGACTTGGACGATCAAGGCCCAAGAGGATCGGCTGGCCTCGCCGATTGGTCCCTTGAATCAGGCCTTGTTTTGGCCTTGTTTTGTGGAGTGTTTTGTGGAGTGTTTTGTGGAGTAGGGTTGGGTGCACTTGGCTTGATCTTGGCCTTACACTTGCCTTGCACATGGCTTGATCTTGGCCATTGGTTGGCTTTTGGTTTTGCTATAAATACCCCTAAGTGTGAAGACTTCATCCATTCCAAAACTTCCAAGTCTTGAAACCCTCTCCTCCCTTCTTGTTGTGCTAGCCGAGAGCTTCCTCCTCCCCTTTTCGTGAGGCCTCAGGCCGAGAGCACACCCTCCCTCATGGTGTTTGGGCCGTACCCCTAGCCTAGTTGTCTCGTATAAATACCCCTTGTTGTGGTATAGAAATACTCCCTAGTATTGTTATTATGTCCAAATACCTTGCCCAAATACCTTGTAGTATTCCCAAGGTTACACTTATACAAGCCCGTAAAATACTGTTATACTTTCCTCACTACCAAAACGAAACCCTAAGGAAATCTTCACCCGTTGTTGAAGTTGTAAGTAGAAGTTGGTTAGAACTTCTAAGGGTAGTTTGGAGCGGGTCGAGCGCACTGAGTCGAGCTAAACCTTGCTCAGGAGCGACTTTAAACTAGGATAATTTTGGGCTTATCGAGGTAATTATCTTGTCCCTCTATTGTAATTGGAAATTACATAAGTGTTGAATATATAGTTGTTGTATACTATATATAGTACTGAACGTAGTTATCGGCAATGTCTTGCGACTTAAGCCTGAAGAACTGAACTGAACTGTAATTACATAGGGTTGTATTACAGTAGACTTGTGTAGTAGCACCGTGGAGTAGAATTGTACCCGTTAGGGTTAGATGTATAACCCCCCCCTGGTTGGCTTGGTAGCCATTTCGATAGAGGAGATTTACGCTGTCTTGGGGAGGTGCCGAATTTTCGGTAGAATGTTCTACGATGAGATCTAAATGTTAATAAGCGCCTGGTGGCCTTATAGGTTGAAGTGCTACGTGTGACGTAATCTTCTGGACTAAGGAGTAGCCGACGGTTGAGGTACTTGGAGCGCTTTTGCTATTAGTCGACAACCGTCGCGAGGTATGTGAACCTCTTCCTATCTCTTCTAGCATGATATGTGTGAACTATGTAGCACGGTAGACGATACGTGTTAATTGTGTTTGATTGTTTAAAACATAAAGTGTTATAACGGCTTTATGGGAAGTCGTTATAACACTTTATGTAGGTAAGAAAATACTTTGTGGTTTTAAAAGGTAACTAATGTGAACTATAAATCGCTAGTTATAATAAAGAACTTGATGTATTTCAAAAGATTTATAAATCGTTTTGAAGGGAGAGTAACACTCGGTTTTAAAAGGTTTTAAAAAGAGTTATACTAGCTTTATGGGAGTTAGGTATAATGTCTTAAGAGAGGTAAAGAAAATGGTTTAATGATGTTAGAAGTTAAGAGACTTGATCTTATAAGATAAGAGACTTAACTTATTTGTTTTAAGGTGGATGTTTGTGTGAAACCTCATTCGTGAGTAATGAGTACTTGGTTTTATTTAAAGGGATAATGTTTACCGATTTGAAATCGAATGTGTATCGGCTGCACCCGCAGCTGCTAAAAAGGAAAATGTATTGAATAATGATGTATCGTATTAAAACCAAGAGAAACCTCCATCCGCATAGAAACTAAGATGACAAAATGATATTACATTTTCTAGATCATGGTCATGTAATAAGAATGATGTAAACAAGAATAACCTACTCTCACGTGAGACATATATTACTCAATTGTTCTAAAAAGGAATCAAGTGATTAAGTTTATGAACTATGAAACCATTTGAAATGAGGTTTGAGTAATCAAACTAGGCAAACGGAACTTAGGAAAAGAATGTTGTTACTTGATTTTGAAAAGGGATGTGGGTTGGTCATTCTTATACTACGTATCGGGTGACTTTTATAAAAGTAATGGATCTCTTTAAAAAGAACTTAACGTATGTAATACTGGGGTTAAAACCCGACTTTGGCATAATATGAAAGTACTTTGAGTTAAGCTTGCCTATGCTTGTTGTGAAACTTGCCTATGCTTGTTGTTGTGAAACTTGCCTATGCTTGTTGTTGTGAAACTTGCCTATGCTTGTGATGATAGCCTTTGTTGTGCGGTGGTATTTCGTATACCGTGTCTCTCGATAGAGGCCGTTGACTTGTCGAGAACTTACTTGGACGTTTGGCGAATGGAGAATTCCACGTATGTTTCCATTTTGATTCTCGCCTTGTTGTTGATGTCACATGGACATGTCTACACCGATGCAAGATTCGGGCATGTGGCTACGCGGCGGGTTGACCACCGATATTGTTATTGAGGTAACATGGACACGTCTACACCACAAGATTCCGGGCATGTGGCCATGCGGCCTTGTTATGTTGCAACATGGACGGTCTACACCGATGCAAAGATTCCGGTATGTGGCGCGCGGGGTTGACCAAGATATTCTTATTGAGGTTACATGGGCATGTCTACACCGGCGCAAGATTCGGGCATGTGGCCATGCGGCCTAGTTATTATTGTTGCATCATGGACATGTCTACACCGAGGCGATTCGGCACGCGCCGTGATGCGAACATGATGGATGTTATGGGCGAGACCCATAGTTATATTTGAGTGGTGACTTTGAGGCGTGAGTCCTCGACTTGACTGCTTTTTATGTTGCATCTTGTATTTTGGTTATCATACGTCTCCCGCTTGATAAGCTATTATGATTTCATTTACGATGTTGACAGCCACATACTGGGTACTGTTATCGGCCTCGCTGCACGCCGCAGTTGAGGTACATCGCCGTGGATCCTCGCTCGTGATCTCACCAGCGTTTTGGGAAGCTCCGCTTCTCCGAGGCTTATCTTTTGGTATGTGTTCCCGAAGTTGTAGGTTCTTGTACATTCGAGGTACGGGGCCCCGTCCCGTCATAGTCGTTGTAAATCTTGCAAGGAAAGTGCAGTAAAGCGGGGTTGTAAAAGGATTAAACTGTTCGGGTTTTTTGTATATACTGAAGGCAACTGTTTTGGTTGGCCTGTCTATTTATTATATCTCTTGTTTCATGATTCATGTTTTATTTTCCGCTGGTTTTCTCTGATGTTGTATCACTAGGGTGCCCGGGGTAAGGCACCAGTAACGGGCCCGGGTTCGGGGCGTTACAACTTATTCCTATATCTCTACAGTACGTATATTCTAATTACAAAAGGAGGATAAGGTTATTTACCTTGGTAAGCCCAATAATATCCTAGATAAAAGTCGTGTCTGAGCAAGGTTTAGCTCCTAAGTTGTACGCTCCGGTAGCTCCAAGAAAACCTTAGAAGTTCTTCACAACTTCTACTAAGGACTAAGGGGTTTGGGCTAGGGTAATTTGGGCATTATAACAATACTAGAAGGCAACATTTCTACCAAGGGAGGGGGGGTAGGTTTCGGCTAGGCTAGGGGAGGGTTGCCTCGCCAAGCTCGCTCAAGGGGTGTTGGACGAAAAAGGCTACAAGGGAGAGGGAAGGATTTTCAAGACTTGGAAGTAATTTGTGGATGAAGAACTCTTCATCACAAGAGGGGTATTTATAGGTCAATGGCCAAGATTATGCCAAGTGCAAGGCAAGTGTAAGGTCAAGATTAGGGCAAGTGTCCTTGGCCAACTTGCACACAAAATATCCTACCAACTCCAAGACAAAATCGACATCCACCCGCCTAACGCCCCACATCCATCAATTGGAGGGTGACATGTGTCGCCCTCCCGTTGGTCCAAATTGTTTCGTCTCTCGGAAAAATCCGCAAAAATTAGAAATCACATCGCCGTATTTTACCCTCCGCGTTTTTAGTAAAAGTTTTCGTCTAAAAACGACTCTAATCGGGTGTTGTGCACAAAGTGAAATTCGGCCAAGCCACCTAGGGGGGGGTGACACGTGTCGCCTTCCTACTCGTCCAAAATATTTCATCTTCTGAAAATATCCATAATGGCCAAAATTTTGAAAACAAAGTGGGCCCCACAAAACCGTAAATTTCTCCCGTGGGCCCCACGTGACCATTTCCGAAAATAAAATTCCATAATTCTCTAATATTCCAAGAAGTCCGAATACCAAATCTGGGAATCCAATTCCCATTAACGAACCTTTTTCCTTCACAAAAACCGGAAACTTTTCCGTGGAAAAATCACCTCTTTCTTCCTTTCCAATTTCAATGTCGTATTCTCGTACGTACGTCCCCGCATACATACCCTGGAACTATGGGGTATAACATAAAACACCCGGAATGATCAATCCTGGAACTCCCGCAGCTCCGCATAGTCATACAGACCGCATATGCCGTATAGACCCGCATCAAGGGTGGCAAGCCCTCGGTATAACAAGTCAAGGGGGGTATGTGATATAATAACAGTACAACGGTCTTAACGTTTAACAACGTAAGCACAACAAGAATAACATCACAAGACACTAATCCACGTAGTATCATAACATGTTTACTTATCAAACCATCTTACTATACTTGCAGAAGTCAATACAAGATTTTCATAAACAAACAAGTAAAATCGTTCCTTTTATCTTTCTTAAGTCGTTATACCTAACTTCCCATAAAGCTAGTATAACTCTTAAGCTTTCTGTTTAAAAATCAAGTATTACTCTTCTTTTTGAAAATGATTCATAATTCTTTTGAAATACTTCAAGGTTCTTATTATTCAGGCTTAAGTCAAAAGACATTGCCGTAAAACTACGTCCAGTTAACACACGTACGTCTACCATACTATATATATATTTTAAAATATCATGCTCAAGAGTATAGGAAGAATCACATACCTTCTCGGCGAAATCCACCTGCCAAGTCGAATATGTCGCGCGCAGAGAATCAACCTATAATAGTCAGATACGTCTATCAATGTATAGACTACTCTGTAGACTATTCTAAGCAGAGGGTTCTCTATTCTACGGAAAATTGGGCAGCACCTCCCTACTCGTCAAGCTACTCAAGTCTACTGTAAATACAGCCCTATGTAAGTACAGTTCAATTCTTCTTCTGTTATACCCTTCTACTGTGATTATAGTTCAATTCTATTCTTTAATATCCTTCTATATCTTATACTCAAGTCTTAACTATTCTTATATGTAATATCCAATTTACAATAGAAGGACAAGAGTATTTACCTCGATAAGCCCAAAATTATCCAAGTTAAATGTCGATCCTGAGCAAGGTTTAGCTCCTAATTTGTACGCTCCGATAGCTCCAAGAAACCCTTAGAAGTTTCTAACAACTTCTACTTAAATACTATAAGGGATTTGGGGCTAGGGTATTTAGGAATAGTAACTATACTTGGAAGACAACTTTTCTACCAAGGGAGGGGGGTAGGTTTCGGCTAGGACTCAAGGTGGGGAGGAAGAGCTGGGACGAAAAGCTATAAGAGAGGGGAGGGATTTTTCAAGACTTGGAGAATTGATTTGTGGATGAAGAAAACCTTCAAGTTAGGGGGGTATTTATAGGCCAACCAATGGCCAAGATGAAGCCAAGTGGTAGGCAAGTGTAAGGTGGAGATTTAGGCAAGTGTCCTTATCCATCTACTACACAAAATATCCTACCTAACCTTGACTATTGCAAAGGCCACAAAAACGTGCCCAAGGTCGTCCAATGTCCCGCCACTTGAGGGTGACAAGTGTCACCCTCCCGTTGGTCCAAAATATTTCATCTCTCGGAAAAATCCGCAAAAATAATAAATGACATAGCCGGAATTTTCCCTACGCAAGTTTTGTAAAACGTTTCGTCGGAAAACGATTCTTTTCGTGTGTTGTGCACAATATTTTCCCTAACTAAGGCTTAACTTTTATACGTACGCCCTCACGTACATACTCTGGAAATACGGGGTATAACATTCTCCCCTCCTTAGAAACATTCGTCCCGAATGTTCCTTCCCAAAACAGTTAATGATAAAGCTTAAACAGTTTGCAAATGCTACATACGGCCACAAAACAACACTTAAGCAAATACGATAATTAAAACCAGCAAGAAGGAAAGTAAGTTACCTGGAGGTGTGGGGAATAGGTGAGGATACTTCTGCCTCATGCCCTCCTCGCCTTCCACGCCATCTCCTCCCGAGCTCGTTCCGCCACAAGACTTTGACGGAAGCCACGCCCCGGTCCGCAGACGCCTAACCGACGATCGATTATCGCTATGGGAATCTCCTCATACGATAACCCTCACACCGGACATCGCCAATCGGATGCACTCTAGATGGATCCCCGATACATCTCTCAAAGATAGAAACATGAAACACCGGATGTATCGCTTCCAGATCGACGGCAGATCCAACTCATAGGCAACCTCGCCTACCTCGCGACAACTGACACGCCCAATGTACTGGGCCGAAGTTTCCTTTCTTCCGAATCTCATCACACCCTTCATGGGTGACACCTTCAGAAAACCCAATCATCAACCTCGAACTCCGGATGCCGACGACGATGATCCGTGATACGACTTGCCGACTCGAGTCGCCAAGAATCGCCTCGATAAGCTTCACCTTATCCATCGCCGCCGCACCAAATCAGTCCTACTAATCGCACTCGCCACATCAAACCAGCCTTATCGGCGATCCGCACTTCCTCCCATACAAGGCCTCATAAGGCGCCATCCGAATACCGAGTGGTAGCTATTATTATACGCAAACTCAACTAGAGGCAAATGATCCTCCCACTACCCTCGGTCAATAACATGCTCGCAGCATATCCTCGCAGTGCGGATAGTGCGCCACCGCCCGTCTGCTCTGTGGATGAAATGCGCACTGTGCTCACTGGCCCCTAAACCCTTCTGGAAGGACCTCCGGTTAGCCGTAAATCGGGCTCCTCATGCGATATGATCGAAATAGGGACTCCATGCACCGACGATCTCTGATGTAAAGTCCGCATAATCCTCACTAAAAGTCGTCCCGACGGGAGAAAGTGGCTGATTTCACACCGCCGACGATAACCCAAATAGAATCATGTTTCTGAGTGCGAGGTAACCCCGTGATAAAGTCCATGTTGATCACCTCCCACTTCCGTGCCGGGATCTCTATCGCCCGCAATAATCCACCGTGCCTCCGTGCTCTATCTTCACTGCCGACAACACGCACCGAGCTACAAACTCGCAACGCCCTCTTCAAGCCATCCCACCAATACATGATCTGGCGTCGTGGTACATCTTGGTCGACCCGACGGATAGAGTAACGCCGCCGCAGGCTTCCCGTAACTCGCCAAGTCTCAAATATCCGGAACACACAACTCGCTTCAAACCTTAGCACCCCATCGTGCTACCAAAGGACCATTCCTCACGAAGAGCCGTGTCATGGTACCGCCAAAACCGGATCTCAAACTGCGTTCTTCACCTTCTACGATGGAAGACTTCGCAACCTCACGAACTCGAACCCCATCGCTATCGTAATCAATCAAACGGACACCAAGGCTCGCTAATCGGTGCAAATCGAGAACCATGCCCTCCTCTCCTACGCACATCCGATAGGCTACCCATCGACCTACGACTAATTGGGCATCTTCCACAACATAGGCCTTCTCAAGTGGTACAGATATCGACATCATAATCCTTAAGCAACTCTAACCACCGCCTCTGCCAGAAGTTCAGTCCTCTGCCGAAGATATACTGAGGCTCTTGTGGTCTGTATAAATATCCATGAACCCCATACAAATAGTGCCTCCGCATCTTCAAGGCGTGAATCACCGCCGCTAACTCCAAATCACGGGTGGGTAGTTCCTCTCATGCTTCTTAAGCCGCTTGACGATGTGACGCTATAACCTTGACTCGCTACATCAACACACATCCCAACCCGATGCCCGACGATCACAATACACGACATAGCCGCTCGACCTCCGGAAGAGTAAGAACGGGCGGCCGCCTCCTTCAAGAATCGAAACCCCGCCACAAGCATCACCCATCAAACTTAGCCGCTCCGAGTCACCTAGTCAATGGTGTAGAGATAGAAGCAAACTTCTCCACGAACCGATAGTAACTCGCAAGGCCCGTAAAATCGCGAACCTCTCGGAGTAGCAGGTCTAGGCCAACTCGATCGCTCTCGATCTTGGCCAGATCCACCGAATACCATCTACCCGACTATATGCCCAACAAAAGCCACCGAAGTCAACCGTAACTCACACTTCAAAACTTGGTACAATCGCTGGTCTCGAGAACTCTCAAAGATCCTCAAATGCTCCGCATGCTCCTCGCCCGAGCGAATAAACCAAGATGTCATCAATGAACACTATCACAAACGTGTCCAAAATGGTTTGAACACTCGGTTCATCAAATCCATAAATACCACGAGCATTGGTCAACCCGAAAGACATAACCTCAACTCATAGTGCCCGCAGGTCCGAATGCGTCCTAGGGACATCCGCCTCTAACACGCACTGATGATAGCCCGATCGCAGATCAATCTTGGAGAAACATCTCGCACTCGCAACCGGTCGAACAAATCATCAATCTCGGAAGGGGTATTCGTTTAATGGTCACCTTGTTCACCGCTCAGATCAACACATATGCGCAGCTGCCCCGCCCTTCTTCTTCACGAATAATACCGCGCCTCGTGGAGAAACACTAGGCCCGATGAAGCCCTCTTCTAGCAAATCTCTCACCTGGTCCTTTAACTCTCTCAACTCGGCAGTGCCATTCTCAGATGGCGAATGGAAATAGGCCGAGTGTCCGCAAAGACATCGATACAAAACTCTATCTCTCTCGTGAGGATACCCGGAGGTCGTCTGAAACACGTCTGGGAACTCTTTGACTACCGGAATCGATCGAAAATCGCACCGCAAATTTCGTGATCAAACACCCAAACGAGATGGTAAATATACCCTTCGCACCATCTTCCTAGCCTCGAGGTAAGAAATAAACCTACCCTCGGACACATACGTTGTTCCTCCCACTCAATAACCGCTCCCAGAAATCGAACTGCACTCACTCTCTCCCCGCAATCTACACCGGCGTAGCAAGAAGCTAACCAATCCATGCCCATGATCACATCGAATCGGGCCATGTCCAACTCTATCAAGTCGGCTAGTGGTCCGACGATCGCATAAAGTCACCGGACAAGCCTCAGATACCCGCCGAGCTACCACCGAATCTCCCATCGCGTAGCTACCTCGAGTGGTCTATGGACTCGTGCTCTATCCCTATCCTACTAGCAATAAGGGGAGATATATAGGATGCAGTAGAACCCGGATCTATCAAGGCATAAACGCCATAACCTAAACCGACAGAGTACTGCGGATTTACGCCAGCGACGCCCCGTCCCGCCTACCGGTGGACAAGGCATAAATGCGCTCGAGGACCGCGAATCGGGACCCGCGCCACGACTCGCCGCGACTGCTGGTCCATGAGTACCGCCTCCGAGGCGTAATCGTAGGGATGAAGACCCGCAACAGATCTCGGCGCCGACTCTACCTCGCGCGCTGCCTGACAGGCTCGCATAATGACTCGCCGCTACAAGTATAGCAAGCTCCCAAGTAGTACTACACCCGAATGGAATCTACCACAACGACACACCGAGCAGACTCGATCGGTTAGCACCTTGCTACCCCGGAATTCAAGTCCCGGGCCCCGACCGCTTCAATGCTCGCCGCATCAAATGATGTAGAGTGCTCGAGCCGGCCGTGGTGCAAATCTAGACGTCACGAGGCCGCCCACCCCGAGAACTACTAAAAGAACCGCCGCCTTGGCCTTCTCGCTGATATCCGCGACCCGCTTGCCTCTACGCCTCGCATCCAAGTGCATGAGCTCGCATACGGTAATGTCCATGCTCGTCAAGAGCCACACCCGCACAAGACTTCGGCCATATAATCATCTAGCCCGCGACGATCGGCACTCGGTCCTCCATATCCGCTACTAGCGCAGGGACATATTGAGCCGTTGAATCGAACTCACGCTTTACTCCCTAATCGGCGCCTTCTCGCCTCAAAGAATAAAAATCTGTTTACCAGGCTCTCCTCATCCGCGAGGCAAGAAGGCGCGAGAAAAGCCTCCAAAACTCGTCCCATACCTGGAGGGCATGCTCTCCCGAAAGCTCCTACGAGTCAAACCACGATCGCGGTATCACGCAATGATGCGAATCAAGATCACGGACTCGATCTCAAGCCTTGATCACCCGCATGATCCTCTCAGAATCGACGGATGAACTCTCGCGGATCATCCTCGTGCCTCGACCAGAACTCGCGGCTACAACTCGTAAAATCCCGTAGCCTCAAACTGCTCGATTCAGTGAACCGCAGCATCGCTGAACCGGATCGCTGTGATTCACTTATCTCCGTTCGCCACAATCTCGCCAATACCGGGTTATCTCCTTGTACCTAACCCTCTCGCCTGTGCCGTGGACCGAGGCGGGTACATCGTGGTCTCGCTGGGCCGCGGCGTCATGGAACTCGCCGCCCTGCAGATCGGGCTCGAGCCTCGTGACTCCTGTCCTACTAGCGCCTCACGCTTTGCCTTCTCTGGGCCCGGGTTGCCTTACGTGGAGGAATAACTGTTACAGAAAAGGAATACGTTAGAGGAGTCCAACTTATAACAAAGCTCTAAGGCACGATGTCAGAGTGAGAAGAATGGAAACCAATCCTAAATATCCTATAGCCTCCTCGACATTGGTGCACAACACACCGATAATCAAGACTTACTAGATACGGTCAGACACTTTCCGAGGATTAATCGCTCGATACCACTTTTGTCACGACTGCCTCGGCTGATCGTGCCTTACCGGGCACCCAAGTAGACATACATCGTAGTAATCGGAATATAAAAACAAGACATGAAACAAATGTAAATCGAGACACGCTTTATCGGATGAAAGTCGCTTTTCGCATATATATATAAAGAGTGAACATTTACATCCCAACTTTACAACATGACTACGCACTTAGGAATGTAACAACTATGGCGGACAGGCCCCGCCATACCGAATGTACATATATCTACAACATCGTGGAGAACCATACCAAAACTCGAGCCTACGCAGAAGATCGAGCTCCTGAAACCAAATTAGAGATCCTAAGGATCTGGATCTAGCACTGCTTCCCTTACTCGCGATGAACGCACCTCAAGGAGGTCGCATAACAGTACCAAGTATGTGAAATCAGAAGTATCAAGTAGAATCAAAGTATTTAAAACCATTTGCAAATACAACCAGTTCAACTGCACATAGTGCCACAACATAAACAAGATCAAAAATAGAAATAATGTAACTGGTCATATCTAGGTCGCGAATGATCGAAGCAAGGCCAATCGCCCATAGTATCATTATGCGTGCCTAATCCTGGACTTCCCGCAGTCCGCATAGGTCACACATGCACCCGCATGAGGTATTCCTCGTGACGGGGTAGCTAACCCTGCATTCTCCTCGACTCGCACCGCATAGTCTCAATAGACCGCATAGTCACATAGACCGCATAGGGAATCCCCCGCATCGGATAAAACACCCGGAATGATCAATCCTGGAACTCCCGCAGCTCCGCATAGTCATACAGACCGCATAGGCGGTATAGACCGCATCGCGGTGGCAAGCCCTGTGATAACAAGTCAAGGGGTATGTGATATAATAACAAGATAACGGTCTTAACGCTTAACAACGTAAGCACAACAAGAATAACATCACAAGACACTAACCCACGTAGTATCATAACATGTTTACTTATCAAACCATCTTACTATACTTGCGTAAGTCAATACAAGATTTTCATAAACAAACAAGTAAAACTGCCTTTTATCTTTCTTAAGTCGTTATACCTAACTTCCCATAAAGCTAGTATAACTCTTAAGCTTTCGCTTAAAAATCAAGTATTACTCTTCTTTTAAAATGATTCATAATTCTTTTGAAATACTTCAAGGTTCTTATTATTCAGCTTAAGTCAAAAGACATTGCCGTAAAACTACGCCCGCTTAACACACGACGCCTACCGCACTATATATATATTTTAAAATATCATGCTCAAGAGTATAGGAAGAATCACATACCTTCTCGAAATCCACCGCCAAGTCGAATATGTCGCGCAGAGAATCAACCTATAATAGTCGACACGCCTATCAATGTCTAGACTACTGCAGACTATTCTAAGCAGAGGTTCTCTATTCTACGGAAAATTGGGCAGCACCTCCCTACCCGCAAGCTACTCAAGTCCATCAGAATACTGCCCTATGTAAGTACTTCAATTCTTCTTCCGTTATACCCTTCATCGTGATTATAGTTCAATTCTATTCTTTAATATCCTTCTATATCTTATACTCAAGTCTTAACTATTCTTATATGTAATATCCAATTTACAATAGAAGGACAAGAGTATTTACCTCGATAAGCCCAAAATTATCCAAGTTAAATGTCGATTCTGAGCAAGGTTTAGCTCCTAATTTGTACGCTCCGATAGCTCCAAGAAACCCTTAGAAGTTTCTAACAACTTCTACTTAAATACTATAAGGGATTTGGGGCTAGGTATTTAGGAATAGTAACTATACTTGGAAGACAACTTTTCTACCAAGGAGGGTAGGTTTCGCCAGACTCAAGGAAGTGGGGCGGAGAAGAGCTTGGATGAAAAGCTATAAGAGAGGGGAGGGATTTTTCAAGACTTGGAGAATTGATTTGTGGATGAAGAAAACCTTCAAGTTAGGGGGGTATTTATAGGCCAACCAATGGCCAAGATGAAGCCAAGTGGTAGGCAAGTGTAAGGTGGAGATTTAGGCAAGTGTCATTATCCATCTACTACACAAAATATCCTACCTAACCTTGACTATTGCAAAGGCCACAAAAACGTGCCCAAGGTCGTCCAATGTCCCGCCACTTGAGGGTGCCAAGTGTCACCCTCCCGTTGGTCCAAAATATTTCATCTCTCGGAAAAATTCGCAAAAATAATAAATGACATAGCCGGAATTTTCCCTACGCAAGTTTTGTAAAACGTTTCGTCGGAAAACGATTCTTTTCGTTTGTTATGCGCAATATTTTCGTCCTTAATGCCTAACTAAGGCTTAACTTTTATACGTACGCCCTCACGTACATACTCTGGAAATACGGGGTATAACAGTATAGGCTAAAGTATTTGGGAATAGTAACAATACTAGGAGAGTATTTTCTACCAAAGGGGGGTAGTGTTTCGGCTAGGCTCTTCTCAAGCGGGGGGGTAGAAGGCTTTGGACGAGAACTATAAGGAGAGGGGAGGGATTTTGGAGACTTGGAAATTGATTTGTGGATGAAGAACTCATCAACTCAAGGGGGGTATTTATAGGGCTTTCAAGGGCCAAGATGAAGCCAAGTGGTAGGCAAGTGTATGGTGGAGATTTGCACAAGTGCACCCTATCCTACTCTACAAATCCCTCACAAAACATTGACCCAAGATTTAAGCCACAAAACCATGGCAATCGTCCAAGGTGCCGCCCCACTTAGCCTTCCACTTGAGGGTGACAAGTGTCACCCTCCCGTTGGTCCAAAATATTTCATCTCTCGGAAAAATCCACAAAAAATATAAATGACATAGCCGGAATTTTCCCTTCGCAAGTTTTGTAAAACGTTTCATCGGAAAACCATTCGTTTTGTCAGTTGTGCCCAAATTCGTCCTATGCCTAATCTTTAAGGCTTAACTTTTGTACGTACGCCCTTACGTACATACTCTGGAAATATGGGGTATAACATTCTCCCCTCCTTAGAAACATTCTTCCCGAATGTCCCTTCCCAAGACACACTGCGATAAGGTTCTTCATAACATAAACAGTTTGCAAATGCCTCACATGGCCACAATACAACATTTAAGCAAATAAGTCAATGAAAATTATAAGTAGGAAAGTGAGTTACCTGGAGGTGTGGGGAATAGGTGAGGATACTTCTGCCTCATGTCCTCCTCAGCTTCCCACGTCATCTCCTCCCTGAGCTCGTTCCGCCACAAGATTTTGACTGCCACGCCCCGTCCGCAGACGCCTAACTCCGACGATCGATTATCGCTATGGGAATCTCCTCATACGATAACCCTGGCCACCGACATCGCCAATCGGGTGCACTCTAGATGGATCCCCGATACATCTCCTCAAAGATAGAAACATGAAACACCGGATGCATCGCCTCCGTGCCTGACGGCAGATTCAACTCATAGGCAACCTTGCCTACCTCGCGACAATCTAATACGCCCAATGTACTGGGCCGAGTTTCCTTTCTTCCCGAATCTCATCACACCCTTCATGGGTGACACCTTCAGAAAACCCAATCATCAACCTCGAACCCGGATGCCGACGACGATGATCCGTGATATGACTTCGCCGACTCGAGCCAAGAATCGCTTCCTAGATAAGCTTCACCTTATCCATCGCTCCAGACGTCCGTCCCACTAATCGCACTCGCCTACATCAAACCAGCCTATCGCGATCTGCACTTCCTCCCATACAAGGCCTCATAAGGCGCCATCTCGAATCTTTGAGTGGTAGCTATTATTATACGCAAACTCAACTAGAGGCAAATGATCCTCCCACCTACCTCAAGTCAATAACACAGCTCGCAGATATCCTCAAGAGTCCGGATAAGGCGCTCGCTGTCCGTCTGCTCGAGGATGGAATGCACGACTGTGCTCACTCGCCCCTAAACCCTTTCTGGAAAGACCTCCAGAAGTTAGCCGTAAACTGGGCTCATCGGTCAGATATGATAGAAATGGGGACTCCATGCAGTCTCACGATCTCTCGGATATAAAGTCTGGCATAATCCTCTACCGGTGCGTCGCCCCGACCGGAAGAAAGTGGGTTGATTTCACACCGCCGACGATAACCCATATAGAATCATGCTTCCTCCGATGCGAGGTAATCCCGTGATAAAGTCCATGTTGATCACCTCCCACTTCCGTGTCGGGATCTCTATCGCTCGCAATAATCCACGGGCCTCCGTGCTCTATCTTCACTGGCCGACAACACGCAATCGAGCTACAAACTCGCAACGCCCTTCAAGCCATCCCACCAATACACAGATCTAAGGTCGTGGTACATCTTGGTCGACCCTGGATGGATAGAGTAACGCGCGCTGTGTGCTTCCCTAGAACTCGCCGCCAAGTCCCGCAATATCCGGAACACACAACTCGCCTCAAACCTTAGCACCCCATCAGGTGCTACCTCAAAAGGACCCTTCCCCTCACGAAGAGCCGTATCACGGTACCGTGTCAAAACCGGATCCTCAAACTGTTGCCTCTTCACCTCCTCGACGATGGAAGACTCGACAACCTCTCGAACTCGAACCCCACTGCTATCAGAACAAATCAACCGGACTCCAAGGCTCGCTAACTGATGTAACTCGTGGACCATGCCCATCCTCTCTGGCTGTACATCTGATAGACTCCCCATGGACCTACGACTAAGAGCATCTGCCACAACATTGGCCTTCCCCGGGTGGTACAGGATATCAACATCGTAATCCTTAAGTAACTCTAACCACCGTCTCTGTCGTAAGTTCAGCTCCCTCTGGCTGAAGATATACTGGAGGCTCTTGTGGTCTGTATAAATATCCACATGAACCCCATACAAATAGTGCCTCCAGATCTTCAAGGCGTGAATCACCGCTGCCAACTCCAAATCATGGGTGGGGTAGTTCCTCTCATGCTTCTTAAGCTGTCGGGATGCGTACACTATAACCTTACCCAGCTGCATCAACACACATCCGAGCCCGACCGACGCATCACAATACACTACATAACCGCTCGACCTCCGAAGAGTAAGAACGGGGCGTCGCCACTCTCCTTCAAGAATCGAAACCTCGCCACAAGCATCACCATCAAACTTAGCCGCTTACGAGTCAGCCTAGTCAATGGTGCGCAGATAGAAGCAAACTTCCACGAACCGCGATAGTAACTCGCAAGGCCCGTAAAGCCGCGCACTGCCGGAGTAAGAGGTCAGGCCAAGTCCTCGATCGCCGATTGGCCGTATCCACCCGAATACCATCGGCCCCGACAATATGCCCAAGAAAAGCCACCGAAGCCAACCAAAACTCACATTTGGAAAACTTGGCGTATAACTGCTGGTCCTGGAGAACTCTCAACACAGTCCTCAAATGCTCCGCATGCTCCTGCTCTGAGCGAGAATAAACCAAAATGTCATCAATGAACACTATCACAAACGTGTCCAAAAATGGCTTGAACACTCGGTTCATCAAATCCATGAATACCGCCGGAGCATCGTCAACCCGAAGACATGACCACGAACTCATAATGTCCGTATCGTCCGAATGCGATCCTAGTGACATCCGCCTCTCTGACTCGTACCTGATGATAGCCCGATCGCAGATCAATCTTGGAGAAACATCTCGCGCCCTGCAACTGGTCGAACAAATCATCAATCTCGGAAGCGGGTATTCGTTTAATGGTCACCTTGTTCACCGCTCAGATCGACACATTACGCGCAGGCCCCGCCCTTCTTCTTCACGAACAATACCGCGCTTCCTGGGGAAACACTAGGCACGATGAATCCTTTCTCCAAAGAAATCTCTCGCTGGTCCTTCAACTCTCTCAACTCGGCAGTGCCATTCTCGTATGGCGGAATGGAAATAGCCGAGTGTCCGCAAAGACATCGATCTGAACTCTATCTCCTCTCGCGAGGGATACCCGGAGGTCGTCTGAAACACATCGTGAACTCTCGACTCGAACCGATCAAAATCTGGTACCGCAGCCTCAGTATCGAACACCCGAATGAGATGGTAGATGTACCCCTTCTGCACCATCTTCCTAGCCTTGAGGTAAGAAATAAACCTACCCCTCGGCGACACCGTGTTCCCCTCCCACTCAATAACCAGCTCCCCTGGAAACTGGAACCGTACCACTCTCACCCTGCAGTCTACATTGGCATAGCAAGAAACTAGCCAATCCATGCCCATGATCACATCGAAATCAGTCATGTCCAGCTCTATCAAGTCTGCTAGGGTCTGACGACTGCATAAAGTCACTGGACAAGCTCTATATACCCGCCGAGCTACCACCGAATCACCCACTGGCGTAGCTACCTCGAAAGGGTCTATGGACTCAGGCTCTATCCCTACCCTACTAGCAATAAAGGGAGATATATAGGACAGAGTAGAACCCGGATCTATCAAGGCATACACATCATAACCAGAACCGATAAGGTACTGCGGATTATCGCCAGCGACGGTCGCCGTCTGCCGACAAGGCATAAATGCGCTTCGAGGACCGCTAGAATCGACCACGACCGCCACGACGCTGGTCCACGAGTACCGCGCCTCCGAGGCGAGTAATCAGAGTGATACACCCGAATGCACTCGGCGTCGACTTCACCACTGGCCACGCTCTTGGCCTGACAGTTCCTCGCATACTGACCCTGCTGGCCACAAGTGTAATAAACTCCCGAAGTAGTACTACAACGCCCTGAATGGAATCTACCACATCGGACACACTGAGCGGACCTCGATCGGTTAGCACCTCGCTACTCGAAGTCCAAGTCCCGGGCCCCGACCGCCCCGAATACTCGGGCCGCACCAAAACGATGTAGAGTGCTCGAGCCGGCCAGGTGCAAATCTAGACGTCTGCTAAGGCCGCTTACCCCGAGCTACCAAAAGATCCGCCGTCTTCGCCTTCTTCTCGCTGCTGATATCCGTCGACCCGCCGTCTCTACGCCTCGCATCCAAGTGCATGAGCTTGCATACGTAATGTCCATGCTCGTCAAGAGCCACACCCGCACAAGACTCGGCCAAATAATCATCTAGCCCGGTGACGTAGCGGTGTACCCTGTCCTCCATATCTGCTACCATCGCAGGGACATATCGAGCCAAAGAATCGAACTCGACGTTGTACTCCCTAATCGCGCGCCTCTCTGCCTCAAAGAATAAAAACTTGTCGCCCGCCCTCTCATCTGTGGAGGTAAGAAGTGAGTGAGAAACGCCTCCGAGAACTCGTCCCAAGTAGCGGGGGACGCGTGCTCTCCCCGAGATAACTCCCACGAATCAAACCAATCGATCGCGGTATCACGCAGCTTTATGTGAGCCAAGATCACGGACTCGGTCTCAAGCCTTGATCACTGTGATGATCCTTCAGAATCGACGGATGAACTCCTGCGATCATCCTCGTGCCTCGACCAGAACTTTGGTGGCTACAACTCGTAAAATCCCGTAGTCGCAAATCGTATAATCTCGGGTGAACCATGTGCACCGCTGAGGCTGGAATCGCCGTGATCCAAATTTATCTCATGTTCGCCACGATCCCGGCGAATCGCCATCTCTGCACTTCATCTCATCTCGCCCGGGTTGTGGACCGAGGTGCAGTATCGTGGTCTCATCACCATCGCTGCGACCTAAACCTCGATGGCCGGGCGGCGTCGTGGAACTCGCCGTCTCGGTATAGATCGGGCTCGAGCCCTCGTGACTCCTGTCTCGCTAGCGCCTCCTGGCCGCTTGCCCTTCTCGGGGCCTGTTGCCTTACGCGAGGCATAATCATGGTAAAAGGAATACGTTAGAGGGGTCCAACTTATAACACAGCTCTAAGGCACGATCTCAGAGTGAGAAGAATGGAAACCAATCCTAAATATCCTATAGCCTCCTGATTATAGGTGTGGTGCACAACACATCGATAATCAAGACTCTACTAGATACGGTCTGTAGACACTTTCCGAGGATTAACTGCTCTGATACCACTTTTGTCACGATCCGTTCCGGGGCCCGTGACTGGTGCCTTACCCGGGCACCCAAGTAGTCATACATCAGAGTAATCAGCGGAAAAATAAAATCAAGACAGGAAACAATATGAAAAGAAAACAGTTTATCTGAGAAAGCGTCGCCTTTCGACATATATATATATCAAAGTTTGGCAGTTACATCCCAACTGTACAATAGGACTACTGCACTTCTGAAGTAGACAATTATGGCGGGACAGGGCCCCGCCATACCCTGAATGTACATATATCTACAACACAGGGAGAACCATACCAAAAGTCGAGCCTCCGGAGAAGATGGAGCTCCTGACACCAAAGTTGAGATCCTAAGGATGTGGATCTAGCACCGCTTCCTTACTCGCGGATTTAACGCACTTCGGCGAGGTCAAGACAACCGTACTAAGTATGTGAAATCAGAAGTATCGAAATGAAATCAAGTTTCTAAAACCATTTGTAAATACAATCGCTTAAACCGCATATAGTGTCACAACATAAACAAGAGCAAAATAGATATATCAGAATCGGTCTTTTCTAGGCCGATAATGATCGGGCAAGGCCAATCGCCCATAGTATCATTATGCTGTGCCTAATCTCGACTTCCCGCAGCCCGCATAGGTCACACATAGACCCGCATAGGTCGTATAGACCACATCGGTAGCTAACCCTTGCATTCTCCTCGACTCCCGCACCGCATAGTCACACGCATCGATAAGGCACTCGTGACGGATAATACACCCAGAATGATCAATCCTGGAACTCCCGCAGCTCCGCATAGTCAAATGGACCGCATAGGCACGTATAGACCTGCATCAAGGGTGGCAAGCCCTCGGTATAACAAGTCAAGGGGGTATGTGATATAATAACAAGATAATCCGCCTTAACGTTTAACAACGTAAGCACAACAAGGGTACCCCTTTACACAAATGTTACAAGACACTAACACACGTAGCATCATAATATGTCTATTTATCAAACAATCTTACTACACTTTACAGAAATCAATACAAGGTTTTTTAAAAAAACAAATAAGTAAACAGTTCCTTTTATCTTTCTTAAGTCGTTATACCTAACTTCCCATAAAGCTAGTATAACTCTTAAGCTTTTTGTTTAAAAACCAAGTATTCTTTTGAAAGACTTCAAGGTTCTTATTATTCAGGCATAAGTCAAAAGACATTGCAGTAAAACTACGCTCGCTTAACACACGACGCTCACCGTACTATATATATATATTTTAAAATATCATGCTCAAGAGTATAGGAAGAATCACATACCTTCTCGAAATCCACCGCTAAGTCGAATATGTCGCGCGCAGAGTATCAACCTATAATAGTCAACACGCCCACAACGCCTAGACTACTCAGTAGGATAATCTAAGCAGGGTTCTCTATTCTACGGAAAATCGGGCAGACTTCCCTACCCAGAACTATACAAGCTCATCAGAATACAAATTCTAAGTAAGTATAGTTCAATCTTCATTAATTCTTACGAAGTGACTATAGTTCAATTCTCTTCTTTAATATCCTTCATGTGTTTTATACTTATTTCTATACTTCTACAAAGATGTATTCTCCAATTACAATAGAGGATAAGATTATTTACCTCGATAAGCCCAATATTATCCAAGATATAAGTCGATCCCGAGCGAGGTTTAGCTCTGTCTGCATGCTCCAAACCGCCCAAGAAACCCTGAAGTTTCTACACAACTTCTACTTTCTACTTCAACCAACTATGAAGTTTCTCTTAGGGTTTCATTAGTGACTAATGGAGATAAGGTAGTATTTCTAGGCTTTTAGTAAAGAGGTGACTTTTGGAAATACTACAGGTATAGGCTAAAGTATTTGGGAATAGTAACAATACTAGAGAGTATTTTCTACCAGGGGGTAGTGTTTAGTTTAGGCTCACACGACCGAACCCGGCGTGGATCGTGCCTTACCCGGCACCCAAGTAGACATACATCGAGTAATCAATGAATATAAAACAAGACATGACATAACATGAAATATGAAACAGTTGATCTGAGAAATGTTGCCTTTCGGCATAAATATATTTAACAACTAGAACGATATCCCTTTTACAACTCGCCCACAACGGTTGTTACGCACTTAAGAATGATATGACAACAATGGCGGACAGGGCTCCCGCCATACCCCGAATGTAAGTACTACAACGACAGGACTATACCACCGATAAGCCTCCAAGAAACGGAGCTTCCCAAACGCCGAATCGTGACCCTAAGAGCGAGGATCAACGATCGTGTACTCTACCGCGCATTTAACGCAGCCCGGAGGTCGCACAACAGTACCAAGTATGTGAAATCGTAGCATCAAGTAAAATCAAAGTATTTAAAACCATTTGCAAATACAACCAGTTCAATCGCATAATGCCACAACATGAACAAGAGCAAGGTAGATAAACTGAATGTGTCTTTTCTAGGCCGCGAATGATCGAAGCAAGGCCAATCGCCCATAGTATCATTATGCGTGCCTAATCTCGACTTCCGCAGCCCGCATAGGTCACACACGCACCGCATGAGGTATTCCTCGACGGTAGCTAACCCTGCATTCTCCTCGACTCCCGCACCGCATAGTCTCAATAGACCGCATAGTCACATGCACCGCATAGGCATCCCCGCGACGGATATACACCGGAATGATCAATCACGAGCATACCGCTGCTCCGCATAGTCACATAGACCGCATAGGCCATATAGACCGCATCAAGGGTGGCAAGCCCTGTATAACAAGTCAAGGGTATGTGATATAATAACATAACAAATTATCGTTAAACAACATAAGCACAACAAGTGGAACCCTTTACACAAACATCACCAGATACTAACACACGTAGCATCCTAACATGTTTACTTATCAAATCAACAAGAAAGTATTACAAGGCTATCACAAACCAACACAATCAAGTTATTCACACAAGGTACTTTCTACTTTATGTTAACAATTTGGTTTTATCCCCAAAGTACTTCATACATTAACTCTTTTAAAAGATCCGCTTCTTTCAAAAAGTCACACAATACCCGTAGTATAAAAATAGAGTGACTATCCTTTTAAGTAAACCAAAACACTTCCCTTTGTAAATCAAGTAACAACATTATTTTCCAAACGTTCAAGTTTGCCTAATTTCAAATGCTCAAGTTTCTCATTTTCGAAAGGTTTCGTAGTTCATAGTTTTAATCACTTAATGATATAATTCTCCTTTAAAACAATTTGAGATACATATGCCTTATATGTGAGTAGGTTATTCTTGTTCATAATCAATCTTATTTAAGCAGCCATGATCTAGGAAATGTAATATCATTTTGTCTCATCTTAGCTTCTATGCAGATGGAGGTTTCTACTGGTTTTAATAATACTTTATTAGTCAATACATTTCCCTTTATTAGCGCTGCTGTGGTTTGTTCGATACTTATTCTCATTTCCGAAATCAGTAAAACATTATTCCTTTTACAAACCAAGTACTCATTACTCACGAATGAGGTTTCACACAAAACTCATATTAATTTACTTAAGTCAAGTCTCTTATCTTTTAAGATCAAGTCTCTTAACTTCTAAAATTAATAAACCATTCTTTTTATCTCTCTTAAGTCGTTATACCTAACTTCCCATAAAGCTAGTATAACTCTTAAGCTTTTAAAACCAAGTATTATTCTTCTTTCAAAAAGGTTTCTTAATTCTTTTGAAATACTTCAAGATTCTTATTATTCAGGCTTAAGTCAAAAGACATTGTCGTATAACTATGTTCAGTTAACACACGTACGTCTACCGTACTATATATATATTCTTTTAAAATATCATGCTCAAGAGGATAGGAAGGATCACATACCTCGCGACGATTATCGACTATTAGCAAAACGCTCCACGGCTATAACCCGGCTAGCCTCGTCCACCTTTCAAGTAGTACATGCTACTCGCAGATCAAACAACCTATAAGGGTTATACAAGTCTATCAATGCCTAGACTACTCTTGTAGAATATTCTTCTGATGTGATTCCAGTTCAAGTCTATTCTGTAATATCCTTCTATTACAGTTCAATACTCTTCTATGAATCTTATATTCATTTCTATACAACTACAATATGTAATTTCCAATTACAATAGAAGGATAGGATTATTTACCTCGGTAAGTCCAAAATTATCCAAGTTTAATGTCGATCCTGAGCAACGTTTAGCTCCTACTCCGGGTGCTCCAACCCGCTCCAAACAACCCTTAGAAGTTCTACGAAACTTCTTCCTAATACTTCAACCAACTGTGAAGATTTTCCTTAGGGTTTGGTTTAGTGACTGAAGGGAAGTATAATGGTATTTCTGGGCTTTTAGTATAGGGGTAACCTTGGAATACTACAAGGTATTAGGCTAAGGTATTTTGGTATAGTAACAATACTTGGAGAGTATTTCTACCAAGAGGGGGGTAGTATTTTGCGAGAACAACTAGGCAAGGGGGGGTGTACCCCTCGGCCAAGGCCACTAGGAGGGGGGTGTACCCCTCGGCCAAGGGCCTTCTCAAAGGGGGAGGCTTGGACGAACCACTACACTAAGGGGGAGAGAACTTTCAAGACTTAGAAACTATTTTAGGATGAAGAAGTTCATCAACTAAGGGGGGGTATTTATAGGACAACCAAGGGCCAAGATCAAGCCAAGTGGTAGGCAAGTGTAGGGTGAGGATTTACCCATGTGTACCTTATCCATCTACCACACCAACTATCACAAATATCCTACCTAACCCAAGACCCCAATTCGTCCACTAGCCGCCCATCACAACGTCCAATGTGAGGGTGACACATGTCACCCTCCCGTTGGTCCAAAATGTTTCATCTCTCGGAAAAATCCGCAAAAATTAGAAATGACATAGCCGTAATTTTCCCTTCGCAAGTCTTGTAAATCGTTTCGTCGAAAAACGATTCTTTTCGGTACTTGTGAACAATAATTTTCGGTCCTAGCCTAACTTAAGGCTCAAACTTTTCTACGTACGTCCTCACGTACATACTCTGGAAAATACGGGGTATAACAGGCTCTTCTCAAGAGGGGGGGGGAGAAGGCTTTGGACGAGAACTATAAGGAGAGGGGAGGGATTTTAGAGACTTGGAAATTGATTTGTGGATGAAGAACTCATCAACTCAAGGGGGGTATTTATAGGGCTTTCAAGGGCCAAGATGAAGCCAAGTGGTAGGCAAGTGTATGGTGGAGATTTGCACAAGTGCACCCTATCCTACTCCACAAATCCCTCACAAAACATTGACCCAAGATTTAAGCCAAAAAACCATGGCAATCGTCCAAGGTGCCGCCCCACTTGGCCGTCCACTTGAGGGTGACAAGTGTCACCCTCCCGTTGGTCCAAAATATTTCATCTCTCGGAAAAATCCGCAAAAAATATAAATGACATAGCCGGAATTTTCCCTTCGCAAGTTTTGTAAAACGTTTCGTCGGAAAACCATTCGTTTTGTGAGTTGTGCCCAAATTCGTCCTATGCCTAATCTTTAAGGCTTAACTTTCAGACGACGCCTACGCACATACTGGAAATACGGGTATAACACATAGTCTGCCCATAAGGTATCTTGCCCGCCCATTCTCGACGCGTAATGTCATATAGTCCGCCCATAAGGTATCACGCCCGCCATTCACGACGCGGTAAAGTCACATAGTCTGCCCATAAAGGTATACTGCCCGGCCCATTCCTGGGACGCAGTAATGTCATATAGTTTGCCCATAAAGGTATACTGCCCGGCCCATTCCTGGGACGCGGTAATGTCATATAGTCTGCCCATAAAGTTCGCGGTAATGTCATATAGTCTGCCCATAAAGGTATACTGCCCGGCCCATTCCTGGGACGCGGTAATGTCATATAGTCTGCCCATAAAGGTATACTGCCCGGCCCATTCCTGGGACGCGGTAATGTCATATAAAATCCGGGAATTTAACCCAACGTACTACGTACATCTACTCCTTTAGAATGACTCTTTTTTCAAATGAAACTTCCAAGATACTAATAACCGTAGTATCAAGTCATAAATACTTTTCAAGACAAGTCACATTACCCTTTTTAGAAATACATTTACCGGCTTCTAAATCAAGTGACTTCTTTCTTAAAAACCTTAAGCAATTGGTACCTTTAAAACAATTTGCCCTTCTTTATTTCAAATCATTTATTTGCTTACATTACTGAAGAAAACCATTCTTTAATCTTCCATAAAGTTGTTATAACCAACTTCCCATAAAGCCGTTATAACTCTTTATGTTTTAGACAAATTCATTCTTTTTTTTAACCAAGAGACTTATACTTTCAAATCAAATCACATAGCTTTCAAAATACTTCAAGTCTCTTAACTTTTAAGAAAACAAGTTTCTTAACTTTAGAATGGCAAGAAATCAATACTTTCCAAATCAAGTATTCTATACTATTAAATCAAGTCATTTCTTCCTTTAGAAATCAAGTCCCATAACTTGAAAAATAAAGTCCCTTAACCTTTTAAAAATTTGAGGTCCATAGTCTTAAAACTTCATACGTAAATTCTTATAAATTAAGTAACATATACTTTGGTGCGTTGTGAATAAGTTATACTTATTTATAACTGTTACACCCCGTAAGTCCAGGACATGTATAAGAAAATGTATGTAAGGAACCAAGAGTTGGAAATTGGTACAAAAGGAAGAATTGTTTTTCCGACGGAAAAATCTTCCGAACGTCGGAAAGGAAAAATGTTCGTTGAGGAGAATTAGATTCTCAAAATGCATTATTTGAAGAATATGGAACTTATTAACATTATGGAATTTATTTTTACGGATTTGGTCACGTGGGGCCCACCCGAGGAATTTTACGTATTCCGGGGCATGCGACCACGAGGGATACTCCTTGGACATGCTTATACGATGTGGGATTCTGGGGCATGTGACCAGGAGCGGGTTAGATTCCCGGATTTGTTTGTATTACCCCATGGTCATGCTTATACGATGTGGGATTCCAGGGCATGCGACCACGAGGATACTCCTGGACACGCTTATACGATGTGGGATTCCGGGCATGTGACCGCGAGCGTTAGATTTCGATTTGTTTGTATTACCCCATGGTCATGCTTATACGATGTGGGATTCCGGCATGCGACCACGAGGATACTCATGGACACGCTTATACGATGTGGATTCCGGGCACGTGACGAATGCGTTAGATTCCCGGATTTGTTTGTATTACCCCATGGTCATGCTTATACGATGTGGGATTCTGGGGCATGCGACCACGAGGGATACTCCTTGGACATGCTTATACGATGTGGGATTCCGGGGCATGTGACCAGGAGCGGGTTAGATTCCCGGATTTGTTTGTATTACCCCATGGTCATGCTTATACGATGTGGGATTCCAGGGCATGCGAGCACGAGGGATATTGTTATATCATGGACTGTCGGCAGTGAGAAAGGATTCCACGGGCATGGTTGATATTATGGGCGTGAGACCCATAGTTATATTTGAGTAGTGACTTTGAGGGAATGCGTCCCTGACTTGATATGACTGCTTATGTATTGTGTACTGTAGGTTGGCTATCATACATGTCTCCTGTTTTGTTTAGACTTGTTACACCCCGTAGTTCCAGTGTATGTATATGAGGACGTACGTACGTAAATACGGGCGGACGGTTCGGGAATACAGTATAGAGTTTGACTTATCGCTCGCATGACCCGCGTTAGTGATGCATACTGAGGATAGAGTGCACCGATATGTCACAGACATGACGATTATCTAACAGAGTTGTACAAAGTGTAGCTCTTCAGTCAGACATGGACATTGCCGCGTACAGGCTTATGCGCAGCAGACTGAGGAACGTAGAGATCGACGGATTAACCAAGATCAGCAGAAGAGGGCCAGAACAGCAGGGTCCTTTGGTAACTTCCGAGGCGGACCTTCTCAAGAAGAGATCGCATGCGCCCATCGAGCAGGATTTGATTAGAGCGACAAAGGGAAAGTGAGGCGAAGAGTTACAGAGATATCTTCACCTTAAGAGACTTGTTTAGTCGTTATGGTAGATACACGCGAGTGCTATGTTCGGTTAGCATTGTGTAAGTTGTGATAATTCCATGGGTAGTGTGAGATGGAAGTGGTAGCTTTCATGACGTGAATCGTAATATTGTTCGGACGGAACGAGTTTAGTACGAGGTGGTTCGGCCGAGGCCATATCGCGAGTCAACCCGCACCGAGTATGGTGGGGTCGCTGAGGTGGTCCCGCTAGATGATAGGGTCACGAGGTGTTAGGCCCAAGATTAGGTAACCATCGTGACGAGATCGTGGATGCGTCGACCAAAGAGTCGCCGATGAGGTCAGCCATCTTGTCTTCGCCAGACTGTTTACTCGGAGGGTTATGTGAGATGTTATCGTGAAGGTTGTAAGCGTCGCACGGGGTTCCTACTTTTATTTTACGACAGCAAGAAAGCCCGCCGCTATTTCTTTTGTTTGGAGGTTTTACCAAAGTGGTTAGGAACTCAGGTGAGTCTCAGTATTGCATTCACCCTCGGGCCGGTGTTTTGATTTCAGGGGTAGCAGTGAGGATTTTGTGCCTCTTGATGAGTGAGTATTATAATAGCTACCATTTCAGTATTAAGATGGTGCCTTATGAAGCCTTGTATGGGCGGAAGTATAGGTTGTCGGTCGATTGGTTCGATGTTGACAAGGTTCAGATAGTTGGTCCCTATTTATTTCAGCAGGATGTGGATAAGGTGAAGCTTATCCAGAAAAAGTTATTAGCACTGATTCAATGTAAGTCGCAGGATAATCGGCCGACACTGGAGTTCTGTGCCGACTGGTCTTCAAGGTACCACCGGCGGTGTGACGGATTTGGAAAGCAGGGAAACTTAGCCCGAGGTACTTTGGGCATTTTCGATCGCTTGTAGAATAGGCCGTTGCCTATAAGTTAGCAATCGCTGCCCGACTTAGGAGGCAGTACGTCCGGTATTCCATGTTGTTATGTTTCGGAAGAGTATCGGAGATCCCTCCAGAGTATTTTTCCCAGTTAATGATGACCAAGTTGGTGATAGTAACCCCGAGATTTTGGAAACTGAAGCAATGACAGAAATGTGGTAAGTATGCTAGGAAGAGTTCGAGTGTACGAGGAAGGTACGACGAGTAAGAAAAGAGGCTAAGGTGTGTTAAGAAGATAGAAGTATCCTTTGGACCATGGGTGGATGTTTTTGTATTGTTATACACGTTAGAGGTGATTCCTTGTTAGCTTGGATTGAGTTTTGCGCGTGTGTTGTATTATGGCCATGTATGGCATAATTGGTTTCGTAAGCATAATAGGGAAGACTATACCGACAGGTATGTTTGGAGGCTTAGAAGGAACATTCGGGACGAATGTTTCTAAGGGGGGAAGAATGTTACACCCCGTAGTTCCAGTGTATGTATATGAGGACGTACGTACGTAAATACGACATTAAAATTGAAAAGGAAGAAAGATGGGATTTTTTTCGACGGAAAAGTTTTCGGATTTTGTGAAGGAAAAAGGTTCATTAATGGGAATTGGATTCCCAGATTTGGTATTCGGACTTTTTGGAATATTTGAGAATTATGGAATTTTATTTTCCGAAATTGGTCACGTGGGGCCCACGGGAGGAATTTACGGTTTGTGGGGCCCACTTTATTTTCGGATTTTTGGCATTTCAGATATTTTCGGAAGATGAAATATTTTGGACGAGTAGGGGGTGACACGTGTCACCCTACGTGGGCCACGTGGCGAATTATCAGGGACACTGGCCTCGAGCGGTAGGTGAGGGACAAGTGGCAAGCCAATTGTCACATTTTTGTGGTGGACACTTGGTTGGCCAACTACCCACACACATGTACCCATCCTCACCACACACTTGCATTAATCTTGACCCTTGATTCTTCTATATATACCCCCCCCCCTTAGTTGAAGACTTCATATCATCCACACTTAAGTCTTCCAAGGCAAAAAAATACCCCCCTCCCTTTAGCCTTGTTCTCGTCCCCCTCCCTCTTGGTGTAGAGAAATACTTTAGGTATTATTGAAAAAATCCCAAAAACCTTAGCCTAGTATCCCTAGTTGTATTCCAAGTTATTTCAATACTAGGAGCCCGAAAATTCTACTTTATTCCTTTAGTCGAAAATGAAGCCCTAGAAAAATCTTCATAGCTTAGATGAAGTGTTAAGAGAAGTTGTTTAGAAACTTCTAAGGGTTGCTTGGAGCGGATTGGAGCGTACAGAATAGGAGCTAAACCTTGCTCAGGATCGACTTTAATCTTGGATAATTTTGGGCTTATCGAGGTAAATATCTTTATCCCCCTATTGTAATTGGAAATTACATGTTGTAGTAATGTATAGTTGGGTATACTATATGTAGAATGATTATGGATAAGAATTGAACTATATTTACATAGGACTGTATTTACAGTAGACTTGTAGTATTATTGTGGAGTAGAATTGTACACGTCCGGTTAGACGTGTAACACCCCCCTGGAATTGTTGGTTTGGTAGCAGGCCTCGTTGGAGGAGGAGATTTATGTGGTTGCGGGGGGGGATAGGTGCTGCCGAATTTTCCGTAGAATAAGGAACCTGGTACTTAGAATTGTTCTACAAAGAGAGCTAGAAGTTAATAGACGTTTTGTGGCCTTTATAGGTTGAAGTACTTCGAGTAGCGTGTTCTACTTGAGGGGTGGAAAAGGCGAGCAAGGTTAGAGTACTTTGGAGCGTTTTTCTAATTGTCGGTAATCGTCGCGAGGTATGTGATTCTTCCTATCCTCTTGAGCATGATATTTTAAAAGAATATATATAGTACGGTAGACGTACGTGTGTTAACTGAACGTGGTTTTACTTCGATGTCTTTTGACTTGAGTTTTAAATAATAAGAATCTAGAAGTATTTCAAAAGAATTAAGAATCGTTTTTGAAAGAAGAGTAATACTTGGTTTTAAAAGCTTAAGAGTTGTACTAGCTTTATGGGAAGTTAGGTATAACGACTTAAGAGAGATAAAAGGAACGATTTACTTAATTGTTTATGAAAGCCCTGTATTGAATTCGGAAATGAGGATAAGTATCGAACAAACCACTGTAGCGCTAATAAAGGAAAATGTATTGACTAATTAAGTATTATTAAAACTAGTAGAAACCTCCATCTGCATAGAAGCTAAGATAAGACAAAATTGTATTACATTTCCTAGATCATGGCTGCTTTAATAAGATCATTAATAAACAAGTTTTGATTTTGTTAAAATTTCATAGTAAGGACTTGATTTATAAAAGACAAAGACTTGAAAATTTGAAGTGTTTTCATTTAAAAGGGAAGTCATGCTTTTGTCTTAAGTTGGTTAAAAAAGAAGGTAGGGAAATTGTTTTGGTTTACTTAAAAACATAGTCACTCTATTTTTATACTACGGGTATCGTGTGACTCTTGTGAAAGAAACGGATCTTTTTAAAGAGTTAATGTATGAAGTACTTTGGGGATAAAAACCCAAACTTGTTGACATAAAATAGAAAGTACCTTGTGTGAATAACTTGACTATGTTGGTTTGTGATAGCCTTGTAATACTTTCTTGTTGGTTTGATAAGTAAACATGTTAGGATGCTACGTGTGTTAGTGTCTTGTGATGTTTGTGTAAAGGGGTTTCCCTTGATTGTGCTTATGTTGTTTAACGATAAGCCGTTATGTTAGTATTGTACCACTCATCTCTTGACATGATATACCGGGGTTAAGCTGCCCCGATGCGAGGATGCCTACGCGGTCCAGAGGACCTATGCGCGAGCTACGAGAGTTCCGTGTTAGTGTGCGGAATACCTCATGCATCATGTGGCCACGCGACTACGAGAGTCCAGTGACGATGCCGAGGAGTAGCTACCTCGATGTGGGAATACCTCACGCGGGCCTAGCGGCTTTACGCGAGTCGCGGTGAGTTCGAGGATTTGACGCGCATTGATATCGAGGGCGAGTGGCCAACTTCGACATGTGGCGCGGTCTAGAAAGACCTCGTGATACGCTTTATAGCATTGTTGGTGCGTGGGTTTTAGTAGTCGGTTATGCCTTCGTACTTTACCCCGCATGCTTTATTATGACACAGTGGATCCGTGTTCATGTGTATTCCTTGGTGTTTTTATATCATGGACTGCAGGCAGTGAGGAAGGAATTCCACGGGCATGATTGATATAGTGGGCATGAGACCCATGGTTATATTTGAGTGATGACTTTAAGGGCGTGAGTCCCTGACTTGACACGATCACATATATTGTGTATCGTAAATTGGTTATCATATATGTCTTCTGCTTTATATAGACTATTATGATTTCATTTGATATTTTCGCCACATACTTGGTACTGTTAGATCGACCTCCTTCGGGCCGCGTTCATGCCGCAGTAGGTACACCGCTTGTTGATCCTCGCCATAGGGTCACGATCAGCTTGGGAAGCTCCGTGTCTCCGAGGCTTATCTTCGTATAGTCTCCGCCGTTGTAGGTACTTACATTCGTGGGGTATGGCGGCCCCGTCCCGCCATTGTTGTTATAACTTTCTTAGAGGTCCGTAGAATGCTGCGGTGGTTTGTAAAAGGGATGTAATCGCTCAAGCTTTTATATGTATATGCCGACACGCAGCTTTTCTCGATAAACTGCTTTCACTTCATATTGTTTCATGTCTTGTTTTATATTCCGCCGTTACTCGATGTATGTCTACTGGGTGCCCGTAAGGCACCGCCACGCCCGGGCCTGGGTCGTGACAAAAGTGGTATCGTGAGCGCTTAATCCTGAAAGTGTCTACGCACCGTATCTAGTAGTAGTCTTGATTATCGGTGTCAGTGCACCACACCTATAATCAGGAGGCTGCAGGATATTTAGGATTGGTTTTCATTCTTCTCACTCTGAGATCGTGCCTTAGAGCTGTGTTATAAGTTGGACTCCCTCTGACGTATTCTTTTTCACCCGTTATGCCTCTACGCAAGTCAACCAGAGCCCAGAAGGGCAAGGCAGCAGAGGGAGCTGCGAGTAGAGCACAGAAGGTTACCAGGCACGCCCGGGCCATTATCCGGCAGCGCTTCATTCGGGGAGTTTTGCGACGCCGCTAGCCCTAGGAGAGTTTTGGAGCAGTAGCAGTAGCTACTGAGACCACGATACCTGAGCCTCTAGTCCCACGGCCAGGAACAGAGGATATGAGTTACAAGGAGATGGCCCAGTTACTAGCTAGTCTGGTGGCTGGGAATGAGGACAGACGAGAGTCGGAGGTTCCGGTAGTACCAGTAGTTCACCCTAGATCCGACAGTTGAGATTTCGGGACTTCTTGAGTTGCAGTCCACCCGAGTTCTATGGATTGTGTTATACCCCGTATTTCCAGAGTATGTACGTAAGGACGCACGTAGAAAAGTTTGAAGCTTAAAGTAGGCTTGGCCGAATTATTTTGTGCACAACACCCGGTTAGAGTCGTTTTTCGACGAAACGTTTTACGTAACTTGCGAAGGGAAAATTCCGGCTATGTCATTTTTAATTTTTGCGGATTTTTCCGAGAGACGAAGCATGTTGGACCAACGAGAGGGCGCCACTTGGCACCCTCTCATTGGCGGAAGTTGTGGGCGGTCAAGTGGACGATTTCATGATAAGGTTTGGCAAGATATTTGTGAGGGTTTTAAGGAGTAGGGACTAGGGGCACTTGGGCACATCTTGGCCCTACACTTGCATAGCACTTGGCTAGATCTTGGCCATTGGTTGGCCTTGGCTTGTCCTATAAATACCTCCCCTTTGAAGACTTCTTCATCCAAAATAATTTCCTAAGTTTAAAATCCTCCCCTCTCTTGTAATCGCTCTCGCCCCTCCCCTCGCGAGGCCCTGGCCGAGAACCCTCCCCTTGGCCGAGAGTACCCTCCCAGTGGGGTTGGCCGAGGGGTATACACCCTCGTGGTGTTGTCTCGTATAAATACCCCTCTTCATAGAAATACTCCAAAGTATTGTTACTATACCCAAAATACCTTAGTCGTATACCTTGTAGTATTCCAAAGATACCTCTATACGTAGAGTCTTAAATACTACCTTATGTCCTTTTGTCTCAAACTGAAACCCTAAGGAAAATATCCATAGTTGGTTGGAGTATTAAGAAGAAGTTGCGTAACTTCTGTGGGGTTGTTTGGAGCGGGTTGAGCACACCGAGCAGTGAGCTAAACGTTGCTCAGGATCGACTTTATACTTGGATAATTTTGGGCTTATCGAGGTAAATATTCTTGTCCCCTTGTTGTAATTGGAAATTACATGTTGTATGATTATATAGTTGAAGTATACTATATATAGATCTGAACATAGCTTTGCGGCAATGTCTTTTGACTTAAGCCTGAATAAAGAAAAGAATCGAATCAGTAATTACATAGATCAGACATGAGACTTGTGTGGTATTACTGCGTAGTAGAATTGTATACGTCCGGTTAGACGTATAAACCCCCCCTGGTTGGCTTGGTAGCCGGCCTCGATTGAGGAGGAGATTTACGCTGTTGCGGGGGGGGGAGGTGCTGCCGAATTTTCTGTAGAATATGGAACCGAGTGTTTAGAAGTTAATAGACGGTTGTGGCCTATATAGGTGGAAGTACTACGAGTAGCGCATTCTACTTGATGAGTGGAAAAGGCTAGCAGGGGTACAGTACTGTGGAGCGTATTGCTAATTGTCGATAATCGTCGCGAGGTATGTGAACCTCTTCCTATCCTTTCTAGCATGATGTTTTGTAAACTATGTAGTACGGTAGACGTACATGTGCTAAATGAGTTTGGTTGGTTCAAAACATAGGGTGTTATAATAGCTTTATGGGAAGTTAGTTATAACGACTCTATGTAAGTAACATAATGGTTTATTTATTGTAGAAGTTAAGAGACTTGATCTTGAAAGATAAGAGACTTAACCTAATTGACTTGATATGTAACATTTTGCTAAAAATGTTGTAAAACCTCATTCGTGAGTAATGAGTACTTGATTTTAAAAGAATAATGTTTTACTGATTTCGGAAATGAGAATAAGTATCGAACAAACCACAGCAGCGCTAATAAAGGGAAATGTTTTGACTAATCCAGTATTATTAAAACCAGTAGAAACCTCCATCTGCATAGAAGCTAAGATGAGACAAAATGATATTACATTTCCTAGATCATGGCTGCTGTTATAAGATTGTTATAAACAAGAATAACCTACTCACATATAAGGTATATGTTTCTCAAATTGTTTTAAAGGAGATTTATATTATTAAGTGATTAATACTATGAACTACAAACCTTTCGAAAATTAGAAACTTGAGTAATTGAAATTAGGCAAACTTGGAACGTTTGGAAAAGAATGTTGTTACTTGATTTTACAAAGAGAAGTGTTTTGATTTACTTCAAAAGATAATCACTATATTTTCATATACTACTGTATCAGGTGACTTTTGTGAAAGTAACGTATCTTTTAAAGAGTTAATGTATGAAGTACTTTGGGGATAAAAACCCCGATCTTGTTAATCATATAGTAGAAAGTACCTTGTGTGTATAACTTGATTGTGTTGGTTTGTGATAGCCTCGTAATACTTTCTTGTTGATTTGTTAAGTAAACATGCTAGGATGCTACGTGTGTTTGTATCTTGTGATGTTTGTGTAAAGGGGTTTCCCTTGATTGTGCTTATGTTGTTTAAACGATAGCGTTATGTTAGTATTGTATCACCATGATTTCGGTTGTCGCCTCCACGATGGGGTAGACTCAGCGGGTCTGTGTGACCTATGATTCGAGAATACCTAATGCGGTGCAGGTGGCCTATGCGAATCGCGGAGTTCCGTGTTAGTGTGCGGCCTTTGTGGTCACGCGGTTCATGTGGCTACGCGACGGCGAGTCCAGACGCCGGGAGTAGCTACCCTCGATGCGGAATACCTCACGCGGCCATCGAGTGGCCTACGCGAGCTACGGAAGTTCTGTGGCTAGACGCGCACATTAGATATCGCGCGCGAGTGGCCGCTTTGATCATGCGACGATGCAGACAGATCATGATACGCTTTATGACCTTGTTGTATCGTGGTTTTAGTAGTCGCTATGCCTTCGCATTTACCCCTGACGGTTTTATGATGACACGTGGACTCGTGTTCATGTATTCTCGTGCTTTTATATCATAGATCGCAGTGGCGAAGGTATTCCACGCATGATTGATGTTGTGGCGCGAGACCCATTGTTATATTTGAGTGATGACTTTGAGGGCGTGAGTCCCTGAATTGACATGATCGCTTATTTATCGTGAATCGTAGTTTGGTTATCATACATGTCTCCGCTTTATATAGACTACTATGATTTCATTTACGATTTTCGCCACATACTTGGTACTCAGATCGACCTCCTCGGGCTGCGTTCATGCCGCAGTAAAGGTACACCGCCGTTGATCCTCGCCTTAGGGTCTGATCAGCGTTGGGGAAAGCTCCGCTTCTCCGAGGCTTATTCGTATAGTCCCCATTGTTCAGGTGCTACATTCGTGGTATGACGGGCCCCGTCCCGCCGTTGTTGTCATATCATTCGCAGAGGTCCAGAGTAATCGCCGTTGTGGTCAGTGTGGGATGAATCGTCGGATTTAAGTTTTTATATATATATATGCCGAAAGGCAACTTTTCTTCCGATAAATATGTGTTTCTTTGCAATATTTCATGTCAGGTTTTATGTTCCGTGATTACTCGATGTTGTATCGCTAGGTGCCCGGTAAGGCACCACCACGCCCGGTTCGGTCGTGACAAAAGTGGTATCGAGCGATTAATCCTGAAAGTGTCTACGACCAGATCTAGTAGAGTTCGATTATCGCTGTGCGCACCACACCAATAATCAGGAGGCTATAGGATATTTAGGATTGGTTTCCATTCTTCTCACTCTGAGATCGTGCCTTAGAGCTGTGTTGTAAGTTGGACCCTCTAACGTATTTCTTTCCCTTAACGTTATGCCTCCGCGTAGGGCAAACCCGGGCCCAGGAGGGCAAGGCAGCCGAGGGAGCTGCGAGTAGAGTACAGAGGGTTACGTGGACGCAGGCCCAATCATCACCTGGGGTGGTATTTCATTCGGGGAGTTATGCTACGTCACCAGCCCCAGCAGAGTTTAGCACGGCGGCGGCAGTTCCTACTGCGGCCATGACATTTGAACCTTCAGTTCCACGACCGGGGACAGAGAATATAGATTGCAAGGAGGCGACCCTGTTACTAGCTATGGATTTGGCTACTAGAGAGTACCGATGTACCGCGAGTCTTGATGACTATCTAAGAGAGGGTTGTGCAAGAGTAATTCTTCAGTTAGGCTTGAGCATGGCCTGTGTACGGGCTTATGCGCAGCAGGCCGAGAAACGTAGAGATCGACGGGTTAACCGGGCGACGAGAAGAGGCCGAGCAGCAAGGTCCTTTAGTAACTTTCGAGGCGAATCACCTCACCAGCAGATTGATTATGCACATCCACCAGTGCAGAGAGGTCCTCCACAGGGTTCAGGACGTTCGGGGTAGGCAGGAGTTGGTCAGAGCTCCAGGGCTTCCGATTCACAATGTGACAGACGTCATCCCGGGGAATGTCGTCTTTTTATTGGTACTTGTTGTACCTGCGGCCGTCAGGGCCAGGTGTCGAAAGGGTGTCTTAGTAGGAGGACTCAGCCTTCAGGATCGGTGGGTAGTTCGTTACGTTCCCTAGCTATGCGCCCTACGGGGCAGGTTTTATTAAAACGACTAAGGGGAGTGAGGCAGTAGAAAAAGGTATATCCTTAACCCTCTAGAGATCAGTATGTGTGATGAGATGAGTATATCTTAAGAGTTATGTTCAGATAACATAGTGTTAAATTGTGATTAGAGATCATGATTAGTTAAAAGGGGTAAGATTGGGGATAAGGAAAGTGGGAGCCTTAGAGTTTATACGTGGAGACCTTAGAGGTAAGGCCATCTCGAGTAAAGAGGTAATTTATGTTTGACCCTTATCGGAGTGCGTAGTGCACATGAGCTATGTTTGTGGGATAAGTCCCCGCAGTGTGGAATGAAAGAGGTAGTTGAGCTAAGACCGCCAGGTTTTCGTAACGTGATTAGTGAGATTGTTCGGATCGGGAGCTAGTATTTTGCGCGCTGCCGGGTTGAGGCCACGTTGGGTCAACCCGCGGCCCGTATGGTGGGTCGGTCAGGCGGTCCCGCCAGGATAGGTCGTGAGGGCGTTAGGCCCATGTTTGGTTAACCAACAGACGTCGTGGACGATTCGACCATGAGTCGGGCCGGCGAGGTCACCCGCCTTGTCTTTGGTAAAGACCGTGTACTAGGTAGTAAGTTGCTGGATGATTATTTCAGGAGGGTTGCACGAGGTGCCTTCTTTACCTTATGTCGCAAATGGAGCCTGTGTTACAACTATTTTCGTTCGAAGTTTTACCAGCAGGTTAGGAACTCAGTGAGTCTCCGATCGTATTCGCCCCTGCCGTTGTTTTGATTTGTGGGTAGCCGTGAGGATTGTTGTCTCTGTGGAGGATTGTTTAAGCTACCATTTCGTTGTTCGAATGTCGCTTTATGACGCCGTAGGGCGGAAATGTAAGTCACGGCCGATTGGTTCGATGTTGGCAAGGTTCAGATAGTGGGTTCAGGCTTGTTCCAGCAGACTGTGGATAGGGTGAATCTTGTCTAGTAGAGGTTATTGGCAGCTCAGAGAAATCGTGCGGATAATCGGCGACGACGCTTAGAGTTCAGGTTGACGGTCGGTCTTCTTGAAGGTACCACCCCGGATATGAGAAAGAGTTCGAGTGTACGAGAAGGGTACGACGCGTAAGGGAAGAAGCGAGCATGTATTGCGAGCATAGGGGTGATCATTTCTTTTGTATAAGGTACGGCGAAGTATATTTTAGACCTCGAGTAAGGGCTTTTGTGATGCAGGTGTTTCTCGTGGACTTGGATGTAAGCATTTTGCGCAGTGTTTTTGTGGCAGTGTGTGGCAGTTTGTTCTCGTAAGTATAGTGAAGACTATCTCGCGCATGGTTGTTGTGAGACTTAGAAGGAACATTCGACGAATGTTTCGGAGAGGAGAATGTTATACCGTATTTCCAGTATATGCGTGGGGCGACGCACGTAGAAAAGTTTGAAGCTTAAAGTAGGCTTGGCCGAATTATTTTGTGCACAACACCGTGTTAGAGTCGTTTTTCGACTAAACGCTTTACGTAACTGCGAAGGAAAATTCCGGCTATGTCATTTTTAATTTTGCGGATTTTTCCGAGAGACGAAGATGTTGGACCAACGAGAGGGCGCCACTTGGCACCTCTCATTGGCGGAAGTTGTGGGCGTCAAGTGGACGATTTCATGATAAGGTTTGGCAAGATATTTGTGAGGGTTTTAAGGAGTAGGGACTAGGGGCACTGGGCACATCTTGCCCTACACTGCATAGCACTTGGCTAGATCTTGGCCATTGGTCGCCTTTGCAGCTATAAATACCCTCCCCCTTTGAAGACTTCTTCATCCAAAATAATTTCCTAAGTCTAAAATCCTCCCCTCTCTTGTAGTGTTCTCGTCCCTCCCCTTGCGAGGCCCTGGCCGAGAACCCTCCCCTGGCCGAGAGTACCCTCCTAAGTGGGGTTGGCCGAGGGGTATACACCCCCCCCTTGTGGTGTTGTCTCGTATAAATACCCCCCCTCTTGGTAGAAATACTCTCCAAAGGATTGTTACTCTACCCAAAATACCTTAGCCGTATACCTTGTAGTATTCCAAATATACCTCTATACGTAGAGCCCGGAAATACTACCTTATGTCCTTTTTGTCTCAAACTGAAACCCTAAGGAAAAATCTCCATAGTTGGTTGGAGTATTAAGAAGAAGTTGCGTAGAACTTCTAGGAGTTTTTTGGAGCGGGTTGGAGCACCGAGGTGAGCTAAACGTTGCTCAGATCGACTTTATACTTGGATAATTTTGGGCTTATCGAGGTAAATATTCTTGTCCTTGTTGTAATTGGAAATTACATGTTGTATGATTATATAGTTGAAGTATACTATATATAGATCTGAACATAGCTTTGGGCAATGTTTTTGACTTAAGCTGAATAAAGAAAGAATCGAATCAGTAATTACATAGATCAGACATGTTAGACTTGTGTGGTATTATCACAGAAGTAGAATTGTATACGTCAGGTTAGACGTATAAACCCCGGTTGGCTTGGTAGCCCTCGATTGAGAGAGATTTACGTTGTTGCGTGGCGCCGAATTTTCTCAGAGAATATGGAACCGAGTGTTTAGAAGTTAATAGACGGTTGTGGCCTATATAGGTGGAAGTACTACGAGTAGCGCATTCTACTTGATGAGTGGAAAAGGCTAGCAGGGGTACAGTACTGTGGAGCGTATTGCTAATTGTCGATAATCGTCGCGAGGTATGTGAACCTCTTCCTATCCTTTCTAGCATGATGTTTTGTAAACTATGTAGTACCAGAGACGATACGTGCTAAATGAGTTTGGTTGGTTCAAAAAATAGGGTGTTATAATAGCTTTATGGGAAGTTAGTTATAACGACTCTATGTAAGTAACAGAATGGTTTATTTATTGTAGAAGTTAAGAGACTTAACCTAATTGACTTGATATGTAACATTTTGCTAAAAATGTTGTAAAACCTCATTCGCGAGTAATGAGTAATTGATTTTAAAAGAATAATGTTTTACTGATTTCGGAAATGAGAATAAGTATCGAACAAACCACAGCAGCGCTAATAAAGGGAAATGTTTTGACTAATCCAAAGATTATTAAAACCAAGAGAAACCTCCATCCGCATAGAAGCTAAGATGAGACAAAATGATATTACATTTCCTAGATCACGGTCTTTGTTATAAGATTGTTATAAACAAGAATAACCTACTCACATATAAGGTATATGTTTCTCAAATTGTTTTAAAGGAGATTTATATTATTAAGTGATTAATACTATGAACTACAAACCTTTCGAAAATGAGAAACTTGAGTAATTGAAATTAGGCAAACTTGGAACGTTTGGAAAAGAATGTTGTTACTTGATTTTACAAAGAGAAGTGTTTTGATTTACTTCAAAAGATAATCACTCTATTTTCATATACTACGGGTATTGTGTGACTTTTGTGAAAGTAACGTATCTTTTAAAGAGTTAATGTATGAAGTACTTTGGGGATAAAAACCCGATCTTGTTAATCATATAGTAGAAAGTACCTTGTGTGTATAACTTGATTGTGTTGGTTTGTGATAGCCTTGTAATACTTTCTTGTTGATTTGTTAAGTAAACATGCTAGGATGCTACGTATGTTAGTATCTTGTGATGTTTGCGTAGCGGTTTCTTGATTGTGCTTATGTTGTTTAAACGATAAGATGTTATGTTAGTATTGTATCACCGTGATTAGGGTTAAGCCGCTCCACGCGGTGTAGATCAGCGGGTCTGTGTGACCTATGATTCGAGAATACCTTATGCGGGTCTGTGTGGCCTATGCGGAATCGCGGAATTTGTGTTAGCGCGCCTTTGTGGTCATGCGGTCTATGTGGCCACGCGGACGGCGAGTCCAGACGCCGCCGGGAGTAGCTACCCGATGCGGAATACCTCATGCGGGCCATTGGAGTGGCCCATGCGGAGCTACGGAAGTTCTGTGGCTAGACGCGCGACATTAGATATCGCGCGAGTGGCGGCTTTGATCATGCGACGGTCTATACAGATCATGATACGATTTATGACCTTGTTATCGTGGTTTTAGTAGTCGGCTATGCCTTCGCATTTACCCCGTGACGGTTTTATGATGACACAGTGGACACGTGTTCATGTGTATTCCTCGTGCTTTTATATCATAGATCGCCGGTGAGGAAGGTATTCCACGTATGATTGATGTTGTGGCGTGAGACCCATTGTTATATTTGAGTGATGACTTTGAGGCGTGAGTCACCGACTTGACATGATCGCTATTTATTGTGAATCGTAGTTTGGTTATCATACATGTCTCCCGCTTTATATAGACTACTATGATTTCATTTACAATATTTTCGGGCCACATACTTGGCACTGATCGACCTCCTTCGGGGCTGCGTTCATGCCGCAGTAAAGGTACACGCCGTTGATCCTCGCTCTTGGGTCACAGCGAGCGTTGGGGAAGCTCCGTTTCTCCGAGGCTTATCTTAGTATAGTCCCCGTTGTTGTAGGTGCTACATTCGGGGTATGACGGCCCCGCCCGTCGTTGTTGTCATATCATTCGTAGAGGTCCGTAGTACCGTTGTTGTGGTCAGGTTGGGATGAATCGCTCGGATTTAAGTTTTTATATATATACGCCGAAAGGCAACTTTTCTTCCGATAAATATGTGTTTCTTTGCAATATTTCATGTTGTGTTTTATGTTCGTGATTACTCACGATGTTGTATCGCTAGGTGCCCGGTAAGGCACGACCACGCCCGGGTTCGGGTCGTGACAGATCGGGAACTGAGGAAGATCCTCAGAAGTTTATTCGACAGTTACAGCGGATCATGAGAATGATCAAGGCTTCGGAGACACAGTCGGTGGTCTTAGGTTCGCATCGGCTGCATGGTACTGCAGTCGACCGGTTTGATTCTTGGGAACTATCCCGGGGGAAGCATGCGCCTCCAGCTGGTTGGGACGAGTTCTCAGAGGCATTTCTTACACACTTCTTGCCCTCGCAGAGGAGGAGAGCTCGGGCAGATGGATTTATGATGTTGAGGCAGAACGGGCGGACGGTTCGGGAATACAGTATAGAGTTTGACTTATTGGCTCGTTATGACCCCGCGTTAGTGACAGACATGGAGGATAGAGTGCACCGATATGTCACAGGACATGACGATTATCTAACAGAGAGTTGTACAAAGTGTAGCTCTTCAGTCAGACATGGACATTGCCGCGTACAGGCTTATGCGCAGCAGACTGAGGAACGTAGAGATCGACGGATTAACCTAGATCAGCAGAAGAGGGCCAGAACAGCAGGGTCCTTTGGTAAGTTTCGAGGCGGGCCTTCTCAGCAGCAGACTGGTTATGCGCCCATCAGAGCAGGATTTGATTAGAGCGACAAAGGGAAAGTGAGGCAGTAGTTACAGAGATATCTTCAGCCTTAAGAGACTTGTTTAGGTCGTTATGGTAGATACATGTGGAGTGCTATGTTCGGTTAGCATTGTGTAAGTTGTGATAATTCCATGGGTAGTGTGAGATGGAAGTGGTAGCTTTCATGACGTGAACTGGTAATATTGTTCCGGATCGGGGAACGAGTTTAGTACTGGTGGGTCGGGTTGAGGCCATATCGCGAGTCAACCCGCACCCGAGTATGGTGGGTCAGTTGAGGTGGTCCCGCTAGATGATAAGTCACGAGGGTGTTAGGCCCAAGATTAGGTAACCATCGTGACGAGATCGTGGACGCGTTCGACCAAAGAGTCGCCGATGAGGTCACCATCTTGTCTTCGCCAGACTGCATTTACTCGCGGAGGGTTGTGAGATGTTATCGGGAAGGTTGTAAGGCTGCACGGGTTCCTACTTTTATTTTATGACAGCAAGAAAGCCCGCCGCTATTTCTTTTGTTTCGAGGTTTTACTAGGCGGTTAGGAACTCAGTGAGTCTCGATGTGCATTCACCTCGGGCTGTTTTGATTTCAGGGGTAGCAGTGAGGATTTTGTGCCTCTTGATGAGTGAGTATTATAATAGCTACCATTTCAGTATTAAGATGGTGCCTTATGAAGCCTTGTATGGTTCGGAAGAGTATCGGAGATCCCTCCAGAGTATTTTTCCCAGTTAATGATGACCAAGTTGGTGATAGTAACCCCCAGATTTTGGAAACTGAAGCAATGACAGAAATGTGGTAAGTATGCTAGGAAGATGTCACGACCCATTCCGGGGCCCGTGACTGGTGCCTTACCCGGGCACCCCAGTAGTCATACATCAGAGTAATCAGCGGAATATAAAAACAACCAAGATAAGAAACAGTATAAATTTGAGACACAGTTATCTGAAGAAAGTTGCCTTTCGGCATATATATATATCAATACCCAAAATGAGCATATCCCAACTTTACAACAGACTACTGACCTCTAAGAGTTTTAAAACAACAATGGCGAACAGGCCCCGCCATACCCCGAATACAAATATCTACAACGACAGGACCATACCAAAATGCTAAGCCTCGGAGAAAGCGGAGCTTTTCCCACTCAAACGGTGATCCTAAGAACGGGATCAACGGTAGGAGTACCTTTACTGCGGATGAACGCAGCCCAAGGAGGTCAAGATAACAGTACCAAGTATGTGAAACGAAAATACTATAAATGAAATCATAGTAGTCTATATAAAGCAGAGACATGTATGATAACCAAAACTACGATCACAATAAATAAGCAAATACGTTAAGTCGTGACTCACGCCTCAAAGTCATCATAAAACCGCACGGTAAGTACGAGGCATAGCCGACTACTAAAACCCACGATAACAAGGTCATAAATCAGATCATGAGATCCGCTTGCACGTCACATGATCAAAGCCGCCACTCGCCCGCAGATCTAATGTGCGCGCTTCAGCCTCGAACTTACAGTAGCTCGCATGGGCCATTCCAATGGCCCGCATGAGGTATTCCCGCATCGAGGGTAGCTACTCCGGCAGCCGCCCCGACTCGTCGTCCGCGTGGCTACAAAGACCGCATGACCACGCGGCCGATACTAACACGAACTCCCATAGCTCGCGATAGGCCATACTGCACTGCATAAGGTATTCTCGAATCATAGTCACTAGACCCGCTGAGTCTACCCCGCGACGGAGGGCTTTAACCCCTAATCATGAGTGATATAATATCAACATAGCGGTTTATCGTTAAACAACCTAAGCATAATAAGGAAAACCCCTCTATACAAACATCACAAGATACTAACTCACGTAGCATCCTAACACGTTTACTTATCAAGTCAACAAGAAAGTATTACAAGACTATCACAAATCAATACAATCAAGTGATTCACACAAGGTACTTTCTACATTATGCTAACAAGTTCGGGTTTAGCCCCAAAGTACTTTATGTATTACTCTTTAAAAGATCCGCTTCTTTCACAAAAGTCACACAATACCCGTAGTATAAAAATAGAGTGATTATCTTTGAAGTAAATCAACACATTTCTCTTTGTAAAATCAAGTAACAACATTCTTTTCCCAACGCTTAAGTTTGCCTAATTTCAATTACTCAAGTTTCTCATTTTGAAAGGTTTCAGAGTTCATAGCTTTAATCCTTTAAAACAATTTGAGAAACATATACCCTAAGTGAGTAGGTTATTATTATTCGTAACAATCTTATTCTGGCCATGATCTAGTAAATGTAATATCATTTTGTCTCATCTTAGCTCCTATGCAGATGGAAGTTTCTACCGGTTTTAATAATACTTTATTAGTCAAAATAATTCCTTTATTAGCTACGTGGTTTTTTCGACATTCATTCTGATCGGTAAAACATCATTCCTTTTGAAAACCAAAAATACTATTTACTCACGAATGAGGTTTCACACTTTTTAACAAAATTCATATTAGTATAATAAGTCAAGTCTCTTATTTCATTAAATCAATAAATCGTTCTTTTTATCACTCTTAAGCCGTTGTACCTAACTTCCCATAAAGCTAGTATAACTCTTAAGCTTTTAAAACCAAGTGTTACTCTTCTTTAAAAAAAAGGTTTCTTAATTCTTGAACTACTTCAGATTCTTTTTATTCAGGCTTAAGTCAGAAGACATTGCCGTAATTATTATTCAGGCTTAAGTCCGAAGACATTGCCGTAATTATTATTCAGGCTTAAGTCCGAAGACATTGCCGTAATTATTATTCAGTTAACACACGTACGTCTACCGTACTATATACATATTTATTTAAAATATCATGCTCAAGAGTATAGGAAGAATCACATACCTTCTCGGCGAAATCCACCTGCCAAGTTGAATATGTCGCGCGCAGAGAATCGACCTATAATACCAACACGCCTATCAACGCCCGTATCAGATTGCACAAAGCTCTAAGAGGGTTCGTTATTCTATGGACATTTGGGCAGCACTTCCTACCCTGAGCTACTCAAGTTCATCGTGAAAACAGTCGTATGTAAGTACTGTTATATTATTCATCTTTTAAAACCTTCTACTGTGATAACATTCAATTCTATTCTTTAATATCCTTCTAAGTATTTATACTTATTCCTATACTTCTACAAGATGTATATTCTAATTACAAAAGGAGGATAAGGTTATTTACCCTGTAAGCCCAATAATATCCTAGATAAAAGTCGCGCCTGAGCAAGGTTTAGCTCCTAAGTTGTACGCTCCGGTAGCTCCAAGGAAACCTTAGAAGTTCTTCACAACTTCTACTAAGTACTAAGAGATTAGGGCTAGGGTATTTTGGGCATTATAACAATACTAGAAGGCAACTTTTCTACCAAGGGGGTAGTGTTTCGCTAGGCTAGCTTTATGGGGGGGGTTGCTCGCCAGGGCTTCTCAAAGGGAGGGTGTGTTTGGACGAAACAACAAGAGGGAGAGGGAGGATTTGAGACTTAGACAGATTGCTCAATTTAGGATGAAATAACTCTTCAACAAGGGGGGTATTTATAGGTCAAGGGATGGCCAACCAATGGCCAAGATTATGCCAAGTGCAAGGCAAGTGTAGGGTGAGGATTTAGGCAAGTGTCCTTGGCCAACTTGCACACAAAATATCATACCAACTCCAAGACAAAATAAGCCAACCCAATCGGCCTATCACAGTGTGACATCCATCAATGAGAGGTGACAAGTGTCGCCTCTCGTTGGTCCAACGTGTTGCGTCTCTAAATATCCGCAAAAATTAGAAATGACATAGCCGGAATTTATCCTACGCGAAGTGTGTAAAACGTTTCGCCGAAAAACGACTCTAAACGTGTTGTGTACAAAGTGGAATTCGCCCAAGCCAACTAGTGGGGTGACACGTGTCGCCTCCTACTCGTCCAAAATATTTCATCTTAGGAAATATCCACAATGGCCAAAATCTCAAAACAAAGTGGGCCCACAAAACCAGAATTTCCGTGGCCCCACGTGACCATTTCCAAAAATAAAATTCCATAATTCTCTAATATTCCAAGAAGTCCGAATACCAAACTGGGAATCCAATTCCCATTAACGAACCTTTTTCCTTCACAAAACCGAAACTTTTCCGTGGAAAAATCACCTCTTTCTTCCTTTCCACTTCAATGTCGATTCTCGTACGTACGTCCTCGTATACATACCCTGAAACTACGGGGTATAACATTCTCCCCTTCTTAGAAACATTCGTCCCGAATGTTCCTTCTAGGTCTCAAAACAGACAGGCGACAGTATAGTCCTTACTGCTATACTTATGAAAACAACCATGCCACACCTGGCCACCACACAACAAGCGCACATACTAATCTCCAAGTCCACGAGGAATCACCTCTATCACGAAAGTTCCTACTAGAGGTCTAAAAAGATACTCCCTTCGCACCTACTCTTTACAAACGAAATGATCACACCTATGCCTGTAATACATGCCCGCTTCTTCCCATACCACTTTTGTCACTTTGCCTTACTGCTGCACTTTCTCGTACACTCGAACTCTTCCTTATCACTTACCATGTTTCGAGCATCGCTTCCCACTGACTCTGAGCTGCCAATAACCTCTTCTGGATAAGCTCCACCCTATCCACGCCCTGCTGAACAAGTACGAACCAACCGTCTGCACCTTGCTTACATTGAATCAATCGATCGGCAATCTTACACTAGCGCTTATAAAAAGGCTCCAAACGGTGACACCCGAATACTGAAATGGTAGCTATAATATATACTCAACAAGAGGCGAAGAGTCCTTACACTACTCCGAAATCCAACCACTTGCCCGAGGGTGAACGCGACGAGATTCACCGAGTTCCTAACCTTGCTCGGTAACTCTTCCGGAAAAGAAACAGTAGCTTGGACTCCTGGCGACCATAAGGTGAAGGTAGGCACCCTGCATAACCTTACAACCTTCTTGAAATAATCATCTCGCAACTTACTACCGAGTACAGTTTGACTAAAAGATAAGGCGGCTGACCTCATCGCCCGACTCATCGATCGAACGCATCCACGAACTCGCATAATGGTTAACTAAATCGGGCCTAACACCCTCGTGATCCCGACACAAAGCGACCACCACAAACTGACCCCATCACCGAACAGTATGGCGGTCGACCCGCAACACGGCCTCAACCCGACCCGCAACGCCGCGAAACACTAGCTCCCCGATCCGGAACAATCTCACCAATCACGTTACGAAAACCTAGCGGTCTTCTAAGCTCAACTGCCCTCTTTCATTTCACATCACTCAGGGATTCATCCCACAAAATATCTCACGTATACTATGCACCTCGATAAGGGTCAAACACGAAATAATTCTTTTACCAAAGATGGCCTCGCCTCTATGGTCCCTACGCATAATATTCTAAGGCTCCCACTCTCTATCCCCAATCTTACCAGTTAACTAAAAATAATTCTAATCACACTAACACCATGCTAACCGAAACAATACTTTAAGATATTCGTGATCTTACTATACATATAAATCTCTAAAGGGTTAAGGATATACCAGATCTACGCCGCACTTCCCCAGGTCGCTTTAATCAATCCCGCTTGTTGGGCGCATACCGTGGGAAGGTGATGAACTATCCACCGATCCCAAAGTCGAGTCACTACATCCCCGCCAACTCGTTGGACAATTTCTCGCAAAATGGCCTGCCGCGAACATAACAAGCCGACGCAGAAGCACGACACTCCCACGATGACATCGACCATTAACGCCACACCGAGGGGGTGGCCTCACGGCTAACACCCCTCCTCTCCGAACCACTGCATCCACAACTGGTCTAGTAGGCTGGGCCCTCCTACTTGCATCCTTTCTCATAGAACATTCCCTCGCCATATGGCCCTGACGGCCGCAAGAAAAACAAGCACCAGTAAAAAGACGGCACTTCCCGATTTACGCTGCCACACCGTGAACACCGAGGAAAATCAACCCCGCGAGGGACACTGCACCGGGCGAGGCGCATGTCTAATCTGGCCGAGGCGGTCCGCCGAGAGTTACCAAATGATCCCGCCAATCGGGCCTCTTCGTTGATCTTGTTTAACTGCCGATCTCTACCTCTCTCACCACGCACATAATCTGAACGCAAGCCCGCTCGCCCTCGATCAAGAGCTACTCCTCACAACCCTTCTTTAGATAAGCATCAATATCTGGTATACCGGTACATAAAATACTCTGCCGCCAAGTCCCTTGCTAGTAACAGGCCGTCTCCTTCCAATCCATATTTTCGCTCAAGTCGTGGAACCGAAGTCCAGATTTCATGGCCGCAGAGGAATCGCCGCCGTACAAACTTCTTGCCTGGCGACGCCTCGTAACTCCTCGCATGAAGCATCACCTCAGTGATGATTGGGCTCAGCCTCTTCTAAATCTCTGAACTCCACTCGCAACTCCGCCGCTTTGCCTTCCGGGCCCGAGTTCGCGCGAGGCATCACCGTAAAGGAAAGGAATACGTTAGAGGGGTCCAACTTATAACACGACTCTAAAGCACGATCTCGAGTGAGAAGAATGGAAACCAATCCTAAATATCCTATAGCCTCCTCGATTATTGGTGTGGTGCACAACACACCGATAATCAAGACTTACTAGATACGGTCGTAGACACTTTCCGAGGATTAATCGCTCGATACCACTTCACACGACCCATTCCGGCCCGTGGATCGTGCCTTACCCGCACCCCAAAGAGTCATACATCGAGTAATCACGAATATAAAAACAACCAAGATAAGAAACAGATAAATTTGAGACACGCTTATTCAAGAAAGTTGCTTTCGCATATATATATATCAATACCCAAAATGAGCGATACATCCCAACTTTACAACAGACTACTGCACTTAAGAGTTTTAAAACAACAATGGCGAACAGGCCCCGCCATACCCTGAATACAAATATCTACAACGACAGGGACCATACCAAAATGCTAAGCCTCCGAGAAAACGGAGCTTTTCCCACGCCAAACGGTGATCCTAAGAACGGATCAACAAGAGAGTACCTTTACTCGCAGATGAACGCGGCTCAAGGAGGTCAAGACAACAGTACCAAGTATGTGAAACGAAAATATCGTAAATGAAATCATAGTAGTCTATATAAAGCGGGAGACATGTATGATAACCAAAACTACGCTCACAATAAATAAGCGAATACGTCAAGTCGTGACTCACGCCTCAAAGTCATCATAAAACCGCACGGTAAGTGCGAGGGCATAGCCGACTACTAAAACCCACGATAACAAGGTCATAAATCAGATCATGAGATCTGTCTGCATCATTACATGATCAAAGCCGCCACTCGCAAAGATCTAATGTGCGCGTCTAGCTCTGGAACTTACCGTAGCTCCGCATGGGCCATTCCAATGGCCCGCATGAGGTATTCCCCGCATCGAGGGTAGCTACTCCCCGGCAGCGTCCTGGACTCGTCGTCCGCATGGCCACAAAGACCGCATGACCACAAGGGCCGCATACTAACCTGGAACTCCCGTAGCTCCGCATAGGCCATACAGACCTGCATAAGGTATTCTCGAATCATAGGTCACTAGACCCTTTGAAGTCTACCCCGCATCGGAGGGCAGCTTAACCCCCGGAATCATGAGTGATATAATATCAACATGACAGTTTTATCGTTAAACAACCTAAGCATAATAAGGGAAAACCCCTCTATACAAACATCACAAGATACTAACTCACGTAGCATCCTAACACGTTTACTTATCAAGTCAACTAGAAAGTATTACAAGACTATCACAAATCAATACAATCAAGTGATTCACACAAGGTACTTTCTACATTATGCTAACAAGTTCGGGTTTTTAGCCCCAAAGTACTTTATGTATTACTCTTTTAAAAGATCCGTTTCTTTCACAAAAGTCACACAATACCCGTAGTATAAAAATAGAGTGATTATCTTTTGAAGTAAATCAACACATTTCTCTTTGTAAAATCAAGTAACAACATTCTTTTCCCAACGCTTAAGTTTGCCTAATTTCAATTACTCAAGTTTCTCATTTTCGAAAGGTTTCGTAGTTCATAGCTTTAATCCTTTAAAACAATTTGAGAAACATATACCCTAAGTGTGAGTAGGTTATTATTATTCGTAACAATCTTATTACAGCGGCCATGATCTAGTAAATGTAATATCATTTTGTCTCATCTTAGCTCCTATGCAGATGGAAGTTTCTACTGGTTTTAATAATACTTTATTAGTCAAAATAATTCCCTTTATTAGCGCTGCTGTGGTTTGTTCGACATTTATTCTGATCGGTAAAACATCATTCCTTTTGAAAACCAAAAATACTATTTACTCACGAATGAGGTTTCACACTTTTTAACAAAATTCATATTAGTATAATAAGTCAAGTCTCTTATTTCATTAAATCAATAAATCGTTCTTTTTATCACTCTTAAGCCGTTGTACCTAACTTCCCATAAAGCTAGTATAACTCTTAAGCTTTTAAAACCAAGTGTTACTCTTCTTTAAAAAAAAGGTTTCTTAATTCTTGAACTACTTCAGATTCTTTTTATTCAGGCTTAAGTCAGAAGACATTGCCGTAATTATTATTCAGGCTTAAGTCCGAAGACATTGCCGTAATTATTATCCAGGCTTAAGTCCGAAGACATTGCCGTAATTATTATTCAGTTAACACACGTACGTCTACCGTACTATATACATATTTATTTAAAATATCATGCTCAAGAGTATAGGAAGAATCACATACCTTCTCGGCGAAATCCACCTGCCAAGTTGAATATGTCGCGCGCAGAGAATCGACTATAATACCAACACGCCTATCAACGCCCGTGATCAGATCGCATAAAGCTCTAAGCAGAGGGTTCGTTATTCTATGGACATTTGGGCAGCACTTCCTACCCTGAGCTACTCAAGTTCATCGTGAAAACAAATTCTATGTAAGTACAGTTCTATTATTCATCTTTTAAACCCTTCTACTGTGATAACAGTTCAATTCTATTCTTTAATATCCTTCTAAGTATTTATACTTATTCCTATACTTCTACAGTATGTATATTCTAATTACAAAAGGAGGATAAGGTTATTTACCTCGGTAAGCCCAATAATATCCTAGATAAAAGTCGCGCCTGAGCAAGGTTTAGCTCCTAAGTTGTACGCTCCGATAGCTCCAAGGAAACCTTAGAAGTTCTTCACAACTTCTACTAAGTACTAAGAGATTTGGGCTAGGGTATTTTGGGCATTATAACAATACTAGAAGGCAACTTTTCTACCAAGGGAGGGGGGGTAGTGTTTCGGCTAGGCTAGCTTTAGATGGGGGTTGCTCTCGCCAGTGGCTTCTCGAAGGGAGGGTGTGTTTGGACGAAACAACAAGAGGAGAGGGAGGGATTTGAGACTTAGAAAGATTGCTCAATTTAGGATGAAATAACTCTTCAACAAGGGGTATTTATAGGTCGAGGATGGCCAACCAATGGCCAAGATTATGCCAAGTGCAAGGCAAGTGTAGGGTGAGGATTTAGGCAAGTGTCCTTGGCCAACTTGCACACAAAATATCCTACCAACTCCAAGACAAAATAAGCCAACCCAATCGGCCTATTGCTAGTGACATCCACCAATGAGAGGGTGACAAGTGTCTCCTCTCGTTGATCCAACGTGTTGCGTCTCTCGGAAAAATCCGCAAAAATTAGAAATGACATAGCGGAATTTATCCTACGCGAGTTTTGTAAAACATTTCAAAAACGACTCTAAACGGTGTTGTGTACAAAGTGGAATTCGCCCAAGCCAACTATGGGGGTGACACGTGTCGCCTTCCTACTGCCCAAAATATTTCATCTTAGGAAATATCCACAATGGCCAAAATCTCGAAAACAAAGTGGGCCCAAAACCGTAAATTTCCCAGTGGCCCCACGTGACCATTTCCAAAATAAAATTCCATAATTCTCTAATATTCCAAGAAGTCAGAATACCAACTGGGAATCCAATTCCCATTAACGAACCTTTTTCCTTCACAAAAACCGGAAACTTTTCCGTGGAAAAATCACCTCTTTCTTCCTTTCCAATTTCAATGTCGTATTCTCGTACGTACGTCCTCGTATACATACCCTGAAACTACGGGGTATAACAGAAGAGTTCGAGTGTACGAGGAAGGTACGACGAGTAAGAAAAGAGGCTAAGGTGTGTTAAGAAGATAGAAGTATCCTTTGGACCATGGGTGGAAGTTTTTGTATTGTTATACACGTTAGAGGTGATTCCTTGTTAGCTTGGATTGAGTTTTGCGCATGTGTTATATTATGGCCATGTGTGGCATAATTGGTTTCGTAAGCATAATAGGGAAGACTATACCGACAGGTATGTTTGGAGGCTTAGAAGGAACATTCGGGACGAATGTTTCTAAGGGGGGAAGTATGTTACACCCCGTAGTTCCAGTGTATGTATATGAGGACGTACGTACGTAAATACGACATTAAAATTGGAAAGGAAGAAAGATGGGATTTTTTTCGACGGAAAAGTTTCCGGATTTTGTGAAGGAAAAAGGTTCATTAATGGGAATTGGATTCCCAGATTTGGTATTCGGACTTTTTTGAATATTTGAGAATTATGGAATTTTATTTTCCGAAATTGGTCACGTGGGGCCCACGGGAGGAATTTACGGTTTGTGGGGCCCACTTTATTTTCGGATTTTTGGCATTTCAGATATTTTCGGAAGATGAAATATTTTGGGCAGTAGGGCGACACGTGTCACCCCATGTGGCCACGTGGCCGAATTATGGGACACTCGCCTCGATCTAGGTGAGGGACAAGTGGCAAGCCACTTGTCCCATTTTGTGTGGACACTTGGTCACAACTACCCACACACATGTACCCATCCTCACCACACACTTGCATTAATCTTGACCCTTGATTCTTCTATCTATCCCCCCCGGTGGTTGAAGACTTCATATCATCCACACTTAAGTCTTCCAAGGCAAAAAATACCCCCTCCCTTTAGCCTTGTTCTCGTCCCCCTCCCTCTTGGTGTAGAGAAATACTTTAAGTATTATTGAAAAATCCCAAAAACCTTAGCCTAGTATCCCTAGTTGTATTCCAAGTTATTTCAATACTAGGAGCCCGAAAATTCTACTTTATTCCTTTAGTCGAAAATGAAGCCCTAGAAAAATCTTCATAGCTTAGATGAAGTGTTAAGAGAAGTTGTTTAGAAACTTCTAAGGGTTGCATGGAGCGGATTGGAGCGTACAGAATAGGAGCTAAACCTTGCTCAGGATCGACTTTAATCTTGGATAATTTTGGGCTTATCGAGGTAAATATCTTTATCCCCTCTATTGTAATTGGAAATTACATGTTGTAGTAATGTATAGTTGGGTATACTATATGTAGAATGATTATGGATAAGAATTGAACTGTATTTACATAGGATTTGTATTCTGAGACTTGTAGTATTATTGTGGAGTAGAATTGTACACGTCCGGTTAGACGTGTAACACCCCCCTGGGATTAGTGGTTTGGTAGCAGGCCTCGTTGGTGGAGGAGATTTATGTGGTTACGTGGGGAGGTGCCGAATTTTCCGTAGAATAAGGAACCTGGTACTTAGAATTGTTCTACGAAGAGAGCTAGAAGTTAATAGACGTTTTGTGGCCTTTATAGGTTGAAGTACTTCGAGTAGCGTGTTCTACTTGAGGGTGGAAAAGGCGAGCAAGGTTAGAGTACTTTGGAGCGTTTTTCTAATTGCTTTAATCGTCGCGAGGTATGTGATTCTTCCTATCCTCTTGAGCATGATATTTTAAAAGAATATATATAGTACGGTAGACGACGCGTGTGTTAATCGAACGTGGTTTTACTTGATGTCTTTTGGCTTGAGTTTTAAATAATAAGAATCTAGAAGTATTTCAAAAGAATTAAGAATCGTTTTTGAAAGAAGAGTAATACTTGGTTTTAAAAGCTTAAGAGTTGTACTAGCTTTATGGGAAGTTAGGTATAACGACTTAAGAGAGATAAAAGGAACGGTTTACTTAATTGTTTATGAAAGCCCTGTATTGAATTCGGAAATGAGGATAAGTATCGAACAAACCACTGCAGCGCTAATAAAGGAAAATGTATTGACTAATTAAGTATTATTAAAACTAGTAGAAACCTCCATCTGCATAGAAGCTAAGATAAGACAAAATTGTATTACATTTCCTAGATCATGGCTGCTTTAATAAGATCATTAATAAACAAGTTTTGATTTTCTTAAAATTTCATAGTAAGGACTTGATTTATAAAAGACAAAGACTTGAAAATTTGAAGTGTTTTCATTTAAAAGGGAAGACATGCTTTTGTCTTAAGTTGGTTCAAAAACAAGGTAGGGAAATTGTTTTGGTTTACTTAAAAAGATAGTCACTCTATTTTTATACTACGGGTATCGTGTGACTCTTGTGAAAGAAACGGATCTTTTTAAAGAGTTAATGTATGAAGTACTTTGGGGATAAAAACCCGAACTTGTTGACATAAAATAGAAAGTACCTTGTGTGAATAACTTGACTATGTTGGTTTGTGATAGCCTTGTAATACTTTCTTGTTGGTTTGATAAGTAAACATGTTAGGATGCTACGTGTGTTAGTGTCTTGTGATGTTTGTGTAAAGGGGTTTCCCTTGATTGTGCTTATGTTGTTTAACGATAAGCCGTTATGTTAGTATTGTACCACTCACCTCTTGACATGATATACAGGAGTTAAGCCGCTCCGACGCGAGGATGCCTCACGCGGGTCCAGGGACCTATGCGGAGCTACGAGAGTTCCGTGTTAGTGTGCGGGGAATACCTCATGCGGTCTATGTGGCCACGCGGACTACGAGAGTCGGGGCGATGCCGAGGAGTAGCTACCCTCGACGCGGAATACCTCACGCGGGCTATGTGGCTTTACGCGAGTCGCGTGAGTTCGAGGATTTGACGCGCACATCGATATCGAGGGCGAGTGGCCAACTTCGATCATGTGGCACGCCTAGAAAGACCTCGTGATACGCTTTTATAGCATTGTTGGTGCTGGGTTTTAGTAGTCGGCTATGCCTTCGCATTTACTCCCGCATGCTTTTATTATGACACAGTGGACCTGTGTTCATGTATTCCTTGGTGTTTTTATATCATGGATCGCCAGCGAGGTAGGAATTCAACGGCATGATTGATATTGTGGGCATGAGACCCATGGTTATATTTGAGTGATGACTTTGGCGGCGAGTCCACGACTTGACATGATCGCATACAGTGTATCGTAAATTGGTTATCATATATGTCTTCTGCTTTATATAGACTATTATGATTTCATTCTGATTTTGATTTCACATACTTGGTACTGTTAGATCGACCTCCTTCTGGGCCGCTCATGCCGCAGTAGAGGTACACGATTGTTGATCCTCGCTCATAGGGTCACAATTCAGCGTTTTGGGAAGCTCCGTGTCTCCGGAGGCTTATCTTTGGTATAGTCCCCTGTCGTTGTAGGTACTTATATTCAGGGGTATGGCGGGGCCCTGTCCCGCCATTGTTGTTATAACATTCTTAGAGGTCTGTAGTACTGTTGTGGGCAGAGTTTGTAAAAGGGATGTAACTATTCAAGCTTTTATATGTATATGCCGACAGGCAGCTTTTCTCAGATAAACTGTTTTTCACTTCATATTGTTTCATGTCTTGTTTTATATTCCGCTGGTTACTCTGATGTATGTCTACTTGGGTGCCCGGGTAAGGCACGATCCACGGTCGGGTCGTGACAAGATCATATTATTTCATTACGATTTCATCGTTTCACATACTTGGTACATTCTTCGTCTCGACCTCCTTTCGGCTGCGTTCATGCCGCAGGTTTAAGTACGCAGTTTGGTGATCTGCAGGTGTAGGACCCTGCTCAGAGTTTTTGGATAGCTCCCTCAGTTCAGGAGTTTATCTTTTTGGTATAGTTCCTTCAGTACAGGATTTTGTACGGTTATGGGTACGGCGAGGCCTTGTCCCGTCATATTTCAGTAAAACTCTTAGAGGTCTGTATTCATATGTGGGATTGGACTCATGTACAGTGTAGTGTCTTTTGAGTATGTATATTATATGGCAGCCTTATCGGCTTTTCCCTTGTACGTATGTTGGTTTTAAAAAAAAAAATGAGGTGTTATTTAATTTCCGCAATTTACTTGTATTGTTAGGTAGAAGGGTGCCTGTGTAGGCACGATCACGCCCGGTTCGGGCGTGGCAGTGGTATCGAGCGATACCCTCGAATATTTACAGACCGTGTCTAGTAGAGTCTTGATTATCGGTGTGTTGCGCGCCACACCCATAAACAGGAGGCTACAGGACATTTAGGAGTTGGTTTCTATTCTTCTCACTCTAAGATCGTGCCATAGAGCTGTGTTATAAGTTGGACCCCTCTAACGTAATTCTTTCCCTTACCAGTTATGTCTCCGCGTAAGGCAACCCGGGCCCGTGACTGGTGCCTTACCCGGGCACCCAAGTAGACATACATCAGAGTAATCAGCGGAATATAAAACAAGACATGAAAATAATGTGAAGTGAAAACAGTTTATCTGAGAGAAGTTGCCTTTCGGCATAAATATAAAAACATGAATCCGAACAGTTACATCCCTTTTACAAACTCTTCCCACCACAGTACTACAGACCTCTAAGAATGATATAACAACAATGGCGGGACAGGGCCCCGCCATACCCCTGAATGTAAGTACCTACAACGACAGGGGACTACACCACTGATAAGCCTCCGGAGAAACGGAGCTTCCCAAAACGCTGAACTGTGATCCTAAGAGCGAGGATCGACGACTGGTGTACCTCTACCTGCGGCATGAACGCAGCCCCCCGAAGGAGGTCAGTACAACAGGTACCAAGTATGTGAAACTGAAAATACTGTAAATGAAATCATAGTAGTCTATATAAAGGAGGAGACATGTATGATAACCAAACTACAGTCACAATAAATAAGGCGATGTCAAGTCGTGACTCACACCTCAAAGTCATCACTCAAATATAACTATGGGTCTCACGCCCACAACATCAATCATGCCCGTGGAATACCTTCCTCACCGCCAGCCTATGATATAAAAGCACCAAGGAATACATGAACACCGGTCCCACTCGTGTCATAATAAAACCGTGACGGTAAGTACGGCGCATAGCCGACTACTAAAACCCACGCACCAACAAGGTCATAAATCGTATCACGAGGTCTTTCTAGACCGCCACATGATCGGCCGCCACTTCGCCCGCAGATCAAATGCGCGTCTAGTCCCGAACTTCCCGCACTCCGCATAGGCCACTCACATAGCCCGCATGAGGTATTCCCGCAGGTATTCCCGCGTCGAGGGTAGCTACTCCGGCATCGCCCCGACTCGCGATCCGCATGGCCACATAGATCGCATGACCATATAGGCCGCACACTAACACGAACTCTCGTAGCTCCGCATAGGCCACCGACCCGCGTGAGGTATCTCGAATCATAGTCACACATCGCACGAGGTATACCGCGTCGGAGGCGCTTAACCCCCGGTATCATGTCAAGAGGTGAGTGATATAATACTAGCACAACGGCTTATCGTTAAACAACATAAGCACAATAAGAATAACCTCTTACACAAACATCACAAAACACTAACAGACGTAGCATCCTAACATGTTTATCAAATCAACAAGAAAGTATTACAAGGCTATCACAAACCAACACAATCAAGTTATTCACACAAGGTACTTTCTACTTTATGTTAACAAGTTTGGGTTTTTATCCCCAAAGTACTTCATACATTAACTCTTTAAAAGATCCGTTTCTTTCACAAAAGTCACACAATACCCGTAGTATAAAAATAGAGTGACTATCTTTTTAAGTAAACCAAAATACTTCCCTTTGTAAAATCAAGTAACAACATTATTTTCCAAACGTTCAGGTTTGCCTAATTTCCAATGCTCAAGTTTCTCATTTTCGAAAGGTTTCGTAGTTCATAGTTTTAATCACTTAATAATATAATTCTCCTTTCAAACAATTTGAGAAACATATGCCTTATGTGCGAGTAGGTTAATCTTGTTTATAACAATCTTATTAAAGCAGCCATGATCTAGGAAATGTAATATCATTTTGTCTCATCTTAGCTTCTATGCAGATGGAGGTTTCTACTGGTTTTAATAATACTTAATTAGTCAATACATTTCCCCTTTATTAACGCTGCAGTGGTTCGTTCGATACTTATTCTGATTTCCGAAATCAGTAAAACACTATTCCTTTTAAAAACCAAGTACTCATTACTCACGAATGAGGTTTCACACTTTTTAACAAAATTCATATTAATTCAATTAAGTCAAGTCTCTTATCTTTTAAGATCAAGTCTCTTAACTTCTAAAATCAATAAACCATTCTTTTTATCTCTCTTAAGTCGTTATACCTAACTTCCCATAAAACTAGTATAACTCTTAAGCTTTTTAAAACCAAGTATTACTCTTCTTTCAGAAAGGTTTCTTAACTCTTTTGAAATACTTAAGATTCTTATTATTAGACTCAAGTCAAAAGACATTGCAGTAAAACCACATTCAGTTAACACACGTACGTCTACCGTACTATATATATTCTTTTAAAATATCATGCTCAAGAGGATAGGAAGAATCACATACCTCGCGATGATTATCGACTAATAGCAAAATGCTCCACCGCTATAACCCGGCTAGCCTTGTTCACCCTTCAAGTATAACATGCTACTCGCAGAACTTTCAACCTATAAAGGCATATACGTCTATCAATGTCTAGACTACTCTGTAGAATTTTCTAAGCAGATGGTTCTCTATTCTACGGAAAATCGGGCAGCACTTCCCTACCCGTTAAGCTACACAAGTTCATCAGAATACAAATTCTATGTAAGTACAGTTCAATCTTCTTCTTTAATATACTTCTGATGTGATTTCAGTTCAATTCTCTTCTGTAATATCCTTCTATGAATCTTATATTCATTTTTATACTACTTCAGTATGTAATTTCCAATTACAATAGAAGGTCAAGAGTATTTACCTCGATAAGCCCAAAATTATCCAAGATTTAATGTCGATCCTGAGCAACGTTTAGCTCCTACTCTGGGCGCTCCAACCCGCTCCAAACAACCCTTAGAAGTTCTACGCAACTTCTTCTTAATACTTCAACCGACTATGAAGATTTTCCTTAGGGTTTCATTTTTGCGACTGAAGGGAAGTATAATAGTATTTCTAGGCTTTTAGTATAGGGGTAACCTTGGAATACTACAAGGTATTTGGGCCAAGGTATTTTGGAATAGTAACAATACTTGGAGAATACTTTTCGACCAAGGGGGGGGGTGTATTTTACGAGAACAACTCTCGAGAGTGGGGTACTCTCGGCTAGCACCACTAGAAAAATGGGGGGTACTCTCGGCCAAGGGCCTCTCAAAGGGGGAGGGGGAGGCTTGGATGAAAACTTATCAAAGGGGGAGAGGGATTTCAAGACTTGGAAAGTGTTTGAGGGATGAAGGAAGTCTTCAACTAAGGGGGGGGGGGGGGGGTATTTATAGGGAAACCAATGGACAAGAACCACAAAAGTGGGGGGAAAGGGGAGGGTGAGGATTTGCCCAAGTTCCCTAGCCATCTACTCCACAAATCACTCCAAACATTGACCCATGTTTTAGGCCCCAAAACAAGCCAAGAACGTGCAACCCTTCGGCCAACTTGACCGCCCACTTGAGGGTGACAAGTGTCTCCCTCTCGTTGGTCCAAAATATTTTATCTCTCGGAAAAATCCGTAAAAATAATAAATGACATAGCCGTAATTTTCCCTACGCAAGTTTTGGAAAACGTTTCGTCGGAAAACAATTCGTTTTGGTAGTTATGCACAAATATTTTCGTCCCTTGCCTAATCTTAAGGCTTAAACTTTCGTACATACGTCCTCACGTACATACTCTGAAAATACGGGGTATAACAGGTCACGTGGGGCCCACCCGAGGAATTTTACGTATTCCGGGGCATGCGACCACGAGGGATACTCCTTGGACATGCTTATACGATGTGGGATTCCGGGGCATGTGACCAGGAGCGGGTTAGATTCCCGGATTTGTTTGTATTACCCCATGGTCATGCTTATACGATGTGGGATTCCGGGGCATGCGACCACGACGGATACTCGCGGACATGCTTATACGATGTGGATTCCGGCATGTGACCAGGAGCGGGTTAGATTCCCGGATTTGTTTGTATTACCCCATGGTCATGCTTATACGATGTGGGATTCCGGGGCATGCGACCACGACGGATACTCTTTGGACATGCTTATACGATGTGGGATTTCGGGGCATGTGACCAGGAGCGGGTTAGATTCCCGAATTTGTTTGTAGTACCCCATGGTCATGCTTATACGATGTGGGATTCCGGGGCATGCGACCACAAGGGATACTCCTTGGACATACTTATACGATGTGGAATTCCGGGGCATGTGACCAGGAGCGGGTTAGATTCCCGGATTTGTTTGTATTACCCCTTGGTCATGCTTATACGATGTGGGATTCCGGGGCATGCGACCACGAGGGATATTGTTATATCATGGACTGCCGGTAGTGAGAAAGGATTCCACGGGCATGGTTGATATTATGGGCGTGAGACCCATAGTTATATTTGAGTAGTGACTTTGAGGCACGATCCACGACTTGATATGATCGCTTATGTATTGTATCGTAGGTTGGCTATCATACATGTCTCTGTTTTGTTTAGATCGTTATGATTTCATTACGATTTCATCGTTTCACATACTTGGTACATTCTTCGCATCGACTCCTTCGGGCTGCGTCACGCCGCGAGTTTAGGTACGCAGCTTGGTGATCTGCAGTGTAGGACCGCTCGAGTTTTGGATAGCTCCTCTGCTCGTGAGTTTATCTTTTTGGTATAGTTCCTTGATGCAGGCTTTTATGCATGGGTACGGCGGGCCTTGTCGTCATATTTCAAGAAACTCTTAGCGATGCGTATTCATATGTGGATTGGACTACGTACATGTGTAATCTTGTCTTTTGAGTATGTATATTATATGGCAGCCTTATCGACTTTGCCCTTGTACGTATGTTGGTTTTAAAAAAAAATGAGGTGTTATTTAATTTCCGCAATTTACTTGTGTTGTTAGGTAGAAGGGTGCCCAGGTAGGGCACCAGTCACGGGCCCGGGGTTCGGGGCGTGACAATAACGATCTTAATCAAGTAGCCATGATCTAGAAAGTGTAATACAATTTTGTCTTATCTTAGCTTCTATGCAGATGGAGAATTCTACTCATTTTAACTTAATTGATTGTCATTACATTTTCCTTTATTAACGCTGCAGTGGCTTGTTCGATACTTATTCTCATTTGTGCCATAACTTAGCCAAGTCAACTTGGCTCCAAATACCTCCTAACGACTCTTACCAACATCCACCATAAGACTTGGTAAGAACTTAGGATAACTTAGACATAACCTTTACGTAGTGTAAATCAACATACATACCTCTTAACTTCTAAGAGTAGAAGGAATCATGAAATAGTACTACATATATATTCCATACATAGAATCATGTCAAAAGAAGGAAAAGGTTCACATACCTCGCGACGATTATCGACAATTAACAAAATGCTCCGAAGTACTTCAACCTTGATAGCTATTCCATCCTTCAAGTAGAATCCGCTATACTTAGTACTTCAACCTAAAATGGCCATAATACGTCCATTAACCTCTAGCTTCGAACGTAGAATATTCTAAGTGCAAAGTCACTAAATTCTACGGAAAATCGGACAGCACTTCCTTTGTTTCTACATACTTTGCCACCTTTTTCAAGGCCGAATTCAATAACCAAACACGCCACATTTAAGGCCCAACAATTCAGCTAACCAAAGGGGATTACACGCCTTAACAGGACGTGTAAAATTCTGCCCCACAAATTAATACCAACTAAGTCCTTAATCAAGGTCATTCTCGGCTAACTTATTCAATAACACAAAGTTCTTTCAAATTCTTTTTCAAACCAACTTCTTAGGTCTAACATGTTATATAGTCATAAACAACTTAGCAATTATAACCACCTTAATCAACTCTTTAGATAACATGCGACGACTAAACTAGTAACTAAATTGAATTACAAACTTAAAGGCTAAATCATGCAACTTTCGGATTCCATCCAAATATTCCATAACACATATCATTTTTCATAATATAATCCACATGATCATTTCTAACTACTACAACATGAAATCTTGAATTATAATAGCAAGACGGAGATTATTACCTCCTTAAGCTCAAAATGATCCAAAACCCTAAGTCGATCCTTAGCAACTCCAACTTCTTTTCTTGTCATTCCAATCCGCTATTTGAAACCCTTAGAAGCTTGTGAAAAACGTCTCTTCTATTTCCAACTTCAAAGTTGAAGAACACCTTGGGTTTCCGCCTTGCGACTAACGTAAAAATGCGGTTTTTCCGGGATCTTTCTATTGAGATATCCTTACAATACCCTTAGGGACCTTGGGTTAAAGTCTTGTGAATAATGGATCAAAACTACAAAATTTCTTGTTCTCCATTTTTCAAAGCCGAGAGCTTTAATGTGTCAAGACAAGGTCTTGAAAATTATTCTAGGTGTTGGAAGACTAGTCTTGCACTAGTTGTGTATATATAATACAATGAAGGGTCTAGATCATAAAACTTGTTAGGGTTGGATGGAAGAGATCAAGCCAAGTGGCCCTTGAACTTAGTCAACAATGTCAAGCTCTCTAATTAGCAATACTTGGTCATCTAAACTTTGGTCAAATGACCATTATACCCTTGCATTTATTCGACCAAGCCATGTGGGGGGTGCCATATGTCGCCCTCCCATTCGTCCATAAAATTTCGTAACCCTCGTGGGCCCCACAAAACGTAAAATTCCTCGGGTGGGCCCCACATGACCAAATCCGTAAAAAATAAATTTCCATAATGATAATAAGTTCCATACTCTTCAAATAATGCATTTTGAGAATCCAATTCTCCTCAACGAACATTTTTCCTTTCCGACGTTCGGAAAATTTTCCGTCGGAAAAACAATTCTTCCTTTCGTACCAATTTCAAGTCTTGAGTTCCTTACGTACATTCTCTTAAACATGTCCTGGACTTACGGGGTGTAACATTCTTCCCCCCTTAGAAACATTCGTCCCCGAATGTTCTTTCGGAATCCAATCTAATTAGATAGCGATATAGTCTCCTTTTACTACACTATTCATACAACATATGCCACCCATGGCCACATAACAATACTTATGCTAAGATGTCAACCTTGGCACTCACGAAGCCAACTAGTCCATACTCATAATGACCTCAAAGTCTGTCGTAATCATCTCTACTAGGTCTACTAGGGTCTGACGACTGTATCATCACCGGAAAAATCTCATATACCCGCTCAGCTACCTCCCCAAACACTTACGGGTGTAGTTACCTCGAAAGGTCCTTACGGATTCAGGCCCTATCCCTTTACACTTGGTTGTTATCTTTCTTACTGGTTGTACTCTTTCCGTACTTCCAACTCATACTAGCATACATACATAACCCCCATACTGATTCTGGCCCCCAATCTTTTGGAGTCACTCTTTTAAACAATATAAGGCCATTTCCGGCTCACGACTGGAAAGGTGGAACGCGTCCACGAACCCGTAAAACAATTAACTAGACTTGCCTTGCACTGCGTGACTCGTCACGTAGCGGAACTACTACCAACTGATCTCACTTCATTTCAAACTATGATGCGACCCGTAATAGGTCCTCAACCCGACCCACCATCGCACGTAACTCCTATCCTTGGTCTGACTTAAATTTTTACTACCCGAGAAGGCCTTATATACCTAAGGTCTCGGCGGTTATCAATACTCTTAGGCTCGCAATTTCCATGCTCCAAGCCTACCTTACGATCCTCAGAACGTATAATAACTTCTCATAATACCAACTATACTATAATCATTACCAACCCGATACGCAATCCACATAGTCCTTCCCGGTCATCACGCTCGCCAGAATGCAATCAACATAACTCGTTAGGAGAGACGACACTTAACAACACAACTCTATCGCACGATCTCGAGTGAGAAGAATGAAAACCAATCCTAAATGTCCTGCAGCCTCGATTATAGATGTGGTGCACAACACACCGATAATCAAGACTCTACTGACACGGCGTCAGACACTTTCCGAGGACTAACTGCTCTGATACCACTTTTGTCACGACCCGACCCCGGGCCGCGACTGGTGCCCTACCTGGGCACCCTTCTAACCATACAACATAATAAACTGTGGAAGATAAATAACACCCTTTTTTTTTTTTTAAAACCAAGGCCAAGCCGATAAGGCTGCCATAACATAAAAATCACCCGAAAGGGTCTACACTGTTTAACAATGTAAAAAAACAACTCTAGCCAGTCCAGCCCAAAGATGAATACAAACCTCTAAGATTTGAACAATTACTATGACGGGACAAGGCCCCGCCATACTCCTGAATATACATAACCATGGCGATAAGCTCCGGAACATTGGAGCCATCTCAAATGCTGAACCAGTATCCTAAGCTCGCGGATCCACAACTGTGTACCTAAACCTGCGGACATGAACGCAGCCGAAGCGGTCGATAACAAAAATTTAATATGGAACGGAAATAAGGTATAGTAGAAAAATCATAACTGTACAAAAGAATGACAGGGGCAAGTATAAAAAGGGTAAATACCAGATCCTACCGTGTCATTATTGTCACGACCCGAACCCGGGCCCGTGACTGGTGCCTTACCCCGGGCACCCAAGTAGGCATACATCAGAGTAATCAGCAGAATATAAAACAAGACATGAAATAAAAACAGTTCATCTGAGAAAACTTGCCTTGCGGCATATATATATAACAACTAGAACAGTTACATCCCTTTTTACAACTCGCCACAACAAGATTACTGCACTTAAGAATGATAAGACAACAATGACGGGACAGGGCCCCGCCATACCCCTGAATGTAAGCACCTACAACCACAGGGGACTATACCACTGATAAGCCTCCGGAGAAACGGAGCTTCCCAAACGCTGAACTGTGACCCTATGAGCGAGGATCAACACTGGTGTACCTCTACTGCGCAGATGAACGCACTTCGGGCGAGGTCGATAACAGGTACCAAGTATGTGAAACTGTAAAGTACTTTAAATGAAATCAAAGTATTTAAAACCATTTGCAAATACAATTAGTTCAATTTACCCATAATGCCATATCACAAACAAGAGCAATAATAGGTAAACTGTAACAGGTCTTTCCTAGGCCGCGAATGATCGAAGCAAGGCCAATCGCCCATATTATCATTATGCATGCCTAACCCGACTCCGCACCGCATAGGTCACACATAGACCCGCATGAGGTATTCCTCGACGGTAGCTAACCTCGTACCCTCCTGTACTCCGCGATCCGCATAGTCTCGATAGACCGCGTAGTCACGCATCGCATGTGGCATCCGCGTCGGATAAAACACCGAATGATCAACCTTGAACTCCGCAGCTCGCATAGTCACGCAGACCGCATAGCCGTATAGACCGCATCAAGGGTGGCAAGCCCTCGGTATAACAAGTCAAGAGGGTATGTGATATAATAACATAACAGCTTATCGTTAAACAACATAAGCACAATAGGGGGAACCCCTTTACACAAACATCACCAGATACTAACACATGTAGCATTCTAACATGTTTACTTATCAAATCAACAAGAAAGTATTACAAGGCTATCACAAACCAACACAATCAAGTTGTTCACACAAGGTACTTTCTACTTTATGTTAACAATTTCGGGTTTTTATCCCCAAAGTACTTCATACATTAACTCTTTTAAAAGGTCCGTTTCTTTCAAAAAGTCTCACAATACCCGTAGTATAAAAAATAGAGTGACTATCCTTTTAAGTAAACCAAAACACTTCCCTTTGTAAATCAAGTAACAACATTATTTTCCAAACGTTCAAGTTTGCCTAATTCCAAATGCTTAAGTTTCTCATTTTTGAAAGGTTTCGTAGTTCATAGTTTTAATCACTTAAAACAATTTGAGATACATATGCCTTATATGTGAGTAGGTTATTCTTGTTCATAATCAATCTTATTTAAGCAGCCATGATCTAGGAAATGTAATATCATTTTGTCTCATCTTAGCTTCTATGCTGATGGAGGTTTCTACTGGTGTTAATAATACTTATTTATTCAATACATTTCCCTTTTAGCGCTGCAGTGGTTTGTTCGATACTTATTCTGATTTCCGAAATCAGTAAAAGATTATTCCTTTTAAACATCAAGTACTCATTACTCACGAATGAGGTTTCACACTTTCTAACAAAATTCATATTAATTCGATTAAGTCAAGTCTCTTATCTTTTAAGATCAAGTCTCTTAACTTCTTAAAATCAATAAACCATCCTTTTTATCTCTCTTAAGTCGTTATACCTAACTTCCCATAAAGCTAGTATAACTCTTAAGCTTTCAAACCAAGTATTATTCTTCTTTCAAAAAGGATTCTTAATTCTTTTGAAATACTTCAAGATTCTTATTATTCAGGCTTAAGTCAAAAGACATTGCCGTAAAACTACATTCAGTTACCACACGTACGTCTATCGTACTATATATATATTCCTTTAAAATACTTCCAGATTCTTATTATTCAGGCTTAAGTCAAAAGACATTGCCGTACAATTACGTTCAGTTAACACACGTACGTCTACCGTACTATATATATATTCTTTTAAAATATCATGCTCAAGAGGATATGAAGGATCACATACCTCGCGACGATTATCGACTATTAGCAAAACGCTCCACGGCTATAACCCGGCTAGCCTTGTCCACCTTTCAAGTAGTACATGCTACTCGCAGAACATTCAACCTATATAGGTTATAAGTCTATCAACTTCTACCTTAATATTCTTCTGATGTGATTTCAGTTCAAGTCTTTTCTGTAATAACCTTCTATTACAGTTCAATTCTCTTCTATGAATCTTATATTCATTTCTATACAACTACAATATGTAATTTCCAATTACAATAGAAGGATAGGATTATTTACCTCGGTAAGCCCAAAATTATCCAAGTTTAATGTCGATCCTGAGCAAGGTTTAGCTCCTACTCCGTGCGCTCCAACCCGCTCCAAACAACCCTTAGAAGTTCTAACCAACTTCTACGTAAATACTTCAACCAACTATGAAGATTTCCTTAGGGTTTCGTTTAGTGGCTAAAGGAAAGTATAGTAGTATTTTCCGGGCTTTTCGTATAGAGGGTACTTGGAAATACTACAAAGGTTTTGGGCTAGAGTATTTTTGGCATTACAACAATACTTGGAGAAGTATTTCTCAACCAAGGGGGGGGGTAGTATTTCGACTAGAACAACTAGAGGGGTGTTCTCGGAGGGCCTCTCAAATGGGGAGGTGTGGCGGACAGCTCATGAGGAGAGGAGGGATTTTTAGACTTGGAAATTATTTGAGGGATGAAGAAAGTCTTCAACTTAGGGGAGTATTTATAGGCCAACCAATGGCCAAGATGAAGCCAAGTGCTAGGAAAGTGTAGGGTGAAGATTTACCCAAGTGTAACCTTATCCATCTACCCACAAAAATATCCTACCTAACCTTGACCAAGGTTAGGCAACAAAAACGTGCCAAAGAAAGCCCCTCATTGCCGTCCATAGTGTCACCCTCCCGTTGGTCCAAAATATTTCATCTCTCGGAAAAATCCGCAAAAATAATAAATGACATAGCCGGAATTTTCCCTTCGCAAGTTTAGAAAAACGTTTCGTCGGAAAACGATTCTTTTCGCTAGTTGTGCACAAAATTCGGTCCTAGCCTAATCTTAAGGCTAAACTTTTCTACGTACGTCCTTACGTACATACTCTGGAAATACGGGGTATAACATTCTCCCCTCCTTAGAAACATTCGTCCCGAATGTTCCTTCTAAGTCTCAAAACAAACATGCGTCAGTATAGTCTTCACTGCTATACTTACGAAAACAATCAGGCCACACCTGGCCACAAAAAAAAAAAAAAAACCCGCGCAAATACTTACATCCAAGTCCACGAGGAATCACCTCTAACATCACAAAAACTCCCACCCAAGGGCTAAAAGATACTCCCTTCGCACCTTCACTTTACAAAAGAAAAGATCACATCTATGTTCTCAACACATGCTCGCTTCTTCCTTACTGCTGTACTTTCTCGTATACTCGAACTCTTTCTCATAACTTACCACATTCCTGTTACTGCTTCAGTTTCCAAAACTCTGGGTTACTACCTCCAACTTGGTCATCATTAACTAAGAATACTCTGGATGGATCTCCGATACTCTTCCGAACATAGTAACATGAAAGATCGGACGTACTGCCTCATACGTCGGACGACAATGCTAACTATAGGCAACCTGGCCTATTCTTCACATGACCTGAAAATGCTCAAAGTACCTCGGGCTAAGTTTCCTCTGTTTTCCAAACTCGTCACACCCTTTCCGGGGTGGTACCTTCAAGACCCACCACAACTGAACTCTAAGTGTCGCCGATCGTCCGCACGACTTCATTGACTCGACCGCCAATAATCTCTTCTGGATAAGCTTCACCCTATCCACATCCTGCCGAAACAAGTACGAACCAACTATCTGAACTTTGCCAATATCGAACCAATCGACCGGCAACTTGCACTTCCGCCCTTACAAGGCTTCGTAAGGCGATATCCGAATACTGAAATGGTAGTTATAAAAACACTCCCTCAACAGGAGGCAACAATCCTCACGGTACCCCAAACACCGCCCGAGGGCGAACGCGAGCATCGAGACTCACCGAGTTCCTAACCCCGCTGGTAAAACTTCCGTAAAACGAAATAGCCACCACTGGCTTCACCGTCATTATAAGGTGAAATTAGGCACCCGTGCACTTTACAACCTTCCCGATAAAAATATCTCGCATAACTCTCCAGGAGTAAATACCCGATCAAGGACAAGATGGGCGACCTCATCGCCCGACCATCGGTCGAACGCATCTACGAACTCGCACGATGGTTAACTAAACTGGGCCTAACACCTCATGACCTACCACTGGCTGACCACCCCGAACTGACCCCACCACAAAACAGGTCGCGGGTTGACCCGCGATTGGTCCTCAACCCGACCCGTTATCGCGCAAAAACTCCTGTTCCCCGATCCGGAACAATCTCACTAAGCAAGTCACGAAAAACCTAGTGGTCTTCTTAGCTCAACTTCCCTCTTTCATTTCATACCACTCAGGGACCTATCACACAAGTATATCTCACGTGCACTATGCACTCTGATAAGGGTCAAACGTAAAAATATATCTTATACTCGCGATGGTCTTACCTCTAAATTCTTTACATATAAAACTCTAAGGCTCACACTTTCCTTATCCCCAATCTTACCCGGTTAACTAACCATGATTTCTAATCACAATTAACATAACATTTAAGGCATACTCATCTTATCATACGTACAAATCTCTAGAGGGTTAAGGATCTACCTGTATCTACAGCTTCACTCCCCTTTTTCCGTTCTAATCAATCATGCCCGGCTGGGCGCATAGCAAAACAAGCTGTCGAAGAAGTACGACACTCCCCACAATGACACTTACCACAACGGCCACATCGAGGTGGGGGTGGCCTCCTCTGGCTAACACCCCTTCCTCTCCGAACTACTGAATCTGCAACTGATCTGGTAGGCTGAGTCCTCCTACTTGCATTCCTCCTACTAGGACATCCTTTCGACACATGTCCCTGACGGCCGCAGGTAAAACAATCATCAATAAAAGATGACATTCCCCGGGATGACGCCTGCCACACTGTGAATACTGAGGAAACAACTGAATCCGGCTAGTTGGACCTACGTGTATCTGTGCACCAGAAGCCCTGGAGCCTTGACCAACTCCTGCATACCCCCAACGTCCTGAACCCTGTGGAGGACCACTCTGCACCGGCGGAGGCGCATATCTAATCTGCTGCTGAGGCGGTTCGCCTTGAAAGTTACCAAAGGACCCTGTTGTTCTGGCCCTCTTCTACTGATCTTGGTTAATCCGTCGATCTCTACGTTCCTCAGTCTGCTGCGCATAAGCCCGCACACAGGCCATGCTCAAGCCTGACTGAAGAGCTACTCTAGTACAACACTCTCTTAGATAGTCATCAAGACTCGTGATATATCGGTGCACTCTATATTCTCTGGCTGCTAACTCCCTAGCTAGTAACAGGGTCGCCTCTTTGCAATCTATACTGTCTGCTGCTGGTCGTGGAACTGAAGGTGTAAATGTCATGTCCGCAGTAGGAACTGCTGTCGCTGTGCTAAACTCTGCTGGGGCTGGCGACGTCGCAGAACTTCCCGAATGAAGCACCACCCCAGGTGATGATTGGGCTCAGGCTCTAGTAACCCTATGTATTTACTCAGCCTCCTACCGCTTACCTTATGGGCGGGTTGCCTTTACGCGAGGCATAACAGCACGGAAAGAAATATGTTAGAGAGGTCCAACTTATAACACAACTCTAAGGCACGATCTCAGAGTGAGAAGAATGGAAACCAATCCTAAATATCCTATAGCCTCCTGATTATTGGTGTGGTGCACAACACATCGATAATCAAGACTCTACTAGATACGGTCTGTAGACACTTTCCGAGAATTAACTGCTCTGATACCACTTTTGTCACGACCCGAACCCGGGCCCGTGACTGGTGCCTTACCCCGGGCATCCAAGTAGGCATACATCAGAGTAATTAGCGGAATATAAAACAAGACATGAAATAAAAACAGTTCATCTGAGAAAACTTGCCTTGCGGCATATATATATAACAACTAGAACAGTTACATCCCTTTTTACAACTCTGCCCACAACAGTACTACAGACCTCTAAGAATGATAAGACAACAATGACGGGACAGGGCCCCGCCATACCCCTGAATGTAAGCACCTACAACGAAAGGGGACTATACCACTGATAAGCCTCCGGAGAAACGGAGCTTCCCAAACGCTGAACTGTGACCCTATGAGCGAGAATCAACACTGGTGTACCTCTACCGCAGATGAACGCAGCCAAGGAGGTCAAGATAACAAGTACCAAGTATGTGAAATCAGAAGTACTTTAAATGAAATCAAAGTATTTAAAACCATTTGCAAATACAATTAGTTCAATTTACACATAGTGCCATATCACAAACAAGAGCAATAATAGGTAAACTGTAACAGGTCTTTCCTAGGCCGCGAATGATCGAAGCAAGGCCAATCGCCCATAGTATCATTATGCATGCCTAATCCTGGACTCCCGCAGTCCGCATAGGCCACATAGACCGCATGAGGTATTCCTCGACGGGGTAGCTAACCTCGTACCTCCTCGACTCGCAGTCCGGATAGTCTCAATAGACCGCGTAGTCACACGCATCGCATGGCATCCCCGTGACGGATAAAACACCGGAATGATCAACCCCGAACTCCCGGCTCGCGTAGTCACGCAGACCGCATAGGCCGTATAGACCCGCATCAAGGGTGGCAAGCCCTCGGTATAACAATTCAAGGGGGTATGTGATATAATAACATAACAGCTTATCGTTAAACAACATAAGCACAATAGGGGGAACCCCTTGTCACGACTCGAACTCGGGCCCGTGACTGGTGCCTTACCCCGGGCACCCTAGTGATACAACATCAGAGAAAATCAGCGGAAATAAAAACATGAACATGAATTAAGAGACATGATAAATAAACAAAGCAACCAAAAGCTGCCTTCGATATATACATAAATACGAACATTTATCCTTTTTACATCGCCACAACAAGATTACTGCACTCTAAGAAGTGATAACAACTATGACGGACAGGGCCCCGCCATACCCCGAATGTACAAGAACCTACGCTGCACTGTGGTAACATACCAAATATAAGCCTCAAGGAACGGAGCTTCCCAACACGCTGAAATGTGATCCTATAAGCGGATCGGCGGTCGATGTACCTCTACCGCGGCATGAACGCAGCCTCAAGGAGGTCAAGACAGTACCAAGTATGTGAAATCAGAAATATCAGAAATGAAATCATAATAGTCTATATAAAGCGGAGACATGTATGATAACCAAACTACGCTCACAACATAAAAGCAATATGTTGTCGTGACTCACGCCTCAAAGTCATCCTCATGCCCGTGGAACTTCTTCCTCACCGCCGGCCTAGGTACAAATCATGTGATACGTATAACATGTCTCGCCCATCTCATGGACCCGATAGAAACGTGGATACATTCGGTTCATCCCATGAACCTGTGAGTCGAGTGAAATACATTCCGGATGAACCAGAGTCGAGTGAAATACATTCCGGATGAACCGTAGTCGAGTGAAATACATTCGGATGAACCGGTAGTCGAGTGAAATACATTCTGATGAACCAGAGTCGAGTGAAATACATTCCCGGATGAACCGTAGTCGAGTGAACACAGATTTGCACAACAATGCTATCACACGTAACATGGTCAAGTTTCATAACAACAAGCATAGGCAAGTTATACACAACTCAAGGTACTTTCATTTTATGTCAAAGTCCGGATTTTAACCCTAAAGTACTACGTACGTTAAATTCCTTTTAAGAGATTCATTCCTTTTCTAAAAGTCACCCGATACGTAGTATATAAAAATGTGACTTATATTTTTTAAGTAAACCAAAACAACTTTCATACTTTCCTTTTTAAGACCAAATTAAGGCAATACCATGCCTTCTTTTTGGACCAAAATACTTCTCTTTTTAAAAGTCAAGTTACCACATTAAAACAAATGATAAAACCCTTCTTTTGTTTTCATAAAGTCATTATAACCAACTTCCCATAAAGTTGTTATAACACTTTATGTTTTAAACCATTTTAAGACAACACAATGCCTTCCTTTTCCCTAAAAGTTCCAGTTTGCCTAATTTCAATTACGCAAGTCTCTTTTTAGAAAAGTTTCATAGTTCAAGGTCTTAATCTCTTTTTAAAACAATAGAGTAACATATGCCATAGGTGAGTAGGTTAATCTTGTTCATAATCAATCTTATTAAGCAGCCATGATCTAGAAAATGTAATATCATTTTGTCTGATCTTAGCTTCTATGCAGATGGAGGTTTCTACTGGTTTTAATAATACTTAATTATTCAATACATTTTCCTTTATTAACGCAGCAGTGGTTTATCGATACACATTCTGATTTCCGAAATCAGTAAAACATTATTCCTTTTAAAAACCAAGTACTCATTACTCACGAATGAGGTTTCACACAAAATCCATATTAATTCATTTAAGTTAAGTCTCTTATCTTATAAGATCAAGTCTCTTAACTTCTAAAATCAGTAAACCATCTTCTTTACCTCTCTTAAGACGTTATACCTAACTCCCCATAAAGCTAGTATAACTTCTTTTTTTTTTTAAAACCTTTAAAACCAAGTGTTACTCTTCTTTCAAAAATGGTTTCTTAACAATTTTGAAATACTTCAAAATTCTTATTATTCAGGCTTAAGTCAAAAGACATTGCCGTACAACTACGTTCAATTAGCATACGTACGTCTACCGTACCATATATTATTCAGGCTTAAGTCAAAAGACATTGCCGTACTATATATATCTTCCTTTTAAAAATATCATGCTCAAGAGTATAGGAAGAATCACATACCTCGCGACGATTTATCGACTATAAGCAAAACGCTCCACGGCTATAACCCGGCTAGCCTGGTCCACCTTCTAAGTAGCACATGCTACTTGCAAAACATTCAACCAATAAAGGTTATCACCATCGTAATACGATCCCATGTAAGTACAGTTTAACTTCTACTTATTCTTCTGAAGTGATTTCAGCTCAAGCCTTTACTGTAATATCCTTCTATTACAGTTCAATTCTCTTCTATGAATCTTATATTCATTTCTATATTACTACAGTATGTAATTTCCAATTACACTAGAAGGACAGTAGTATTTACCTCGATGAGCCCAAAATTATCCGAGTTTAAATGTCGATCCTGAGCAAGGTTTAGCTCCTACTCCGTGCGCTCCAACCCGCTCCAAACAACCCTTAGAAGTTCTAACCAACTTCTACTTAACACTTCAACCGACTATGAAGGTTTTTCCTTAGGTTTCTGCTTGTGACTGAGGAAGTATAATAGTATTTTACGGCTTTGTATAAGTGTAACCTTGGGAATACTACAAGGTATTTAGGCCAAGGTATTTGGGCATTATAACAATACTAGAGAGTATTTCTATACCACAAAAGGGGTATTATACGAAAACAACTAGGCTAGTGGGGTACCCCTGGCCAACCACTACAAAGGGGAGGAAGCTCTCGGCCAAAGGGCCTTCTCAAAGGGGAGTGTGGTGGACGAAAGAACAAGAGGGAGGGAGTATTTTGAGACTTAGATAGATTGCTCAAGTGAGGATGAAGAAAGTCTTCAACTTAGAGGGGTATTTATAGGTCAAGTGAAGGCCAACCAAGGGCCAAGATTCTTCCAAGTGTATAGCAAGTGTAAGGTCAAGATTTAGCCATGTGTTACATTATCCATCTACACAAAATATCCTACCTAACCCTTGACCAAAATTTCAACACAAAAAACGTGCAAGACTAGCCCATTTGCCGTCCAACCTCTTCCAATGTGAGGGTGACATGTCACCCTCCCGCTGGTCCAAAATGTTACGCCTCTCTAAAAATCCGCAAAAATTATTAATGACATAGCCGTAATTTTCCTACGAAAGTCGTGGAAACGCTTTAAAAAACGACTCTAATCGGGTGTTGTGTACAAATTTCGAAACTTGCCTAACTTAAGGCTCAAATTTATATACGTACGCCCTCACGTACATACCCTGGAAAATACGGGGTATAACACCCCTTTACACAAACATCACCAGATACTAACACACGTAGCATTCTAACATGTTTACTTATCAAATCAACAAGAAAGTATTACAAGGCTATCACAAACCAACACAATCAAGTTGTTCACACAAGGTACTTTCTACTTTATGTTAACAATTTCGGGTTTTTATCCCCAAAGTACTTCATACATTAACTCTTTTAAAAGGTCCGTTTCTTTCAAAAAGTCTCACAATACCCGTAGTATAAAAAAATAGAGTGACTATCCTTTTAAGTAAACCAAAACACTTCCCTTTGTAAATCAAGTAACAACATTATTTTCCAAACGTTCAAGTTTGCCTAATTCCAAATGCTTAAGTTTCTCATTTTCGAAAGGTTTCGTAGTTCATAGTTTTAATTACTTAATGATATAATTCTCCTTTAAAACAATTTGAGATACATATGCCTTATATGTGAGTAGGTTATTCTTGTTCATAATCAATCTTATTTAAGCAGCCATGATCTAGGAAATGTAATATCATTTTGTCTCATCTTAGCTTCTATGCAGATGGAGGTTTCTACTGGTTTTAATAATACTTATTTATTCAATACATTTCCCTTTTAGCGCTGCAGTGGTTTGTTCGATACTTATTCTGATTTCCGAAATCAGTAAAAGATTATTCCTTTTAAACACCAAGTACTCATTACTCACGAATGAGGTTTCACACTTTCTAACAAAATTCATATTAATTCGATTAAGTCAAGTCTCTTATATTTTAAGATCAAGTCTCTTAACTTCTTAAAATCAATAAACCATTCTTTTTATCTCTCTTAAGTCGTTATACCTAACTTCCCATAAAGCTAGTATAACTCTTAAGCTTTCAAACCAAGTATTATTCTTCTTTCAAAAAGGATTCTTAATTCTTTTGAAATACTTCAAGATTCTTATTATTCAGGCTTAAGTCAAAAGACATTGCCGTAAAACTACATTCAGTTACCACACGTACGTCTACCGTACTATATATATATTCCTTTAAAATACTTCCAGATTCTTATTATTCAGGCTTAAGTCAAAAGACATTGCCGTACAATTACGTTCAGTTAACACACGTACGTCTACCGTACTATATATATATTCTTTTAAAATATCATGCTCAAGAGGATAGGAAGGATCACATACCTCGCGACGATTATTGACTATTAGCAAAACGCTCCACGGCTATAACCCGGCTAGCCTTGTCCACCTTTCAAGTAGTACATGCTACTCGCAGAACATTCAACCTATATAGGTTATAAGTCTATCAACTTCTACCTTAATATTCTTCTGATGTGATTTCAGTTCAAGTCTTTTCTGTAATAACCTTCTATTACAGTTCAATTCTCTTCTATGAATCTTATATTCATTTCTATACAACTACAGTATGTAATTTCCAATTACAATAGAAGGATAGGATTATTTACCTCGGTAAGCCCAAAATTATCCAAGTTTAATGTCGATCCTGAGCAAGGTTTAGCTCCTACTCCGTGCGCTCCAACCCGCTCCAAACAACCCTTAGAAGTTCTAACCAACTTCTACGTAAATACTTCAACCAACTATGAAGATTTCCTTAGGGTTTCGTTTAGTGGCTAAAGGAAAGTATAGTAGTATTTTCCAAGCTCAGATAAATGGTACTGGAAATACTACAAAGGTTTTGGGCTAGAGTATTTTTGGCATTACAACAATACTTGGAGAAGTATTTCTCAACCAAGTGGGGTAGTATTTCGACTAGAACAACTAGAGTGGGGGTGTTCTCGTGAGGCCTCAAAGGGGAGGGGTGTGGATTAAAGCTCACAAGGAGAGGAGGGATTTTAGACTTGGAAATTATTTGAGGGATGAAGAAAGTCTTCAACTTGTGGAGTATTTATAGGCCAACCAATGGCCAAGATGAAGCCAAGTGCTAGGCAAGTGTAGGTTAAGATTTACCCAAGTGTAACCTTATCCATCTACCCACAAAATATCCTACCTAACTCGACCAAGGTTAGGCAACAAAACGTGCCAAAGAAAGCCCTCATCGTTGCCCATTGAGGGTGACAAGTGTCACCCTCCCGTTGGTCCAAAATATTTCATCTGTCGGAAATATCCGCAAAAATAATAAATGACATAGCCGGAATTTTCCCTTCGCAAGTTTAGAAAAACGTTTCGTCGGAAAACGATTCTTTTCGCTAGTTGTGCACAAAATTCGGTCCTAGCCTAATCTTAAGGCTAAACTTTTCTACGTACGTCCTTACGTACATACTCTGGAAATACGGGGTATAACAATTATCATCTCGTGAACTTAATCGTACCTTATTATCTTTTCCCATTTTTACATAAAAGTTATAGTCACGTTCTTACGTACATGCTTAGGAAAATCATCAAGTTGATTACCATATAACTTACTTACCTTACATAACATAATCCGGCCCTTTATGGAGGGACGCCTATACTGCCCGGCCCAATCTGGGACGCGATAAAGTCACATAGTCTGCCCATAAAGGTATACTGCCCGGCCCATTCCTGGGACGCGGTAAAGTCACATAGTCTGCCCATAAAGGTATACTGCCCGACCCATTCCTGGGACGCGGTAATGTCATATAGTCTGCCCATAAAGGTATACTGCCCGGCCCATTCTTGGGACGCGGTAAAGCCACATAGTCTGCCCATAAAGGTATACTGCCCGACCCATTCCTGGGACGCGGTAATGTCATATAGTCTGCCCATAAAGGTATCGCCGCCCATTCTCGACGCGATAATGTCATATAGTCGCCCATAAAGTATATCGCCCGCCCATTCTCGACGCGTAATGTCATATAGTCCGCCCATAAAGGTATACCGCCCGACCCATTCTCGACGCGTAATGTCATATAGTTCGCCCATAAAGGTATACCGCCGGACCATTCACGACGCGTAATGTCATATAGTCTGCCCATAAAGGTATACTGCCCGGCCCATTCCTGGGACGCGGTAATGTCATATAAAATCTGGGAATTTAACCCAACGTACTACGTACCTCTACTCCTTTAGAATGACTCTTTTTCAAATGAAACTTCCAAGATACTAATAACCGTAGTATCAAGTCATAAATACTTTTCAAGACAAGTCACATTACCCTTTTTAGAAATACATTTACCGGCTTCTAAATCAAGTGACTTCTTTCTTAAAAACCTTAAGCAATTGGTACCTTTAAAACAATTTGCCCTTCTTTATTTCAAATCATTTCTTTGCTTACATTACTGAAGAAAACCATTCTTTAATCTTCCATAAAGTTGTTATAACCAACTTCCCATAAAGTCGTTATAACTCTTTATGTTTTAGACAAATTCATTCTTTTTTTTAACCAAGAGACTTATACTTTCAAATCAAATCACATAGCTTTCAAAATACTTCAAGTCTCTTAACTTTTAAGAAAACAAGTTTCTTAACTTAGAAATCAATACTTTCCAAATCAAGTATTCTATACTATTAAATCAAGTCATTTCTTCATTTAGAAATTAAGTCTCATAACTTGAAAAATAAAGTCCCTTAACCTTTTAAAAATTTGAGGTCCATAGTCTTAAAACTTCATACGTAAATTCTTATAAATTAAGTAACATATACTTTGGTGCGTTGTGAATAAGTTATACTTATTTATAACGATCTTAATCAAGTAGCCACGATCTAGAAAATGTAATACAATTTTGTCTTATCTTAGCTTCTATGCAGATGAAGAATTCTACTCATTTTAACTTAATTGATTGTCATTACATTTTCCTTTATTAACGCTGCAGTGGCTTGTTCGATACTTATTCTCATTTGTGCCATAACTTAGCCAAGTCAACTTGGCTCCAAATACCTCCTAACGACTCTTACCAATATCCCCCATAAGACTTGGTAAGAACTTAGGATAACTTAGACATAACCTTTACGTAGTGTAAATCAACATACATACCTCTTAACTTATAAGAGTAGAAGGAATCATGAAATAGTACTACATGTATATTCCATACATAGAATCATGTCAAAAGAAGGAAAAGGTTCACATACCTCGCGACGATTATCGACAATTAGCAAAATGCTCCGAAGTACTTCAACCTTGATAGTTATTCCATCCTTCAAGTAGAATCCGCTATACTTAGTACTTCAACCTAAAATGGCCATAATACGTCCATTAACCTTTAGCTTCGAACGTAGAATATTCTAAGTGCAAAGTCACTAAATTCTACGGAAAATCGGACAGCACTTCCTTTGTTTCTACATACTTTGCCACCTTTTCAAGGCCGAATTCAATAACCAAACACACCACATTTAAGGCCCAACAATTCATCTAACCAAAGGGGATTACACGCCTTAACAGGACGTGTAAAATTCTGCCCCACAAATTAATACCAACTAAGTCCTTAATCAAGGTCATTCTCGGCTAACTTATTCAATAACACAAAGTTCTTTCAAATTCTTTTTCAAACCAACTTCTTAGGTCTAACATGTTATATAGTCATAAACAACTTAGCAATTATAACCACCTTAATCAACTCTTTAGATAACATGCGACGACTAAACTAGTAACTAAATTGAATTACAAACTTAAAGGCTAAATCATGCAACTTTCGGATTCCATCCAAATATTCCATAACACATATCATTCTTCATAATATAATCCACATGATCATTTCTAACTACTACAACATGAAATCATGAATTATAATAGCAAGACGGAGATTATTACCTCCTTAAGCTCAAAATGATCCAAAACCCTAAGTCGATCCTTAGCAACTCCAACTCCTTTTCTTGTCGTTCCAATCCTCTATTTGCAACCGTTAGAAGCTTGTGAAAAACTTCTCTTCTATTTCCAACTTCAAAGTTGAAGAACACCTTGGGTTTCCGCCTTGCGACTAACGTAAAAATGCGGTTTTTCCGGGATCTTTCTATTGAAATATCCTTACAATACCCTTAGGGACCTTGGGTTAAAGTCTTGTGAATAATGGATCAAAACTACAAAATTTCTTGTTCCCCATTTCTCAAAGCCGAGAGCTTTAATGTGTCAAGACAAGGTCTTGAAAATTATTCTAAGTGTTGGAAGACTAGTTGTCACGACCCGACCCCGGGCCCGCGACTGGTGCCCTACCTGGGCACCCCTTTCGGTATACATCAGAGAATAGCAGCGGAACATACACAACTGATAAAAATGCTCAAACATAAAATAACAACAGGCTAGCCGATAAGTCCACCTTCCGTAAACTATACAAATAAAACAGTACATTTTTTTTTTCTTTACAACCCAAACCACAATGTGACTCTGCACTTAAGAATAACAACTCAAGGGACGGGCCCGCCATACCTGAATGTACAACAACCGACAATACCAGGGATAAGCCTCCGGAATAAAGAAGCTTCTCAACAGCCGAACAGTGATCCTAAGAGCGAGGATCAAGAACTCACTTACCACGTGGGCAGAACGCAGCCTCAAGGAGGTCAGTACAACATGTACCAAATATGTGAAACTGAAAGTACTGTAATGAAATCATAAGTCTATAATAAAACTGGAGACAGGTATGATAACTCAATTAACAGTACACAGTGCCTTACTAACAATGAGAGTAATCAAAAGTATACTTACAACATAAAAATAGGAAGCTCGCGATCAAAGCAGGACCACCCGCCCGCAGTATCATTAAGCAATCCTACTCCTGGAACTATTTCACCCGCATAGGTCGTGTGGACCTGCATGAGGTATTCCTCGCATAGGCTGTACCCGCCCGCATGGGACTATTTCACCCGCATAAGCCCATAAGGACTCGCATGAGGTATTCCTCGCATCATGGGTAGCAAATCCACGGAAACAGGTGGTATAACGATCTTGGGGATTTACCCCTCATTTATACTCTTACCCTGAAGCAGGTGGTATAACGATCTTGGGGATTTACCCCTCATTTATACTCTTACCCTGAAGCAGGTGGTATAACGATCTTGGGGATTTACCCCTCAGATATACTCTTACCCTGGAGAAGGTGGTATAACGATCTTGGGGATTTACCCCTCAGATATACTCTTACCCTATCTCAACTGGCCATCATACATAACATAAGCCCTACCGGCTTATCATACATAACATAAGCACTACCGGCTTATCATACAATAAATAAGCAAGTTAAGAAATCCCCCTAACTTCTTATTAGCCTTATTCATATACACTCTCATTTTAGTTTACTTAAGATACTAACATGTCATTATAAATCCGGGAGTTTAACCCAAAGTACTACGTACTTCTATTCTTTTAAAATGACTCATTTTCATATAAAACTTCCAAGATACTAATAACCGTAGTATCAAGTCAAAACTACATTTTAAGACAAGTCACAATACCTTTTTAGAAAAATACATTTTCGGACTTCTAAATCAAGTGACTTCTTTCTTTTAAAACCTTAAGCAATTGATGCCTTTAAATCAATTTGCCTTTCGTTATTTCAAGTCATTTAACATACTTAAATTACTTAGAGTAAACCACTCTTTTTAACTCTCCATAAAGCTATTATAACCAACTTTCCATAAAGTCGTTATACTAGCTTTATACATAACAACTTACATACTTCTTTATAACCAAGAGACTTACTTTCCAACAAAACAAGTATCAATAATACTTTCAACATACTTAAAGTCTCTTAACTTTTGAAAACCAAGATATCCTTAATATTCAAACAAGTGAGTTAATTCCCTAACTCAATCAACTTGGACATTCTTAAAATAAGCCAAGGATATCAAATGGACCTAGATTGTCAAAAACTTGTACGTCTACCGTACTATACATTTACAACTTATTCATGCTCAAGATTTAAGAAAGTTTCACATACCTCTTCGGTTTAATCCTCTTGCTAAGTCCAATTCGCCGTACGTAGTATGTCAACCTATAATGACCATAGTACGTCTATTAACTTCTAGTTTCAAACGTAGAATATTCCAAGTGCAAAGTCACTAAATTCTACGGAAAATCGGACAGCATTTCCTTTGTTTCTAAATACTTTGCCACCTTTTTCAAGGCCGAATTCAATAACCAAACATGCCACATTTAAGGCTCAACAAAGTAGTTAACAATAGGGGATTACACGCTTAGTCAAGACGTGTAAAATTCCGCCCCACAATAAATATCAAACTAGTCCAACATATAATGTCCATTTGGCAAAAATAGGGACAACAATACCAATTCTTCCTCCAATTCGTTTTCAATCCAAGTGGTTTAATATAAAATGTTATCAAGCCGCAATTGAGCACAACTACTACAATCCTCAAGTAGGTAAACATGCGACGATTCTAATTATCGACCAAATTGTATTTCAATTTCAAATGGATTAACATGTCATTTTCGGATTTTGAGCTTCCAAATTTCCATAACACTTATCAATATTCATAACACATATCACATGATCATTTCTAACTTATAATAACATGGAATCTTCAATTACAAAAGTAAGACGAAGATTATACCTCATTTAGCCCAATTTTGATCCAAGATTACAAGTCGATCCTTAGCAACTTTAGCGCCACTTTTTGACATTCCAATCCACTCCAAGCTACCCTTAGAAGCTTATGATGAACTTATCTTCAAGTTCCAACTTCAAAGTTGAAGATTTCCTTTAGTTTCCGCCTTGCGACTAACACGAAAACACCATTTTTCTGGGATCTTTCTATTGAGATACACTTACAATACCCTTAGGTACCTTGGTTTAAAGTGGGGAGATTCTTTGAAACCCTAGCTTGGCCGAGAGCTTTCTCTAAAGTTCATCAAGTTTTTCTTGAAAATTTTCTAAGTGTAGAGCCTTGTCTTGCACTAGTAAGCTTATATAAATATATGGAGGGTCAAGATTAGAACAAAAGGATGGTTAGGATGCTTTTCACAAGGATCAAGCCAAGCGACATTTGACTTAGTCAACAATGTCAAGCTCTTGCCTTTGCAAGACTTGGTCTTTTAAATTATGGTCAAATGACCATTTCATCCATGCCATTTTCATCCAAGACCACCAAGGGGGGTGACACGTGCCGCCCTCCCGTTCGTCGCAATATTTCGTTTTCCGACAAAATCCAAAATTCCGATAAATTTTTACTCGTCTCAAATCTTAACATTTTTGAGTTCTTACGTACGTTCATATAAACATCTCCTGAAATTCCGGTGTGTAACATTCTTCCCCCCTTAGAAACATTCGTCCCCGAATGTTTAGGAGTCAAACTTAAAGATAGCGACATAGCCTTCTTTTACAACCCTTACATACCAATAATACCACACGAGGCCACACAACAATACTCATACTAAAATGTCGTGAATTTGAACCATGTGTCAACGCTGGTTATCCGCATCTATCCGCGATTAAAGTTTCACGACTTAAGCTTACTAATAATCTTTTCCTGATAAGCTTCGCTTATCCACACTCACGAATCAAGTCCGACCAAATAATCGAACCTCGCCTATGTCGAACCATCCAACCGTGATCTACACTTTCTTACATACAAGGCCTCATACAGGCCATCTGAATCTCGGAAGGGTATATGTTATCGTGACGTAATACAACAAGAGGCAATTAACCTCTCCCGCTATTTACGAAATAAAAACACAGTGCCCGCAACTCATCCTCAAGTGCTGGATAGTACACTCGCTGTCTGGTCGGTCGAGGGTGTAATGCAACACCGAGACTCACTTTGTCTCCTAAAACCCTTCAAAAACCTCGAAGTTATTTATAATCGAGCTCATCCGTCACCGACATCATAAACGTAGGAACCCCGCGGTCTCACAATCCCCCTGCTATAAAATCTAGCACGAACCTCAGCCGAGTAAGTGGTCCTAACCGGAAGAACATCAGAACGCCAACCCGGCCCGTATCGTGCCTTACCGGGCACCCTAGTGATACAACATCGTAGAAAACCAGGAAAATAAAACATGAATCATGAAACAAGAGATATAATAAATAAACAAAGCAACCAAAACAGCTTGCCTTCGATATACATAAAACCCGAACAGTTTAATCTTTTACAACCCCGCCCACAAGTTCATGCACTCTAAGATTTACAATGATCGTGACGACAGGCCCACCATACCTCGAATGTACAAGAACCTACAACTCAGTGGAACACATACCAAAAGATAAGCCTCCGAGAAACGGAGCTTCCTAAATGACCGAGATCCTAAGGCGAGGATCCACGACCGATGTACCTCTACTGCGGATGAACGCGGGCGAGGTCAAGACAACAGTACCAAGTATGTGAAATCACAACATCAGTAAATGAAATCATAATAGCTTAAAAGCGTGAGACATGTATGATAACCAAAATACAAGACGCAACATAAAACATCAAGTCGTGGACTCACGCCTCAAAGTCACCACTAAATATAACTATGGGTCTCACGCCCATACATCCATCATGTTCGCATCACGGCCGCATGCCAATATCGCTTCGGTGTATACATGTCCATGATGCAACAATAACAAGGCCGCACGCCACACGCCGGAATCGTGACGGTAGACATGCCCATGTAACCTCGATAACAATATACCGGTGGTCAACCCCGCCGCACGGCCACATGCCCCGGAATCGTGACGGTGTAGACACGCCCATGTTGCGGTAATAACCATATATCGTAATCAACCCGCCGCGTGGCCGCATGCCCAATATCGTGACGGTAGATACGTCCATGTGATATCAACAACAAGACAAGAATCAAAATGGAAACATACCCGTGGAATTCTCCATCACCGCCAAAGACGCCCCGAAGTTCTCAACAAGTCAACCGCCTCTATCGAGAGACGGAATACGTAAATACCACACTTGTACAACAAAGGCTATCATCACAAGCATAGGCAAGTTTCACAACAACAAGCATAGGCAAGTTTCACAACAACAAGCATAGGCAAGTTTCACAACAACTCAAAGTACTTCATACGTTAAGTTCTTTTAAAAGAGATCCATTACTTTTATAAAAGTCACCCGATACCCGTAGTATTAGAATGACCAACCCACATTCCTTTTCAAAAATCAAGTAACAACATTCTTTTCCTAAGTTCCAGTTTGCCTAGTTTCAATTACTCAAGCTTCTCATTTTCAAATGGTTTCATAGTTCCCAAACTTAATCACTTGATTCCTTTTTTGAACAATTGAGTAATATATGTCTCACGTGTGATTAGGTTATTCTTGTTTACAACATTCTTATTTCATCATGCATGATCTAGAAAATGTATATCATTTTGTCTCATCTTAGTTTCTATGCAGATGGAGGTTTCTACTGGTTTTAATACAATTCATCATTATTCAATACATTTTCCTTTATTACCGCTGCAGTGGTCTGTCGATACACATTCTGATTTCCGAAATCAAGAAACATTATCCCTTTAAATAACACCAAGTACTCATTACTCACGAATGAGGTTTCACACAAACATTCACATTAGAACAAATAAGTTAAGTCTCTTATCTTATAAGATCAAGTCTCTTAACTTCTAACATCAGTAAACCATTTTCTTTACCTCTCTTAAGACATTATACCTAACTCCCCATAAAGCTTAGTATAACTCTTTTTAAAACCTTTTTAAAACCAAGTGTTACTCTCCCTTCAAAACGATTTATAAATCTTTTGAAATACATCAAGTCCTTTATTATAACAAGCCGCTTATAATTCTCACCGCTACCTTTTTAAAACCACAAAGTATTTTCTTACCTACATAAAGTCGTTATAACCAACTTCCCATAAAGCCGTTATAACACTTTATGTTTTAAGAACAATCAAACACGATTAATACACGACGCTCACCGCATTTACATAGTTCACACATATCATGCTAGAAGAGATAGGAAGAGGTTCACATACCTCGCGACGATTGTCGACTAATAGCAAAACGCCCAAGTACCTCAAACCGCGGCTACTCCTTAAGCCGTGGATCACTCCACACGTAGTACTTCAACCTATAAGGCCACGCGCGCTATTAACATCTAGATCTCAACGTTCCATAATCTACGTAAAATTCGGCAAAGACCTCCCCGCCACGCAAATCTCCTTCTCTATCGAGGCCGCCACCAAGCCAACCAGTGGGGTTTTACACGCCTAACCTGACGTGTACAATTCTACTACACAAGAATACTACACAAGTCCATCGTAATACACCCTATGTAATTACGAGTCTAGCTTTAATTCTTCAAAGCTTAAGTCAAAAGACATTGCCACGATTAAGTATAGTTCTATATATAGTATACTTCAACTATATATTCAAACATGTAATTTCCAATTACAATAGAAGGACAAGAGTGTTTACCTCGATAAGCCCAAAATTATCCAAGTATAAAGTCGATCCCGAGCAACGCTTAGCTCCTACTCCGAGCGCCCAAACAACCCTTAGAAGTTCTAACTAACTTCTACTTACAACTTCAACAACGGGTGAAGATTTCCTTAGGGTTTCGTTTTGTGGCTAAAGGAAGTATAATCGTATTTTCCGGGCTTTGTATAAGTGTAACTTGGGAATACTACAAGTTAATTGGGCCAAGGTATTAGGACATTATAACAATACTAGGAGAGTATTTCTATAACACAACAAGGGTATTATACGAAGACAACTAGGCTAGTGGGTACCCCACGGCCAAGGCACCACAAAGGGAGGGTGGCCTCTCGCCAAGGCTCACCTCGAGGGTAGTGTGGCTGACGAATTGCTCACAAGAGGGAGGAGTATTTTTCTTGAATTTCACAAGTGTGGATGAAGAATAACTCTTGCATTAGAGGGTATTTATAGCAAAACCAAAAGCCAACCAATGGCCAAGATCCTTCCAAGTGTATAGCAAGTGTAAGGCCAAGATCAAGCCAAGTGCACCCTAACCCTACTCCACAAAACATGGCACAAAACAAGCCACAAACAAGGCACAAAACCATGAACCAATCGGCCAAGGCCAAGCCTCCTCTTTGTCGCCCAACGAGGGTGACAAGGTCACCCTCCCGTTGTCCAAAATGTTCGCCGCTCGGAAAAATCCGCAAAAATACTAAATGACATAGCCGGAATTTTCCCAACGTAGTCGTGGGAAACGCTTTCGGAAAACGACTTATTCGCACTTGTGCCCAAATTTCAACCAAAGCCAATTCTAAGGCAAAATTTAATACGCACGCCTCACGCATATACTCCGAAAATACGGTATAACATTCTTCCTTAGAAACATTCGTCCCGAATGTTCCTTCAAGGTCTCAAAACAACAGCGTCAAGATAGTCTTCACCGCTATACGATGAAAACAATCATGCCACACCGTCACAAAATACACGCCACTTCTCCCTTTCGCAAGATTGCCACGAACACTCGAACTCGTTCTAGTGTCCGTACCACACTTCCACAACGCTCGTTTCCCAACCCTCGAGTCACTACCTCCAAACTTGGTCATCTCACTAACCTCGATTTCTAAGGCCATTCCCGCCTTCACGAACTGATTCGGTCGAACGTATTCACGAACTCATACGATGGTCATCTCAACTTGGGCCTAGCACCTCGTGACTTCGCCACCGGCGACCACCCAGAGCTGACCCTTCCTCAAAACGGGACGCGGGTTGGCCCGCAACATGGCCCCAACCCGACCCACTGTAGCGCCAACTCTCTAGTTTCTTGATCCGAACAATCTTACCTCTACAGGTCATGAAAGCTACCACTTCCATTTCACACTAACCCGGGACTTACCCTTTTCACTAACCATGTTTCTAAATCACATTTTAGCACAAAGCTATCCAAACATATCATTAAACACATCAACAACATCAATACACACAAAACTCTAGAGGGTTAAGGATATACCTGAAACTAGGCGGTTCAAGGACCGCTAAAACTGGGAACTTCCACCGCGACCTACCGTGGCCCGCAATCGCCTAGTAGTTCTGTGCTATCCTACTGCTACCCCGGTGGACGGTCTCGTCATATGGCCTCGCTGTCGCAAGAATAACAAGCTCCCTTGGTACTACGACACTCCCCGAAATGCGGTCTACCACATCGGCCACACCGAGGTAGGGGTGCATCCGCCAACACCCTACTCTCGAACATCTGAAACTCGGGAGCCCGACCGCTCCCGAATATCCCAGCGGTCCCGGGCTGCGGAGGACCACTCTGCAATGGCGGAGGTACATAACTAGTCTCTTCTTGAGGCGGTCCGCCTCGAAAGTCGCCAAAATATCCGCCGTCTTGGCCTTTCGCTGAAAGCGGTCCACTGCGTCGATCTGCGCGCCTCGCACCCAGTGCATGAGCTCGAATGCGGGCAATGTCCATGCGGTGAAGAGAAACACCGAACAACTCTCGCTAGGTAATCATCGAGCTCGTAACATATCGGTGCACTCGATCCTCCATACTAGCTACTAATGCGGAACATACCGCCAATGAGTCGAACTCACATTGTACTCCGAATGACGCGGTTCGCCTCAACATCAAAAATCGGCGAGCCCTCCGTTTGTGGAGGCAAGAAATGTGCCGGAAGGCCCCAAAACTTCGTCCCAAACGGTGGAAGTGCATGCTCTCCCGGGAAAGCTCCACGAAGTCAAACCCGATCATGCGGTATCACGCGGCCGATGCGAACTAAATGTCACAGACTCGGTCAAGCCTTGATCACCCGTGATCCTTCAGAATCGACGGATGAACTCCTGCGGATCATCCTCCGCCTCGACAGTAAAACTCAGCGGGCTACAACTAAGGAAATCCAGTAGCCTCAAATGCGCCTCGGGTGCACTACAGTCTTTGGAACTTACCGCTGCGTCCGGCCTATCTCATATCCGCCACAACTCGCCAATAATCGCCATCTCTCGTGACCCATCTCCACCGCTCGGCATGGGGTGGAGGCTCAGTATCAGAGTCTCGGCCACCGCCGCGCTCTAAACTCTTTGGTCGGGCGGCGCCGCAAAACTCGCCGTCAAGCACTACTCAGTCTTGGCCGGGCTGCGCCTCGTACTCCTGAATCCCAGCAGCTCCGCCTGCCTTGCCGCTCGGGCCTCTGGTTGCCTTCGCGAGCATAATCGGTAAAACGAAACACGTCGAGAGGGTCCAACTTACAACACGGCTCTAAGGCACGATCTCGTAATGAGAAGAATGGAAACCAATCCTAAATGTCCTATAGCCTCACGATTATAGATGTGGTGCACAACACACGATAATCAAGACTTACTTGGGCTCAGACACTTTCGAGGACTAATCGCTCGATACCACTTTGTAACGCCCGAACCGGGCGTTCGTGCCTTACCGGGCACCCTAGTGATACAACATCGAGAAAACCGGAAAATAAAACATGAATCATGAAACAAGAGATATAATAAATAAACAGGCCAACCAAAAATTGCTTTCAAGATATACATAAAACCCAACAGTTTAATCCTTTTACAACCACGCCTACAGCATGGTTCTCAGACCTCTAAGATTTATACCTTGTGTCAGACGGGGCCGCCATACCTCAATGTACAAGAACCTACAACTCGGGAACACATACCAAAAGATAAGCCTCCGAGAAACGGAGCTTCCCAAAACAATCGAGATCCTAAGAGCGAGGATCCACGATCGATGTACCTCTACTGCAGCATGAACGGCCGAAGGAGGTCGATAACAGTACAGTATGTGAAATCACAAATCAGTAAATGAAATCATAATAGCTTAAAAGCGGGAGACATGTATGATAACCAAAATACAAGACGCAACATAAAACACTAGCCCAGTCGTGGACTCACGCTCAAAGTCACCACTCAATATAACTATGGGTCTCACGCCATACATCCATCATGTTCGCATCATGGCCGCATGCCGGAATATCGCTTCGGTGTAGACATGTCCATGATGCAACAATAATAACAAGGCCGCATGGCCTACCGGAATCGTGACGGTGTAGACATGCCCATGTAACCTCAATAACAATATCTTGGGTGGTCAACCCCGCGCGTGGCCACATGCCCGGAATATCGCGTCGGTGTAGACACGCCCATGTTGCGCATAACCATATATCGGTAATCAACCCAGATAGCCGCATGCCCCGGAATCTGCGACGGTGTAGACATGTCCATGTGATATCAACAACAAGACAAGTAATCAAAATGGAAACATACGTGGAATTCTCCATCATCGCCAAGACATCGGAAGTTCTCAACAAGTCAACCTCCTTATCGAGACGCGGTAACGTAAATACAACACTTGTACAACAAAGGCTATCATCACAAGCATAGGCAAGTTTCACAACAACAAGCATAGGCAAGTTTCACAACAACAAGCATAGAAGTTTCACAACAACTCAAAGTACTTCCATTTATACCAAAGTCGGGTTTTAACCCCAAAGTACTACATACGTTAAGTTCTTTTAAAAGAGATCCATTACTTTTATAAAAGTCACCCGATACCCGTAGTATTAGAATGACCAACCCACATTCCTTTTCAAAAATCAAGTAACAACATTCTTTTCCTAAGTTCCAGTTTGCCTAGTTTCAATTACTCAAGCTTCTCATTTTCAAATGGTTTCATAGTTCCCAAACTTAATCACTTGATTCCTTTTTAGAACAATTGAGTAATATATGTCTCACGTGAGAGTAGGTTATTCTTGTTTACAACATTCTTATTACCGCAGCCATGATCTAGAAAATGTATATCATTTTGTCTCATCTTAGTTTCTATGCAGATGGAGGTTTCTACTGGTTTTAATACAATTCATCATTATTCAATACATTTTCCTTTATTACCGCTGCAGTGGTCTGTCGATACACATTCTGATTTCCGAAATCAGTAAAACATCATCCTTTTAAATAACACCAAGTACTCATTACTCACGAATGAGGTTTCACACAAACATTCACATTAGAACAAATAAGTTAAGTCTCTTATCTTATAAGATCAAGTCTCTTAACTTCTAACATCAGTAAACCATTTTCTTTACCTCTCTTAAGACATTATACCTAACTCCCCATAAAGCTTAGTATAACTCTTTTTAAAACCTTTTAAAACCAAGTGTTACTCTCCCTTCAAAACGATTTATAAATCTTTTGAAATACATCAAGTCCTTTATTATAACAAGCCGCTTATAATTTCACCGATTACCTTTTTAAAACCACAAAGTATTTTCTTACCTACATAAAGCTGTTATAACCAACTTCCCATAAAGCCGTTATAACACTTTATGTTTTAAGAACAATCAAACACAGTTAACACGTATACGTCTACCGTACTTACATAGTTCACACATATCATGCTAGAAGAGATAGGAAGAGGTTCACATACCTCGCGACGATTGTCGACTAATAGCAAAACGCTCCAAGTACCTCAAACCGCCGGCTACTCCTTAAGCCAAGTGGATCACTCCACACGTAGTACTTCAACCTATAAGGCCACAAGGCGCTTATTAACATCTAGATCTCAACGCTCCATAATCTACGTAAAATTCGCAAGACCTCCCCGCCACGCAAATCTCCTTCTCTATCGAGGCCGGCTACCAAGCCAACCAGGGGGGGGGTTTTACACGCCTAACCAGACGTGTACAATTCTACTACACAGTAATACTACACAAGTCTCATGAATACACCCATGTAATTACGATTCGATTCATTTAATTCTTCAGCTTAAGTCAAAAGACATTGCCACAGATTAAAGTATAGTTCTATATATAGTATACTTCAACTATATATTCAAACATGTAATTTCCAATTACAATAGAAGGACAGTAGTGTTTACCTCGATAAGCCCAAAATTATCCAAGTATAAAGTCGATCCTGAGCAACGCTTAGCTCCTACTCGGCGCTCAAACAACCCTTAGAAGTTCTAACCAACTTCTACTTACAACTTCAACAACGGGTGAAGATTTCCTTAGGGTTTCGTTTTGTGGCTAAATGAAGTATAATCGTATTTTCCGGGCTTTGTATAAGTGTAACCTTGGGAATACTACAAGGTATTTGGGCCAAGGTATTTGGACATTATAACAATATTAGGAGAGTATTTCTATACCACAACAAGGGTATTATACGAAGACAACTAGGCTAGGGGGTTCCCGGCCAAGGCACCACAAGGGGAGGGTGGCCTCTCGGCAAGGCTCACTCGAGGGGAGTAGTGTGGCGACGAATTGCTCACAAGAGGAGGGAGTATTTTCTTGGAATTTCACAAGTGTGGATGAAGAATAACTCTTGCATTAGAGGGTATTTATAGCAAAACCAAAAGCCAACCAATGGCCAAGATCCTTCCAAGTGTATAGCAAGTGTAAGGCCAAGATCAAGCCAAGTGCACCCTAACCCCTACTCCACAAAACATGGCACAAAACAAGCCACAAAACAAGGCACAAAACCATGAACCAATCGGCCAAGGCCAAGCCCCCTCTTTGGTCAACGAGGGTGACAAGTGTCACCCTCCCGCTGGTCCAAAAATGTTCGCTCGTAAAAATCCGAAAAAATACTAAATGACATAGCCGTATTTTTCCAAACGTACGGTGTGTAAAGTTTTCGTAAGAAAACGACTCTATTCGGCACTTGTGCCCAAATTTCGAACCAAAGCCAATTCTTAAGGCAAAAAAATTTAATACGTACGCCTCACGCATACTCCGGAAAATACTGGTATAACAAACACTTTGGTTTCACATCCTATTTACCATGACCCCGAAGTCACACTTCTCGATGCGATGCCACCGCAACAAGATCCATTTTAATTACCTCTCATGTCTCGATCGGGTCTAAATGCTTTGTAATAGCCCACTGGGCTTCTGGTGTTCAACCATGACCTGCTACTAATTCGGATATTAAGCAACAACTCTGCTACGTCCCTTTTCCGGTCATCTTACCCATACTTACATCTGAGGTCTCGACACAACTTAGTCGACCCCGAACAATTTGAGCAGTAAGCACTGTATGCCTCCCCTAAAACCTACTGACTAGTCATGCAGCACCGGGTACACACAATCTATCCTCATCTCACAGCACCTTATCCGGTGCTACTCAAACAGGCTCTTCTCTTCTCGGAGAGCCGTATCTCGATACTGTGTCATAACTGGATCATCATACTGTCGCCTCTTTACTTCCTCAACGATGGAAGACTCGGCAACCTCTCGAATCTAAACTTCATTAACCTTGGAAACAAATAATCAAACCCCCCGGCTCGTTAGCTAACGAATCTCACGGACCACGTCCTGCCTACCTGGCTGCCCATCTGACAGACTACCCATAGACCCACGACTAAGAGTATCTGTCACTGTCTTGGCTTTCCCCGGATGGTATAGGATATCGATAACACAATCCTTGAATAACTCTAACCACCGTCGCTGTCGCAAATTCTACTACTTCTGTCTGAAGGTATACGGAGGCTTTTGTGGTCTGCACAAATATCCACATGAAGTCTATATGCGTCATGCCCCCAAATCTTCAAGGCATGATTTAACTGCCGCCGGCTCTAAATCGGAAGTGGCGTAATTTCCTTTCCTGCTTCCCTAACTACTGGGAAAACATAGGCTCTATCCTCATCGGGTTGCGTCAGCACACAACCTAGCCCAACACCCAACGTGTTATCATAATAACCTAACCCTCTAGTCTTTCAGGAGGAGTTAGAACTGTAGTCGAGTCAACTTATCTTCCAATAACTGGAAACCTTTCTCATTCTTGCGAAATATTCGGGTATCCTTAACCTCAATCATGGTTCATGTTTCCCTTTCTCTGTTGCAACCAAACTTGGTCACTAAACTTAGATTTGATTCCTTTGTTTGCCCCATGGCTAAGACTTCCTGTCAATCACAATTTAGGGGGGGGGGATTTCCTTGATCTCGTAAAGTAGTAACCCGATTTTCCTTTCCCAACTTGTAGAGCCTATAGCCAGGTTTACCACATTTCCTCGAAATGTTCTTACTTCCCATTATTTACTAATGGTCTTTACACTAGTCTGGGGTAGTCATACCTCGTGCAACTTACATAACCATCGTCGTATTCTCCTTTATTATTCTGGCCATATCCTTACCTTAGGCTTATTATTAGCAAAAGTATTTCTATCTTGATTCATAATCGTACAGTTTCATACATGCGTACAACCTGCATTTATATCTTTACGATACTTCCTCGACCAATTCGTACGTCGTTCTTAATTACCCCAACACAACACTTTTCCTGAAATTATCCGGAAGGTCGTGGCCCTGACCGCCACACCAAACCAACTCCAAGTACCTCCAAGGGCACTTAACATAAATCCCTTCAAATTCAATTATTACTTACTTTCTGTGTCAATTTACCTCAAGTGAACAAGTCACACAGACTTAAAAAGAAAAACAATGTCAAAGAATGAAGGATAATTCACTGGTTACCACCATTTCTCTTCCTTTCCACTCGATAACCGGCTTACCGGGAACTGGAACCGAATCAATCTCTCTTCTGTAGTCCACGTTGGCATAACAAGAGGCCAACTAGCCCGTACTCATAATGAACTCAATGTCTGTCATAACAGGTCTGCTAGGGTCCAACGACTGTATTGTTACCGGCAATTATCTACCCGCTCAGCTACCACCCAACACTCACAGGTGTAGTCACCACGAAAGGTCCTCATGGATTCAGGCTCCATTTCTCTACACTTGGTTGCTCTCTTTTTCACTGGTCGTACTCTTTTCGTACTTCCAAACTTATACTAGCATACGTACATAAATTCCTTACTAATTCTGGCCTCCTCTCTTTGGAGTTACTAAATTAAACAATATAAGGCCCATTCCGGCTCACAACTGTTCGGTGGAACACGCCCACGAACCCGTAAAATGATTAACTAAACTTGGGCCTTGCACCTCGTGACCACGTCACGTGGCGGACTACTACCAACTGATCACATTTCATTCAAGCTATGGGGAGACCCTTAATAGGTCCCCAACCCGACTCGGCGTCGTATTTAACTCTTTTCCTTGGTCTGTCTTAACTTTTTACTACCCGAGAAGGCCTTATATACCTAAGGTCTCGGTGGTTATCACATTCTTAGGCTCGCAATTTCCATGCTCCATGCCTACCTTATCAGTCCCGTAGCGAATTACAAAACTTATCGTAATACCATAATCGTGTTGTCTTGACCACAACAACCATACTTACTCCATACGGATCTCACCCGTACCATTTTCGAAATCCTACTACGTAGCTCAATCTATTAACATAGTCTTCCATTAATTCCCTTAATTATAACCTCTTAAGGGTCCATTACCTTTTCCGACAACTCATCATCTCCTAATTATCTCAAATTAGCATGTAAAACCTTGATGAGAGTTCCTTAACTGTTCATACCTTCCCGGTATCTATTTAGTCCTTACCAAATTCTGGTAATCTAAAATCATTCTAGGCAACACGCGTTTGACCCTCATACATAAATCCGTGTAGTTGTATGTCACAATACCAACTACAAATATTACCAACCTGGATACGCAATCCACATAATCTTTCCTGGGTCACTGCTGCCTTTCTCGTAGCTGCAAACAATCATAACTTGTTAGGGAGAGACGACCCTAACCATACAGCTCTATCGCACGATCTTAGAGTGAGAAGAATGGAAACCAATCCTAAATGCCCTGCAGTCTCCTGATTATAGATGTGGTGCACAACACACCGATAATCAAGACTCTACTAGACACGGTCTGTAGACACTTTCCGAGGACTAACTGCTCTGATACCACTTTTGTCACGACCCGACCCCGGGCCCGCGACTGGTGCCCTACCTGGGCACCCCTTTCGGTATACATCAGAGAATAGCAGCGGAACATACACAACTGATAAAAATGCTCAAACATAAAATAACAACAGGCTAGCCGATAAGGCCACCTTCCGTAAACTATACAAATAAAACAGTACACTTTTTTTTTCTTTACAACCCAAACCACAATGTGACTACAGACCTCTAAGAATAAAAACTCTGGCGGGACAGGGCCATACCCCTGAATGTACAACAACCGACAATACCAGGGATAAGCCTCCGGAATAAAGGAGCTTCTCAACAGCTGAACAGTGATCCTAAGAGCGAGGATCAGCAACCTGTACTCTACCTGCGGCATGAACGCAGCCCCCCGAAGGAGGTCAGTACAACATGTACCAAATATGTGGCCCAGAAATCGTAATGAAATCATAAGTCTATAATAAAGCTGAGCGGTATGATAACTCGATTAACGATTACCACGATTGCCTTACTAATAATGAGAGTAATCAAAAGTATACTTACAACATAAAAATAGGAAGCTCGCGATCAAAGCAGGACCACCCGCCCGCAGTATCATTAAGCAATCCTACTCCTGGGACTATTTCACCCGCATAGGTCGTGTGGACCCGCATGAGGTATTCCTCGCATAGGATGTACCCGCCCGCATGGGACTATTTCACCCGCATAAGCCCATAAGGACTCGCATGAGGTATTCCTCGCATCATGGGTAGCAAATCCACGGAAACAGGTGGTATAACGATCTTGGGGATTTACCTCTCATTTATACTCTTACCCTGAAGCAGGTGGTATAACGATCTTGGGGATTTACCCCTCAGATATACTCTTACCCTGGAGAAGGTGGTATAACGATCTTGGAGATTTACCCCTCAGATATACTCTTACCCTATCTCAACTGGCCATCATACATAACATAAGCCCTACCGGCTTATCATACATAACATAAGCACTACCGGCTTATCATACAATAAATAAGCAAGTTAAGAAATCCCCCTAACTTCTTATTAGCCTTATTCATATACACTCTCATTTTAGTTTACTTAAGGCACTAACATGTCATTATAAATCCGGGAGTTTAACCCAAAGTACTACGTACTTCTATTCTTTTAAAATGACTCATTTTCATATAAAACTTCCAAGATACTAATAACCGTAGTATCAAGTCATAACTACATTTTAAGACAAGTCACAATAACTTTTTAGAAAAATACATTTTCGAGCTTCTAAATCAAGTGACTTCTTTCTTTTAAAACCTTAAGCAATTGATGCCTTTAAATCAATTTGCCTTTCGTTATTTCAAGTCATTTAACATACTTAAATTACTTAGAGTAAACCACTCTTTTTAACTCTCCATAAAACTATTATAACCAACTTCCCATAAATCCGTTATACTAGCTTTATACATAACAACTTACATACTTCTTTATAACCAAGAGACTAACTTTCCAACAAAACAAGTATCAATAATACTTTCAACATACTTAAAGTCTCTTAACTTTTGAAAACCAAGATATCCTTAATATTTAAACAAGTGAGTTAATTCCCTAACTTAATCAACTTGGACATTTTTAAAATAAGACAAAGATATCAAATGGACCTAGATTGTCAAAAACTTGTACGTCTACCGTACTATACATTTACAACTTATTCATACTCAAGAGATAAGAAAGTTTCACATACCTCTTCGGTTTAATCCTCTTGCTAAGTCCAATTCTCCGTACGTAGTATGTCAACCTATAATGACCATAGTACGTCTATTAACTTCTAGTTTCAAACGTAGAATATTCCAAGTGCAAAGTCACTAAATTCTACGGAAAATCGGACAGCACTTCCTTTGTTTCTAAATACTTTGCCACCTTTTTCAAGGTCGAATTCAATAACCAAACATGCCACATTTAAGGCTCAACAAAGTAGTTAACAATAGGGGATTACACGCTTAATCAAGACGTGTAAAATTCCTCCCCACAATAAATATCAAACTAGTCCAACATATAATGTCCATTTGGCAAAAATAGGGACAACAATACCAATTCTTCCTCCAATTCTTTTTCAATCCAAGTGGTTTAATATAAAATGTTATCAAGCCGCAATTGAGCACAACTACTACAATCCTCAAGTAGGTAAACATGCGACGATTCTAATTATCGACCAAATTGTATTTCAATTTCAAATGGCTTAACATGTCATTTTCGGATTTTGAGCTTCCAAATTTCCATAACACTTATCAATATTCATAACACATATCACATGATCATTTCTAACTTATAATAACATGAAATCTTCAATTACAAAAGTAAGACGAAGATTATACCTCATTTAGCCCAATTTTGATCTAAGATTACAAGTCGATCCTTAGCAACTTTAGCGCCACTTTTTGACATTCCAATCCACTCCAAGCTACCCTTAGAAGCTTATGATGAACTTATCTTCAAGTTCCAACTTCAAAGTTGAAGATTTCCTTTAGTTTCCGCCTTGCGACTAACACGAAAACACCATTTTCCCGGGATCTTTCTATTGAGATACACTTACAATACCCTTAGGTACCTTGGTTTAAAGTGGGGAGATTATTGGACAACAATTGAAATTTTTTTCTTTGAAACCCTAGCTTGGCCGAGAGCTTTCTCTAAAGTTCATCAAGTTTTTCTTGAAAATTTTCTAAGTGTAGAGCCTTGTCTTGCACTAGTAAGCTTATATAAATATATGGAGGGTCAAGATTAGAACAAAAGGATGGTTAGGATGCTTTTCACAAGGATCAAGCCAAGTGGCATTTGACTTAGTCAACAATGTCAAGCTCTTGCCTTTGCAAGACTTGGTCTTTTAAATTATGGTCAAATGACCATTTCATCCATGCCATTTTCATCCAAGACCACCAAGGGGGGTGACACGTTTCGCCCTCCCGTTCGTCGCAATATTTCGTTTTCCGACAAAATCCAAAATTCCGATAAATTTTTACTCGTCTCAAATCTTAACATTTTTGAGTTCTTACGTACGTTCATATAAACATCTCCTGAAATTCCGGGGTGTAACATTCTTCCCCACTTATAAACATTCGTCCCCGAATGTTTGGGAGTCAAACTTAAAGATAGCGACATAGCCTTCTTTTACAACCCTTACATACCAATAATACCACACGAGGCCACACAACAATACTCATACTAAAATGTCAAGCTGAACCCCATGTGTCAACGTCGGTTATCTGCATAAAGTTTCTGCTGACTCTAAGCTTACTAATAATCTTTTCCGGATAAGCTTCGCCTTATCCACAGCCCGCTGAATCAAGTCTGGACCAAATAACTGAACCTCGCCTATGTCGAACCATCCAACCGGTGATCTACACTTTCTTACATACAAGGCCTCATACAGGGCCATCTGAATACTGGAAGGGTATATGTTATCGTACGTAACACAACAAGAGGCAATTAACCCTCCCGGCTATTTCTGAAATCAAAAACACAGGCCCGCAACCTATCCTCAAGTGCCTGGATAGTACGCTCTGCCTGTCCGTCGGTGTGAGGGTGTAATGCAACACTGAGACTCACCTGTGTCCCTAAAACGCTTCTGAAAAACCTCCAGAAGTTATCTATAATCGATCTCATCTGTCTGACATCATAAACGTAGGAACCCCGGGCAGTCTCATAATCCCCCTGCTATAAAAGCTAGCACGAACCTCAGCCGAGTAAGTGGTCCTAACCGGAAGAACACGGCTGGTTTCGTCAGCCTATTTACCATGACCCTGTGAGTCACACTTACGATGCGATGCCACCCTGCAACAAGATCCATTTTAATTACCTCTCATGTCTCAGTCGGGGTCTAAATCGCCTGTAATAGCCCACTGGGCTTCTGGTGTTCAACCATGACCTGCTACTAATTCGGATATTAAGCAACAACTCTGCTACGTCCCTTTTCCGGTCATCTTACCCATACTTACATCTGAGGTCTCGACACAACTTAGTCGACCCCGAACAATTTGAGCAGTAAGCACTGTATGCCTCCCCTAAAACCTACTGACTAGTCATGCAGCACCGGGTACACACAATCTATCCTCATCTCACATCACCTTATCTGGTGCTACTCAAACAGGCTCTTCTCTTCTCAGAGAGCCGTATCTCGATACTGTGTCATAACTGGATCCTCATACTGTCGCCTCTTTACTTCCTCAACGATGGAAGACTCGGCAACCTCTCGAATCTAAACTTCATTAACCTTGGAAACAAATAATCAAACCCCCCAGCTCGTTAGCTAACGAATCTCACGGACCACGTCACGCCCCGCCACTGCTGCCCATCGACGGACTACCCATAGACCACGACTAAGAGTATACATCGCTCTTGCTTTCCCGGATGGTATAGGATATCGATAACACAATCCTTGAATAACTCTAACCACCGTCATTTGTCGCAAATTCTACTACCTGCATGCGAAGGTATCTGGAGGCTTTTGTGGTGCTGCAAATATCCACATGAAGTCTATATGTCATGCCCCAAATCTTCAAGGCATGATTTAGCGCCGACTCTAAATCGGAAGTGGCGTAATTTCCTTTCTGCTTCCTAACTCTCGGGAAAACATAGGCTCTATCCTCATCGGGTTGCGTCAGCACACAACCTAGCCCAACACCCAACGTGTTATCATAATAACCTAACCCTCTAGTCTTTCAGGAGGAGTTATGTTATACCCCGTATTTCCAGTGTATGTACGTAAGGACGTACGTAGAAAATTTTGAAGCTTAAGTAGGCTTGGCCGATTTTCACTTTGTGCACAACACCCGATTAGAGTCGTTTTTGGACGAAAAGTTTACACAGCTTTAGTAGGGAAAATTACGGCTATGACATTTATATTTTTTTCGGATTTTTACGAGAGACGAAATATTTTGGGCCAACGGGAGGGTGACACTTGTCACCCTCATTGGACGGTTTAGTGGGGCGGTCAAGGGTTGGTTGGCCTTGGCCGATTGGTCCCTTATTTTGGGCCTTGTTTTGTGGCTTGTTTTGTGCCATGTTTGGTGGAGTAGGGTTAGGGTGCACTTGGCTTGATCTAGGCCTTACACTTGCCTTGCACATGGCTTGATCTTGGCCATTGGTTGGCCTTGGGTTTTGCTATAAATACCCCCCCTTGGAAGACTTGTTCATCCATTCCTAAATATTTCTAAGTGTTAAAATCCTCCTACCTCCCCTTTGTGTAGAGTTCGGCGAGGTCTCCCCTTGTGGCGAGAGCACCCCTCTAGGGGTGCTAGCCAGAGTGTACCCCCACTCGCCTTGTTGTTTTCATATTACACCCCTTTTTGTGGTGTAGAACTACTCTCCAAGTATTGTTATAATGCCCAAAATACCTTAGCCTTTACCTTGTTGTATTCCAAAGTTACCTCTATCGTAGAGCAGGAAATACTACCTTTTGTCCTTTTGTCTCAAACCGAAACCCTAAGGAAATCTTCATAGTTGGTTGAAGTATTTAAGTAGAAGTTGGTTAGAACTTCTAAGGGTTGTTTGGAGCGCTTTGAGTAGGAGCTAAACCTTGCTTAGAATCGACATTATAACGTGGATAATTATGGGCTTATCGAGGTAAATATCTTGTCCCTCTATTGTAATTGGAAATTACATGGTGTATGATTATATAGTTGAAGTATACTATATATAGAACTGAACGTTGTTATCGGATGTCTTTTGACTTAAGCTGAATAATAAGAAACCTTTCGAAAGAAATCTTGTTGTAATTACATAGGGTGTATCAGATGAGACTTGTGTAGCTTTCTTTGTGTAGTAGAATCGTACGTCGGTTAGGCGTGCAAACCCCCCGGTTGGCTTAGTAGCCACCTCGATAAAGGAGGAGATTTCTGTTGTTGCGGGGAGTCTTTGCGAATTTTACGTAGAATGTTCTACGATAAGATCTAAAAATTAATAAGCGCTGTGTGGCCTTATAGGTTGAGTACTACGTATGGCGCGATCTACTTGGCTTAAGGAGTAGCCAACGGTTGGAAGTACTTGGAGCGTTTTGCTATTAGTCGATACTCGTCGCGAGGTATGTGAACCTCTTCCTATCTCTTCTAGCATGATATGTGTGAACTATGTAGTACGGTGAGCGTCACGTGTGCTAAATGTATTTGATTGGTTTAAAACATAAAGTGTTATAACGGCTTTATGGGAAGTTGGTTATAACAACTTTATGTTGGTAAGAAAATACTTGTGGTTTTAAAGGTAATCGATTTGAACTATAAGCGGCTTGTTATGTGTTAATAAAGAACTTGAAGTATTTCAAAAGATTTTGAATCATTTGAAAGAAGAAGTAATATTTGGTTTTGAAAACTTAAGAGTTATACTAGCTTTATGGGAAGTTAGATAATAACGGCTTAAGAATGTTTCTTGATTTGAAATCGAATGTGTATCGACAAACCACTGCAGCGTAATAAAAGGAAATGTTTTGACAGATTAAGTATTATTAAAACCAGTAGAAACTTCCATCTGCATAGAAGCTAAGATGAGACAAAATGATATTTCCTAGATCATGGCTGCTGTAATAAGATTGTTATAAACAAGAATATCCTACTCACATATAAGGCTTATGTTTCTCAGAGAGTTTAACAGAGAATTATATTCTTAAATGAATAAGACTATGAAATACGAAACCTTTCTAAAATAAGAACCGTGAACATTTGAAATTAGGCAAACTTGGACGTTTGGAAAATAATGTTGTTACTTGATTTTACAAAGGTAAGTGTTTTGATTTACTTCAAAAGATAATCACTCTATTTTCATATACTACGGGTATTGTGTGGTTTTGTGAACTAACATATCTTTAAGAGTTATTGTATAAAGTACTTTGGGGATAAAAACCCGATCTCGTTAATCATATAGTAGGAAGTACCTTATGTGTGAATAACTTGATTGTATTGGTTTGTGATAGCCTTGTAATACCTTCGTGTTTGATTTGATAAGTAATCATATTAGGATGCTACGTGTGTTAGTATTCTGTGATGTTTGTGTAAAGGGATTTTCCTTGATTGTGCTTATGTTGTCTAAACGATAAAGCATTATGTTGGTATTTATACCACTCGCCGTGTTCCGGGGTTAAGCGCCCTCCGTCGCGGGGTAGACTCGGTGATGCGGGACCATGATTCGAGAATACCTCATGCGGGTCGGGGCCTATGCGAACTCTGAGAGTTCGAGTTAGTGTGCGGCCTTTATGGTCATGCGGTCATGTGGCGTGCGATGCGAGTCGGGGCGATGCGGGGAGTAGCTACCCTCGACGCGGGGTTATACCTCATGCGGGCCTATGAGATTGACCTATGCGAGCTGCGGGAGTTCGAGGCTAGACGCACATTTGATATTGCGGGCGGCGACCGGCTTTGATCATGTGACGGTGCAGACAGATATCATGATACGATTTATGACCTTGTTAATGCTGTAGGTGTTAGTAGTCGGCTATGCCTTCGCATTTACCCCGAATCGTTTTATTTGGACACAGTGGGACTGCTGTTCATATGTATTCCTTGGTGCTTTTCTATCATTATTGCGGTGAGGAAGGTATTCCACGGGCATGATTGATGTTGTGGGCGTGAGACCCATTGTTATATTGAGTGATGACTTTGAGGCGTGAGTCACACGACTAGACATATTCGCTTATTTATTGTGAATCGTAGTTTGGTTATCATACAAGTCTCCCGCTTTCTATAGACTACTATGATTTCATTTACGATATCTTCATGTTTCACATACTTGGTACTGTTATCGACCTCGGCCGAAGTGCGTTCATCCGCATGAGATAAAGTACACGATCGTTGATCCTCGCTCTTAGGGTCACGATTCAGCGTTTGAAAGCTCCGTTTCTCGGAGGCTTATCTTGGTATAGTCCCTGTCGTTGTAGGTATTTACATTCGGGGTATGGCGGGCCTGTCCGCCATTGTTGTCATATCATTTCTTAGAAGTGCATAAATCTGTTGTGGCGGGGTTTGTAAAAAGGATTTACTTGTTCATTTGTAAGAGTTGTTATTTATATATATGCGAAAGGCAAGTTTTCCTCAATTCTTGTTTTGTACTTCATTTGTTTCATGTATGTGTTTTATGTTCCGTGATTACTCGATGTTGTATCACTAGGGTGCGGGGTAAGGCACGATCCAGGCCCGAGTTGGTCGTGACAAAAGTGGTATCGAGCGATTAATCCTCGGAAAGTGTCTGAGCCGTATCGATAGAAGTCTTGATTATCGGTGTGTTGTGCACCACACCAATAATCAGGAGGCTATAGGATATTTAGGATTGGTTTCTATTCTTCTCACTCTGAGATCGTGCCTTAGAGCTGTGTTGTAAGTTGGACCCTCTAAACGTATTTCTTTCCCTTACCGTTATGCCTCCGCGTAGGGCAACCCGGCCCAGGAGGGCAAGGCGTAGGAGGCTGCGAGTAGAGAACGAGAGAGGTTACGAGGGCACGTGCAATCATCACCGAGGTGGTGCTTCATTTGGGGAGTTCTGCAACGTCACTAGCCCCAGCAGAGTTTAGCACGGCGGCGGCAGTTCCTACTGCGCCATGATATTTGAACCTTCATCCGCGGCCAGGGCGGGGAATATAGATTGCAAAGAGGCGACCCTGTTACTAACTATGGATTTGACTACCAGAGAGTATACCGATGTACCGCGAGTCTTGATAAATATCAACGAGAAGGTTGTGCAAGTAAGTTCTTGATTGAAGCGAGCATGGCACGTATGCGGGCTTATGCCGCAGCGGTAGAAACGTAAGTCGACGGGTTAACGAGGCGAAGAGGGCGAGTAGCAAGGTCCTTTGGTAACTTGCGGCGAAGTCGCCTCACGGCAGATTAGATTATGCGCATCCACCGGTGCGAAAGGTCCTCGCGGGGTTCGGGGCGTTCGGGGTATGCAGGAGTTGGTCGAGCTCGAGCTTCGGTTCACGATACGCGAAGGTTCGGCCATCCGATTGATTTTCTCGGTGTTCACGGTGTGGCGGCGCCATCTCGTGGAATGTCGTCTTTTAGTTGGTACTTGTTGTACCTATGACCGTCAGGGTCTGATGTCGAAAGAGTGTCCTTGCGGGAGGACTTAGCCTTCAGGATCGGTGGGTAGTTCGTCATCTTCCAGCTATGCGCCTGCAGGCGAGTTTGATTAGAACGACTAAGGAGTGAAGCGATGAATCTGAGATAGATCTTTAACCCTCTAGGGTTTAGTATGTGTGATAAGGTGAGTATACCTTAAGGGTTATATTCTGATAGCATTGTGTAAATGGTGATTAGAAATCTTGGTTAGTTAACCAAGTAAGATTTGGGGGATAGAGAAAGTGTGAGCCTTAGATTTTTATACGTAGAGACCTTAGAGGTAAGGCCATCTCGAGTAAAAGACGTATGTTTATGTTTGACCCTTATAGGAGTGCATAGTGCACGTGAGCTATGTTACGGGATAAGTCCCTGAGTAGTGTGGCATGAAAGAGGGTAGTTGAGCTAAGAAGACCGCTAGGTTTTCGTAACGTGATTAGTGAGAGTTTTCCTTCGGAGAGCTAGCGTTTAGCGCGTTGCCGGGTCGGGTTGAGGCCACGTTGCGGGTCAACCCGCGGCATGTTTGGTGGTGGGGTCAGTTTGTGGTGGTCCCGCCTTGTGGTAGGGTCACGAGGGTGTTAGGCCCAGGTTTAGTTAACCAGCGTACGAGTTCGTGGATGCATTCGACCAGTAGTCGGGCCGAGGAGGTCAGCCGTCTTGTCTTCTAGCAAAGACCGTTTACTCGGCAGTGTTGATTAATCAGAAAGGTTGTAAGGCTGCACGGGGTGCCTACCTTCACCTTAGGACAGACAGTGGAGCCCAGGGTACGGCTGTTTTTGTTTCTGGAAGTTTTACCAAGCAGGGTTAAGAACTCAGGTGAGTCTCAGAATCGCATTCGCCCTCGGGCCAGTGTGTGGATTTCAGGGGTAGTTGTGGAGATTGTTGTCTCCTGTGGAGGGAGAGTTTAAGTTACCATTTCAGTGTTCGGATGTCGCCTTATGAAGCTTTGGTAGGGCGGATGTGTAAGTCGCCGGTCGATTGGTTCGATGTTGGCGTGATTGAGATAGTTGGTTCAGCTTGTTCCAAGATGTGGATATGGTAAAACTTGTCTAGAAGAGGTTCGGCGGCTCGGAGAAATCGTGCGGATAATCGGCGACGACGCTTAGAGTTCAGTTGTGGTCGGTCTTCTTGAAAGTACCACCGGGTTGGGTGTGACGAGTTTTGGAAAGCAGAGGAACTTAGCCCGAGTTACTTTGGGCCGCACGGGTTCATGTGAAGAATAGGCCAGTTGCCTATAGGTTAGCATTTGCCGTCCGACTTAGGAGGCGAGACGTCCGATTTCGTTTTGTTATGATCGGAAAGTATCGGAGATCCATCCAGTGTTCCCGATTAATGATGACCACGTTAGAGATAGTGACCCGAGTTTTGGAAGCGGGCGCTTTGAAATGTGGTAAGAGTTGAGTGTCACGACGACCTCGTGGATCGCATGCGGCCGGTACCAATTGTTGGGTCGCCGGAGTGACACTAGAACCTCGCGGCAAAGTGACAAAAGTGGTATCATCACGACGAGTAAAGGGAGAAGCGAGCATGTATGGCGAGCATAGATGTGATCATTTCTTTTGTAAGGAGAAGGTGTGAAGGAAGTATATTTTAGACCCCGGAGAGAGGTGTTTGTGGTAATGTTAGAGGTGTTTCCTCGTGGACTTGGATGGAGGTATTTGCGCGGGTGTTTCTGTGGCCATGTGTGGCAGGATTGTTCTCGTAAGTATAGTAGTGAAGACTATACTGGCGCGCGTTTGTTTTGAGACTTAGAAGGAACATTCGGGACGAATGTTTCTAAGGAGGGGAGAATGTTATACCCCGTATTTCCAGTGTATATGCGTGGGGCGACGTAGAAAATTTTGAAGCTTAAGTAGGCTTGGCCGATTTTCACTTTGTGCACAACACCCGATTAGAGTCGTTTTTCGACGAAACGTTTCCACAGCTTTCGTAGGGAAAATTCCGGCTATGACATTTATATTTTTTGCGGATTTTTCCGAGAGACGAAATATTTTGGGCCAACGGGAGGGTGACACTTGTCACCCTCATTGGACGGTTTAGTGGGGCGGTCAAGGGTTGGTTGGCCTTGGCCGATTGGTCCCTTATTTTGGGCCTTGTTTTGTGGCTTGTTTTGTGCCATGTTTGGTGGAGTAGGGTTAGGGTGCACTTGGCTTGATCTAGGCCTTACACTTGCCTTGCACATGGCTTGATCTTGGCCATTGGTTGGCCTTGGGTTTTGCTATAAATACCCCCCCTTGGAAGACTTGTTCATCCATTCCTAAATATTTCTAAGTGTTAAAATCCTCCTCCCTCCCCTTTGTGTAGAGTTCGGCCGAGGGCCTCCCCCTTGTGGCCGAGCACCCCTCTAGGGGTGCTAGCCAGAAGTGTACCCCACTAGCCTAGTTGTTTTCATAATACCCCCCCTTTTTGTGGTGTAGAAATACTCTTCAAGTATTGTTATAATGCCCAAAATACCTTAGCCTTTACCTTGTTGTATTCCAAAAGTTACCTCTATACGTAGAGCCCGGAAATACTACCTTTTGTCCTTTTTGTCTCAAACCGAAACCCTAAGGAAATCTTCATAATTGGTTGAAGTATTTAAGTAGAAGTTGGTTAGAACTTCTAAGGGTTGTTTGGCGCGCACGGAGTCGGTGCTAAACCTTGATTAGGATCGACATTATAACTTGGATAATTATGGGCTTATCGAGGTAAATATCTTGTCCCTCTATTGTAATTGGAAATTACATGTTGTATGATTATATAGTTGAAGTATACTATATATAGAACTGAACGTTGTTATCGGCAATGTCTTTTGACTTAAGCCTGAATAATAAGAAACCTTTCGAAGAAGATCGAATCGTAATTACATAGTGTATCAGATGAGACTTGTGTAGCTTTCTTTGTGTAGTAGAATCGCACACGTCCGGTTAGACGTGCAAACCCCGGTTGGCTTGGTAGCGGCCTCGATAAAGGAGGAGATTTACGCTTGTTGCGGGAGAGTCTTTGCGAATTTTACGTAGAATGTTCAACCATAAGATCTAAAAATTAATAATCGCCATTTGGCCTTATATGTTGAGTACTACGTATGGCGCGATCTACTTGGCAAGGAGTAGCCGGCGGTTGGAAGTACTTGAGCGTTTTGCTATTAGTCGATACTCGTCGAGGTATGTGAACCTCTTCCTATCTCTTCTAGCATGATATGTGTGAACTATGTAGTACGGTGACGCGTCATGTGCTAAATGTATTTGATTGGTTTAAAACATAAAGTGTTATAACGGCTTTATGGGAAGTTGGTTATAACGACTTTATGTTGGTAAGAAAATACTTGTGGTTTTAAAGGTAATCGATTTGAACTATAAGCGGCTTGTTATGTGTTAATAAAGAACTTGAAGTATTTCAAAAGATTTTTGAATCATTTGAAAGAAGAAGTAATATTTGGTTTTGAAAACTTAAGAGTTATACTAGCTTTATGGGAAGTTAGATAATAACGGCTTAAGAATGTTTCTTGATTTGGAAATCGAATGTGTATCGACAAACCACCGCAGTAATAAAAGGAAATGTTTTGATTAAGTATTATTAAAACCATAAGAAACTTCCATCTGCATAGAAGCTAAGATGAGACAAAATGATATTTCCTAGATCATGGCTGCTGTAATAAGATTGTTATAAACAAGAATATCCTACTCACATATAAGGCTTATGTTTCTCAGATAGTTTAAAAGAGAATTATATTCTTAAATGAATAAGACTATGAAATACGAAACCTTTCTAAAATAAGAACCGTGAACATTTGAAATTAGGCAAACATGGACGTTTGGAAAATAATGTTGTTACTTGATTTTACAAAGGTAAGTGTTTTGATTTACTTCAAAAGATAATCACTCTATTTTCATATACTACGGGTATTGTGTGGTTTTTGTGAAGTAACATATCTTTAAAGAGTTATTGTATAAAGTACTTTGGGGATATAAACCCGATCTCGTTAATCATATAGTAGGAAGTACCTTATGTGTGAATAACTTGATTGTATTGGTTTGTGATAGCCTTGTAATACCTTCGTGTTTGATTTGATAAGTAATCATATTAGGATGCTACGTGTGTTAGTATTCTGTGATGTTTGTGTAAAGGGATTTTCCCTTGATTGTGCTTATGTTGTCTAAACGATAAACTGTTATGTTGGTATTTATACCACTCACCGTGTTTCCGGGGGTTAAGCTGCCCTCCGATGCGGGGTAGACTCGGTGATGCAGGACCATGATTCGAGAATACCTCACGCGGGTCCCGGGCCTATGCGGAGCTACGAGTTCGAGTTAGTGTGCGGCCTTTATGGTCATGCGGTCTATGTGGCCATGCGATGCGAGTCGGGGCGATGCGGGAGTAGCTACCTCGACGCGGGGTTATACCTCACGCGGGCCTATGAGATTGGCCTACGCGAGTCTGCGGGAGTTCGAGGCTAGACGTGCACATTTGATATTGCGGGCGGCCGGCTTTGATCATGTGGCCTGCAGCAGATATCATGATCTGATTTATGACCTTGTTAATCTTGTAGGTGTTAGTAGTCGGCTATGCCTTCGCATTTACCGCATCGCTTTATTTGGACACGTGGGACCCGCTGTTCATATGTATTCCTTGGTGCTTTTCTATCATTGGCAGGCGGTGAGGAAGGTATTCCAGGCATGATTGATGTTGTGGGCGTGAGACCCGTTGTTATATTGGAGTGATGACTTTGAGGCGTGAGTCCCGACTAGACATGATCGCCTTATTTATTATGAATCGTAGTTTGGTTATCATACAAGTCTCACTTTCTATAGACTACTATGATTTCATTTACGATATCTTCATGTTTCACATACTTGGTACTGTTATCGACCTCCTTGGGGCTGCGTTCATCCGCAGTAAAGGTACGCGATCGTTGATCCTCGCTCTTAGGGTCACAATTCAGCGTTTGGGAAAGCTCCGTTTCTCCGGAGGCTTATCTTGGTATAGTCCCCTGTCGTTGTAGGTATTTACATTCAGGGGTATGGCGGGGCCCTGTCCCGCCATTGTTGTCATATCATTTCTTAGAGGTCTGTAGTACTGTTGTGGGCAGGGTTTGTAAAAAGGATTTAACTGTTCATTTATAAGAGTTGTTATTTATATATATGCCGAAAGGCATGTTTTCCTCAGATTACTGTTTTGTACTTCATTTGTTTCATGTATGTGTTTTATGTTCCGCTGATTACTCTGATGTTGTATCACTAGGGTGCCCGGGGTAAGGCACCAGTCACGGGCCCAGGTTCGGGTCGTGACAAGTTAGAACTGTAGTCGAGTCAACTTATCTTTCAATAACTGGAAACCTTTCTCATTCTTGCGAAATATTCGGGTATCCTTAACCTCAATCATGGTTCATGTTTCCTGTCATGACCCGTTCCGGGGCCCGTGACTAGTGCCTTACCCGGGACCCAAGTAGTCATACATCAGAGTAATCAGCGGAACATAAAAAAAACAATACATGAAACAAAATGTGAAATAAGACACATTTTACCTGAGAGAAAATCGCCTTACGGCATATATATATAATTACAAAGTTGAACAGTTTAATCCTTACAACCACACTTGTGATTACTCTGCACCTCTAAGATTTATACAACAACTATGATGGGACAGGGCCCCGCCATACCCCTGAATGTACAAGAACCTACAGACTCATGGTAACATACCAAAAGATAAGCCTCCGAAGGAACGGAGCTTCCCAATACGCTGAAATGTGATCCTAAACGCGGGGATCGGCGGTAGATGTACCTCACTGCGGCATGAACGCAGCCCGAAGAGTCGATCTGCAACAGTACCAAGTATGTGGCTGTAAATATTGTAAATGAAATCATAATAGTCTATATAAAGCAGGAGACATGTATGATAACCAAACTACAGTACACACATATAACAGTTATATCAAGTCAGGGACTCACGCCCTCCAAGTCATTACTCAAATATAAATATTGGGTCTCACGCCCACAACATCAATCATGCCCGTGGAATACCTTCCTCACTGCCGGCAGTATATGATATGATAACACCAAGAAGTACACCTGAACACCAAGTCCTACCTGATGCCAAAGCCGTACTAACAATACTATACAACCAAACCACGAAGCTGACACGGGGCAAGTACGAAAGCCGACTACCAGATACCAAGGCCGTGTCACTTATGGCCGGGGCAATGAGGGCTAACTACGGTACCAAGCGTGTCACGAGACCGTCACTACTGAGCGGGGCAAGTGCGAGGGCTAACTACCAGGTACCAAGGCCGAATCAGCCACGAGACGGGGCAAGTACGAAAGCCGACCACCAGATACCAAGGCCGAACAGTAAAACCTCATGGAGAGCTAGTCCATGGAATAACAATCCTAATGGAACCATACCCGTGGGCCACCCATCGTGTCAGTAGGTCCAAGAGGATACAACAAAAATAACACTATCAACAGGAGCGTACCCGTGGAATTCTCCGTCACTGCCGGCACGTCCAAGAAAGTTCTCAACAAGTCAACCGGCCCTCTACCGAGAGACGCGGTAGTATAGAAACACAATTCTTGCACAACAAAGGCTATCACAACAAGCATAGGCAAGTTTCACAACAACAAGCATAGGCAAGTTATACACAACTCAAGGTACTTTCATTTTATGTCAAAGTCCGGGTTTTAACCCTAAAGTACTACGTACGTTAAAGTCCTTTTAAAGATCCATTTCTTTTACAAAGGTCACCCGATACCCGTAGTATAAAAATAGAGTGACTTACATTGTTAAGTAAACCAAAACGCTTTCCTTTGTAAAATCAAGTAACAACATTATTTTTCCAAACGTTCAAGTTTGCCTAATTTCAAATGCTCAAGTTTCTCATTTTCGAAAAGGTTTCGTAGTTCATAGTTTTAATCCTTTAAAACATAATTCTCTTTTAAACAATTTGAGAAACATATGCCTTATAGGTGAGTAGGTTATTCTTGTTTATAATCAATCTTATTAAGCAGCCATGATCTAGGAAATGTAATATCATTTTGTCTCATCTTAGTTTCTATGCAGATGGAGGTTTCTACTGGTTTTAATAATACTTCATTATTCAATACATTTTCCTTTATTAACGCTGCAGTGGTTTGTCGATACTCATTCTGATTTCCGAAATCAGTAAAACATTATTCCTTTTAAAAACCAAGTACTCATTACTCACGAATGAGGTTTCACACAAAATTCATATTAATTCAATTAAGTCAAGTCTCTTATCTTTTAAGATCAAGTCTCTTAACTTCTAAAAATCAGTAAACCATTCTCTTTATCTCTCTTAAGACGTTATACCTATCTTCCCATAAAGCTAGTATAACTCTTATGTTTTCAAAACCAAGTATGTTACACCCCGGAAATTCCAGGATATGTTTTTAAGAACGTACGTAAGAACTCAAATGTTAAGGTTTGAGACGAGTAAAATTTATCGGAATTTTGGATTTGTCGGAAAACGAAATATTATGACGAATGGGAGGGAGACACGTGTCACCCCCCTTATGTTGTCTAGGACGAAATTTAACAAGGACAAAAGGGTCATTTGACCATTGTTAGGAAGACAAGTCTTGCAAATGACTTAGCTTGACATTGTTGACTAAAAGTCCAAGGGCCACTTGGGCAAGATCCATGTGAAACACATCCGAGCCATCCATATGTACTAATCTAGACCTTCCATTTTGTTATATAAGCTTACTAGTAGCAAGACTTTGTCATTCTCTACACTTAGAAAAAAAAATTGAAATCTTGTCTTGCTCACTATGGAAGCTCACGGTTTTGACAAGTTTCCAAGAGGAAAATTTTCAATTCTTGTCCAATAATTCCCCCACTTTAAACCAAGGTTCCTAAGAGTATTGTAAGGTTTTCTCAAAAGAAAGATTTCGGAAAGAGGCGTTTTAGTATTAGTCAAGGCGAAAACCTAAAGGGTTATTCAACTTTGAAGTTGGAACTTGAAGATGAGTTATTCTTAAGCTTCTAAGGGTTGCTTGGAGTGGATTGGACGTCGAAAGGAGGAGCTAAAGTTGCTAGGAAGCGACTTGTGATATTGGATCATAATTGGGCTAATTGAGGTATAATCTTCATTTTACTTTTGTAATTGAAGATTCCACGTTATTATAATTTAGAAGTGATCATGTGATTTGTGTTATGAAGTTTGATAAGTGACATGGATTGTAGAAGCCTAGAATCGAAAATGACATGATTAGCCTTTTGAAATTGAAATGCAATTTTGGTCGTTAATTTAGAATCGCCGCATGTTTACCTACTTGAGAATTGTAGTAGTTATGTCGATTGCGCTTGATATCATGTTATACTAAACCATTTGGATTGAAATGGAAATTGAATAAGAATTGGTATTGTTATTATTGTGAGCCAATCAAATTTGTTTGGTTATTCATTTGCATTGGATTACCTACATTATATTGTGAGCCAATTGGGGTGTTTGGTTATTCATTTGCATTGGATTACCTTCTATATTATTGTGAGCCAATTGGGGATGTTTGGTTATTCATTTGCATTGGATTACCTACATATTATTGTGAGCCAATTGGGTTTGTTTGGTTATTCATTTGCATCGGATTACCTTCTATATTATTGTGAGCCAATTGGGGTTGTTTGGTTATTCCTTTGCATTGGATTACCTTCTATATTATTGTGAGCCAATTGGGGCTGTTTGGTTATTCATTTGCATTGGATTACCTTCTATATTATTGTGAGCCAATTGGAAATTTGTTTGGTTATTCATTTGCATCGATTACCTTCTATATTATTGTGAGCCAATTGGGGCTGTTTGGTTATTCATTGGCATTGGATTACCTTCTATATTGTTGTGAGCCAATTGGGGCTGTTTGGTTATTGTATTTCGACCTTGGAAAAGGTGGCAAAGTTAGTAAAAACAAAGGAGGTGCTGTCCGATTTTCCGTAGAATTTAGAGACTTAACACTTATAATATTCTACGTTTGAAGTAAGGCCTTAATGGACGTATTGTGAATATTATAGGTTGACATACTACGGGCGGGAATTTGTACTTGACAAGTGGTTTGACCCGAAGAGGTATGTGGAACTTTTCCTATCTTTTGAGCATGACTAGTTTCACGTATATAGTACGGTGAGCGTCTGAGATTTTGACAATCTAGTCCATTTGACATCCTTGGCTTATTTTAGGAATGTCCAAGTTGATTGAGTTAGGGAATTAACTCACTTGTTTAAATGTTAAGGATATCTTGGTTTTCAAAGTTAAGAGACTTTAAGTATGTTGAAAGTATTTTGATACTTGTTTTTATGGAAAGTTTAAAGAGTGGTTTACTCTAAGTAATTTAAGTATGTTAAGGGACTTGAAGAGTTTTAAAGTATGTGATACTTGTTTCGTTTTAAACGTATAAGTCCCTTGGATAGGAAATTGTACTTGACTAATGCATAAAGTGAATATAATGACTTTATGGGGAGTTGGTTATATTGGCTTTATGGAAAGATAAATGGCTTGATTGTTTGAAAGGCAATTTGACTTAAGGCATCAATTGCCTAAGTTTTTAAAGGAAAGAAGTCACTTGATTTAGAAGCCTAAATGTATTTCTAAAAGGTATCGTGACTTGTCTTGAAAAGTAGTTATGACTTGATACTACGGTTATTAGTATCTTGGAAGTTATATATGAAAAAGAGTCATTTTTAAAGTAATAGAAGTACGTAGTACTTTGGGTTAAATTCCCGGATTTTATAAAGACATGTTAGTGCCTTAAGTAAACTAAAATGAGAATGTATATGAATAAGGCTAATAAGAAGTTAGGGGGATTTCTTAACTTGCTTATTTATTGTATGATAAGCCGGAAGGGCTTATGTTATGTATGATGGCCGGTTGAGCTAGGGTAAGAGTATAAATGAGGGGTAAACCCCCAAGACGTTATACCACCTGCTTCAGGGTAAGAGTATAAATGAGGGGTAAACCCCCAAGACGTTATACCACCTGTTTCCGTGGATTTGCTACCCATGATGCGAGGAATACCTCATGCGAGTCCTTATGGGCTTATGCGGGTGAAATAGTCCCATGCGGGCGGGTACAGCCTATGCGAGGAATACCTCATGCGGGTCCACGCGATCTATGCGGGTGAAATAGTCCCAGGAATAGGATTGCTTAATGATACTGCGGGCGGGTGGTCCTGCTTTGATCGTGAGCCTCCTACTTTATATTGTAAGTATACTCCTATTTACTCTCATTGTTAGTAAGGCCGATGTCTTTATTAATTGAGTAATCATACATGTCTCCAGTTTTATTTTAGACTTATGATTTCATTACAGTACTTTCAGTTTCACATATTTGGTACATGTTGTACTGACCTCCTTCGGGGGGCTGCGTTCATGCCGCAGGTAAAGTACAGGTTGCTGATCCTCGCTCTTAGGATCACTGTTCAGCTGTTGAGAAGCTCCTTCATTTCGGAGGCTTATCCCTGGTATTGTCGGTTGTTGTACATTCAGGGGTATGGCGGGGCCCTGTCCCGCCAGAGTTGTTATTCTTAGAGGTCTGTAGTCACATTGTGGATTGGGCTGTAAAGGAAAGAAAAATGTACTGTGCTATTTCTGGATTGAGTATATTTTACGGAAGGTGGCCTTATCGGCTAGCCTGTTGTTGGTTACTGTCTAAGTTTTTTTGTATGTTGTGTATGTTCATTGCTATTCTCCGATGTATACAGCGGGGTGCCTGTGTAGGGCACGATCGCGAGCCGGGTCGGGTCGTGACAAAGTGGTATCGAGCGATTAGTCCTCGGAAAGTGTCTACAGACCGTGTCTAGTAGAGTCTTGATTATCGGTGTGTTGTGCACCACATCTATAATCAGGAGGCTGCAGGACATTTAGGATTGGTTTCCATTCTTCTCACTCTAAGATCGTGCGATAGAGCTGTATGGTTAGGGTCGTCTCTCCCTAACAAGTTATGATTGTTTGCAGCTACGAGAAAGGCAGCAGTGACCCAGGAAGGATTACGTGGATTGCGTATCCAGGTTGGTAATGGTTGTAGTTGGTATTGTGACATACAACTATGTGAATTTATGTATGAGGGTCAGACGCGTGTTGCCTAGAATGATTTAGATTACCAGGATTTGGAAGGGACTAAATAAATACCGGGAAGGTATGAAACAGTTTAATGAATTCTCATCAAGGTTTTACGTGCTAATTTGAGATAATTAGGAAATGATGAGTTATCGGAAAAGGTAATGGACACTTAAGAAGTTAATTAAGAGACTAAGTGGAAGACTATGTTAGCAACTTAAGCTACGTGGTATGCTTAAGGGAATTGTACGGGCGAGATCCGGACGAAGAAAGTATGGTTGTTGTGGTCAAGACAACACGATTATGATATTACGAGAAGTTCTTGTACCCGGTTACGGGGGGCTGATAAGATAGGCTTGGAGCATGGAAATTGCGAGCCTAAAAATGTTGATAACCACCGAGACCTTAGGTATATAAGGCCTTCTCGGGTAGTAAAAAGCTAGGACAGACCTAGGAAAAGAGTTAAGTACGACGCCGAGTCGGGTTGGGGATCTATTTAGGGTCGCCCCATAACTTGAAGGAAATGGGATCGATTAGTAGTAGTCCCGCTATGTAGCGGTCACGAGTGCAAGGCCCAGTTTAGTTAGCCATTTTACGGGTTCGTGGGCGTGTTCCACCGAACCAGTTGTGAGCCGGAATGGGCCTTGTATTGTTTAATTTAGCAACTCTGCAGATTTGAGGCGAAAGCGATATGAAGGCTATGCGTGCGCTAGAATAAGTTTGGGAGTACGGAAGAAATGCGACCGATGAAGAAGAGTAACCAAGAATAAGGAAATGGAACTGAATCCACGAGGACCTTTCGAGGTGACTACACCGTGAGTGTTGGGTGGTAGCGAGCGGTTAGATAATAATCGACGATAACGATAAAGTCGTTGGACTCAGCAGAGTTGTTATGTGAACATTGAGGTCATTATGAGTTCGGGCTAGTTGGCCTCTTGTTATGCCAACGTAGACTACATAAGAGAGATTGATTCGGTACCAGTTTCCCGGTAAGCCGGTTATCGAGTGGAAAGGAAGAGAAGTGGTGGTAACCAGTGAATTATCCTTCCTTCTTTGACATTGTTTTCTTTTTAAGTCTGTGTGACTTGTTTACTTGGGGTAAATTGACGCAGGAAGTATGTAATAATTGAATTTGGAGGAAGTTATTTTAAGTGCCCTTGGAGGTACTTGGAGTTGGTTTGGTGTGGCGGTCGGGGCCCACGACCTTCGGATAATTTCGGAAAATGTACAAGCAAGAATAAAAATAAGTACGAGTGCTGCCGGCGGAAAGCTGAGGGCATCTTTGGTAGGTTGGAAAATCTACACGAACTTAAAGGCGGGGCGTGATGATTAGCTAATTACTGGACCGCAAGAGGACCCAGTGAGTAGGGTTGTGACTCCAAGGAAATTTTAAGATAGGGAGATAAGTTCTCTTCCCACGAAAAGGACAATTTGCGTATTATGGGGTTGCATGTACCCATGTTGTTAGACGAGGATATGACCAGAATAATAAAGGAGAATACGACTATGGTTAAAAATAGGTTGCGAGATATGTTTACCTAGACTAGTGTAAAGACCATTAGTAAATAATGGGAAGTAAGAACATTTAGAAAATGTGGTAACACCTAGTTATAGGCTCTACAACCGGGAAAGGAAAACCAGGGTTACTACTTGACGAGATCAAGGAAACCTCCCCTAAATTGTGATTGTGATGAAGTCTTAGCCATGAGGCAAGCAAAGGAATTAAGTCTAAGTTTAGTGACCAAGTTTGGTTGCAACAAAAGGAAAGCAGGAACCATAAGTGAGATTAAGGATGCGAATATTTCGAGGAATGAGAAAGACTTTCAGTTATTGGAAGACAAGTTGACCACGACTATAGTTCTAACTCCTCCTGAAAGACTAGAGGGTTAGGTTTTGATGATAACACGTTGGGTGTTGGGCTAGGTTGTGTGCTGACGCAACCCGATAAGGTTAGAACCTATGTTTTCCATTAGTTAGGAAGCGGGAAAGGAAATTGCGCCACTCACGATTTAGAGTTGGCGGCAGTTAAATCATGCCTTGAAGATTTGGGGGCATGACGTATATACAGACTTCATGTGGATACTTGTGCAGACCACAAAAGCCTCCGGTATATCTGCAGATGCGATAGAGAAATTTGCGACATCGATGGTGGTTAGAGTTACTCAAGGATTGTGATATTGATATCCTATACCATCGGGAAAGCCAGACGATTACATATACTCTTTGTGATGGACTGGGGTGATGCGCAGATTGGCGGCCAAATAGACAGGATGTAGTCCGTAAGATTCTTCGATTCGAGCCTGGGGTTCGATTATTAGTTTCAAGGTTAATGAAGTTCAGATCCAGAGGTTGCCGAGTCTTCCATCGTTGAGGAAGTAAAGAGCGTGATATGAGATCGATTATGATCTGATATCGAGATCGACTCTCAGGAGAGAAGAGCACGTTGAGTAGCACGGATGGGTCTTTGTGAGATGAGGATAGATTGCGTGTACCGGTCTTTGCGAGACTAGTCGGAGTTTTAGAGGCACGCAGTGCTGATTGCCCGAAGTGTTGGGGGCCGACTAAGTCGTGTCGTGACCTCAGAAGTATGTATGGGTAAGATGACCGGAAAAGGGACATAGCGGAGTTCCTGCTTAGTGTCCGAGATAGTAGTAGGTCATGGTTGAGCACCAAAAGCCAGTGGGCTATTCGAGCGATTGAAATCCCAACCTAGATATGAGAGGTAATTAATATAGATCTTGTTCTGAGGTGGCATCGTACTCGGAGGAAGTGCGACTCCGGGTCATAGTAATTAAATGGTGAAACCAGTAGTGTTTTCAGTTTGGGACCCCTTACTGGTGAGGATTATGCTTGCTTGTATAGCGGAGAGATTGTGAGACCGCACGGGGTTCCTACGTTTATGATGACCAAGCAGATGAGCTCGATTCTGGATAACCGGAGGTTTCGGGAGGATTAGGGACACAGTGAGTCTCGGTGTTGCATTACACCTCGGGCCGATGGGCAGGCAAGGCGTACTATCCAGCACTGAGGATAGGATGCGGGCTGTGTTCTTGATTCGAGAAATAGCGGGAGGTTAATTGTCTCTTGTTGTGTTGAGTACAATATGAGATACCCTTCCGATTCGGATGACCTGTATGAGGCCTTGTATGTAAGAAAGTGTAGATCGCGGTTGGTGGGTTCGGCATGGCGAGGTTGATTATTTGGTCGGACTTGATTCACGAGTGTGGATAAGCGAAGCTTATCCGGAAAAGATTATTTGTAAGCTTAGAGTCGTGAAGCTTTATGCAGATAACAAGCGTTGACACATGGGGTTCAGTTGGCATTTTAGTATGTGGCCACCGTGGCATTATTGGTATGTAGGGGTTGTAAGGAGACTATGTCGCTATCTTTAAGTTGGACTCCCGAAAGAACATTCGGGGACGAATGTTTCTAAGGGGGGAAGAATGTTACACCCCGGAAATTCCAGGATATGTTTTTAAGAACGTACGTAAGAACTCAAATGTTAAGGTTTGAGACGAGTAAAATTTATCGGAATTTTGGATTTGTCGGAAAACGAAATATTGTGACGAATGGGAGGGAGACACGTGTCACCCCCCTTATGTTGTCTTGGACGAAATTTAACAAGGACAAAAGGGTCATTTGACCATTGTTAGGAAGACAAGTCTTGCAAATGACTTAGCTTGACATTGTTGACTAAAAGTCCAAGGGCCACTTGGGCAAGATCCATGTGAAACACATCCGAGCCATCCATATGTACTAATCTAGACCTTCCATTTTGTTATATAAGCTTACTAGTAGCAAGACTTTGTCATTCTCTACACTTAGAAAAAAAAATTGAAATCTTGTCTTGCTCACTATGGAAGCTCACGGTTTTGACAAGTTTCCAAGAGGAAAATTTTCAATTCTTGTCCAATAATTCCCCCACTTTAAACCAAGGTTCCTAAGAGTATTGTAAGGTTTTCTCAAAAGAAAGATTTCGGAAAAGAGGCGTTTTCGTATTAGTCGCAAGGCGAAAACCTAAAGGGTTATTCAACTTTGAAGTTGGAACTTGAAGATGAGTTATTCTTAAGCTTCTAAGGGTTGCTTGGAGTGGATTGGAACGTCGAAAGGAGGAGCTAAAGTTGCTAAGGAGCGACTTGTGATCTTGGATCATAATTGGGCTAATTGAGGTATAATCTTCGTTTTACTTTTGTAATTGAAGATTCCACGTTATTATAAGTTAGAAGTGATCATGTGATTTGTGTTATGAAGTTTGATAAGTGACATGGATTGTAGAAGCCTAGAACCGAAAATGACATGATTAGCCTTTTGAAATTGAAATGCAATTTTGGTCGTTAATTTAGAATCGTCGCATGTTTACCTACTTGAGAATTGTAGTAGTTATGTCATTTGCGGCTTGATATCATGTTATACTAAACCATTTGGATTGAAATGGAAATTGAATAAGAATTGGTATTGTTATTATTGTGAGCCAATTGGGGCTGTTTGGTTATTCATTTGCATTGGATTACCTTCTATATTATTGTGAGCCAATTGGGGTTGTTTGGTTATTCATTTGCATTGGATTACCTTCTATATTATTGTGAGCCAATTGGGGCTGTTTGGTTATTCATTTGCATTGGATTACCTTCTATATTATTTTGAGGCTGTTTGGTTATTCATTTGCATTGGATTACCTTCTATATTATTGTGAGCCAATTGGGGCTGTTTGGTTATTCATTTGCATTGGATTACCTTCTATATTATTGTGAGCCAATTGGGGCTGTTTGGTTATTCATTTGCATTGGATTACCTTCTATATTGTGAGCCAATTGGAAATTGTTTGGTTATTCATTGGCATTGGATTACCTTCTATATTGTTGTGAGCCAATTGGGGCTGTTTGGTTATTGTATTTCGACCTTGGAAAAGGTGGCAAAGTTAGTAAAAACAAAGGAGGTCTTTGTCCGATTTTCCGTAGAATTTAGAGACTTAACACTTATAATATTCTACGTTTGAAGTAAGGCCTTAATGGACGTATTGTGAATATTATAGGTTGACATACTACGCGGGAATTTGTACTTGACAAGTGGTTTGACAGAAGAGGTATGTGGAACTTTTCCTATCTTTTGAGCATGACTAGTTTCACGTATATAGTACGGTAGACGTCTGAATTTTGACAATCTAGTCCATTTGACATCCTTGGCTTATTTTAGGAATGTCCAAGTTGATTGAGTTAGGGAATTAACTCACTTGTTTAAATGTTAAGGATATCTTGGTTTTCAAAGTTAAGAGACTTTAAGTATGTTGAAAGTATTTTGATACTTGTTTTTATGGAAAGTTTAAAGAGTGGTTTACTCTAAGTAATTTAAGTATGTTAAGGTACTTGAAGAGTTTTAAAGTATGCGATACTTGTTTCGTTTTAAACGTATAAGTCCCTTGGATAGAAAATTGTACTTGACTAATGCATAAAGTGAATATAACGACTTTATGGGGAGTTGGTTATATTGGCTTTATGGAAAGATAAATGGCTTGATTTTTTGAAAGGCAATTTGATTTAAGGCATCAATTGCCTAAGTTTTTAAAGGAAAGAAGTCACTTGATTTAGAAGCCTAAATGTATTTCTAAAAGGTATCGTGACTTGTCTTGAAAAGTAGTTATGACTTGATACTACGGTTATTAGTATCTTGGAAGTTATATATGAAAAAGAGTCATTTTTAAAGGAATAGAAGTACGTAGTACTTTGGGTTAAATTCCCGGATTTTATAATGACATGTTAGTGCCTTAAGTAAACTAAAATGAGAATGTATATGAATAAGGCTAATAAGAAGTTAGGGGGATTTCTTAACTTGCTTATTTATTGTATGATAAGCCGGAAGGGCTTATGTTATGTATGATGGCCGGTTGAGCTAGGGTAAGAGTATAAATGAGGGGTAAACCCCCAAGACGTTATACCACCTGCTTCAGGGTAAGAGTATAAATGAGGGGTAAACCCCCAAGACGTTATACCACTTGTTTCCGTGGATTTGCTACCCATGATGCGAGGAATACCTCATGCGAGTCCTTATGGGCTTATGCGGGTGAAATAGTCCCATGCGGGCGGGTACAGCCTATGCGAGGAATACCTCATGCGGGTCCACGCGATCTATGCGGGTGAAATAGTCCCAGGAATAGGATTGCTTAATGATACTGCGGGCGGGTGGTCCTGCTTTGATCGTGAGCCTCCTACTTTATATAGTAAGTATACTCCTATTTACTCTCATTGTTAGTAAGGCACAGTGTACTGTTAATTGAGTAATCATACATGTCTCCAGTTTTATTTTAGACTTATGATTTCATTACAGTACTTTCAGTTTCACATATTTGGTACATGTTGTACTGACCTCCTTCGGGGGGCTGCGTTCATGCCGCAGGTAAAGTTCAGGTTGCTAATCCTCGCTCTTAGGATCACTGTTCAGCTGTTGAGAAGCTCCTTCATTTCGGAGGCTTATCCCTGGTATTGTCGGTTGTTGTACATTCAGGGGTATGGCGGGGCCCTGTCCCGCCAGAGTTGTTATTCTTAGAGGTCTGTAGTCACATTGTGGATTGGGCTGTAAAGGAAAGAAAAATGTACTGTGCTATTTCTGGATTGAGTATATTTTACGGAAGGTGGCCTTATCGGCTAGCCTGTTGTTGGTTACTGTCTAAGTTTTTTTTGTATGTTGTGTATGTTCCGCTGCTATTCTCTGATGTATACCTGACAGGGGTGCCCAGGTAGGGCACCGCGAGCTTGGGTCGGGTCGTGACAAAGTGGTATCAGAGCAGTTAGTCCTCGGAAAGTGTCTACAGACCGTGTCTAGTAGAGTCTTGATTATCGGTGTGTTGTGCACCACATCTATAATCAGGAGGCTGCAGGACATTTAGGATTGGTTTCCATTCTTCTCACTCTAAGATCGTGCGATAGAGCTGTATGGTTAGGGTCGTCTCTCCCTAACAAGTTATGATTGTTTGCAGCTACGAGAAAGCGTGATGACCGGGAAGGATTACGTGGATTGCGTATCCGGTTGGTAATGGTTGTAGTTGGTATTGTGACATACAACTATGCGAATTTATGTATGAGGGTCGACGCGTGTTGCCTAGAATGATTTAGATTTCCAGGATTTGGAAGGGACTAAATAAATAACTGGAATGTATGAAATAGTTTAATGAATTCTCATCAAGGTTTTACGTGCTAATTTGAGATAATTAGGAAATGATGAGTTATCGGAAAAGGTAATGGACACTTAAGAAGTTAATTAAGAGACTAAGTGGAAGACTATGTTAGCAACTTAAGCTACGTGGTATGCTTAAAGGGAATTGTCTGGCGAGATCCTGACAAGAAAGTATGGTTGTTGTGGTCAAGACAACACGATTATGATATTACGAGAAGTTCTTGTACCTTGCGATTCAGAGGTGATAAGATAGGCTTGGAGCATGGAAATTGCGAGCCTAAAAATGTTGATAACCACGAGACCTTAGGTATATAAGGCCTTCTCGGGTAGTAAAAGTTAGGACAGACCTAGGAAAGAGTTAAACGACGCAGTCGGGTTGGGGATCTATTTAGGGTCGCCCACATTGAAAGGAAATGGGATCGATTAGTAGTAGTCCCGCTATGTGACAGTCACGAGGTTCAAACCCAAGTTTAGTTAGCCATTTTACGGGTTCGTGGGCGTGTTCCACCGGAATCAGTTGTGAGCCTGAATGGGCCTTGTATTATTTAATTTAGCAACTCCAGAGATGTGAGGCGAAAGCGATTATGAAGGCTATGACGTGACGCTAGAATAAGTTTGGGAGTACGGGAAGAAATCGACCGAAGAAGAAAGTAACCAAGAATAAGGAAATGGAACTGAATCCACGGACCTTTCGAGGTGACTACACCGTGAGTGTTGGGTGGTAGCCGAGCGGTTAGATAATAATCGACGTAATGATAAAGTCGTTGGACCCAGAGTTATTATGTGAACATTGAGGTCATTATGAGTTCGGGCTAGTTGGCCTCTTGTTATGCCAACGTGGACTACATAAGAGAGATTGATTCGGTACGGTTTCCTGGCAGTTTGCCATCGAGTGGAAAGGAAGAGAAGTGGTGGTAACCATGAATTATCCTTCCTTCTTTGACATTGTTTTCTTTTTAAGTCTGTGACTTGTTTACTTGGGGTAAATTGACGCAGAAGTGTTATACCGTATTTCAGTATGTACATGAGGCGTGCGTATTAAATTTTTGCCTTAAATTGACAAGTTTCAAATTTGTACGCAAGTGCCAAAAGAGTCGTTTTAAATGAAACGTTTCCACAACTTTCGTAGGAAAATTCGGCTATGTCATTAATAATTTTTGCGGATATTTCAGAGACGAAACATTTTGGACCAACGGGAGGGTGACATGTGTCACCTCACATTGGAAGAAGTGGGCGCCAAGGGAAGGTTGGCACGTTTTTGTGCAAAAATTGTGGTCAAGGGTTAGGTAGGATATTTTGTGTAGTTGATGAGCAAGTGGGACCCACAAAACATGGCTTCATCTTGACCTTACACTTGCCTTACACTTGGATAGATCTTGGCCATTGGTTGGCCATTTCTTGACCTATAAATACCCTCTAAGTTGATGAACTTATTCATCCAAAAATTGTCTAAGTCTTGAAAAATCCCTCCTCTCCCTCTTGTTGTTTCGTCACCACACCCCCTCCCCTTTGAGAGCCCTTGGCGAGAGCCTCCTCCCTTTGTGGTGTTTAGTAGTGGTACCCACTAGCCTAGTTGTCTCGTATAAATACCCCCCTTTTGTGGTATAGAAATACTCTCCAAGTATTGTTATAATGCCCAAATACCTTGTAGTTTTCCCAAGGTTACACTTATACAAAAGCCCAAATACTATTATACTTCCTTTAGCCACTAAACGAAACCACAGGAAAACCTTCATAGTCGGTTGAAGTGTTAAGTAGAAGTTGGTAAGAACTTCTAAGGGTTGTTTGGAGCGGGTTGGATCGCGGAGTAGGAGCTAAACCTTGCTCGGGATCGACTTATAACTTGGATAATTTTGGGCTTATCGAGGTAAACACTCTTAACCTACATTGTAATTGGAAATTACATGTTGTTGGAATATATAGTTAAGGTATACTATATATAGAATTGAACATAGTTGTGCGGCAATGTCTTTTGACTTAAGCCTGAATAATACTTATGGCAATGTCTTGCGACTTAAGCTGAACTTTAAGATGAATCGAATCGTAATTACTTAGAAATGTATTACTGAGACTTGTATAGAATTCTTGTGAAGTAGAATTGTACACGTCGGTTAAGCGTGTAAACCCTCCCCGGTTGGCTTGGTAGCGGCCTCGATAGAGGAGGAGAATTACTGCATTGCGGGAGAGTCTTTGCGAATTTTACGTAGAATATACTACGGCGGGATCTAAAGATATTAATAGGCGCCTTGTGGCCTCTATAGGTTGTAGTACTACGTGTGGAGTGATCTGCTTGGCTTAGAGTGTAGCCGACGGTTTGAGGTACTTGGAGCGTTTTGCTATTAGTCGATAATCGTCGCGAGGTATGTGAACCTCTTCTTATCTGTTCTAGCATGATATGTGTATAACTATGTAGTACGGTGAGCGTACATGTGTTAAATGTATTTGATTGTTTTTAAACATAAAGTGTTATAACAGCTCTATGTAAATGAGAAATGCTTTGTGGTTTCTTTTTAAAAAGATAACTGATTTGACTTATAACCGACTTGATGTGTGATAATAAAGAACCTTGAAGTATTCTAAAAGATTAAGAAACCTTTTTGGAAGAAGTGTATACTTGGTTTGAAAACATAAGAGTTATACCAGCTTTATGAGAAGTTAGGTGTAACGTCTTAAGAGAGATAAAAAGAATGGTTTAATGGTTTAGAAGTTAAGAGACTTATTCTTAAAAGATAAGAGACTTGACTTAATATGGATGTTTGTGTGAAACCTCATTCGTGAGTAATGAGTACTTGGTTTTTGAAAAGAATAATGTTTTACTGATTTCGGAAATCAGAATGTGTATCGACAAACCACTGCAGCGTAAATAAAAGAAAATGTATTGAATAATTAAGTATTATTGAAACCAGTAGAAACCTCCATCTGCATAGAAGCTAAGATGAGACAAAATGATATTACATTTTCTAGATCATGGCTGCTTAATAAGATTGATTATGAACAAGAATAACCTACTTTATGGCATATGTTACTCAATTGTTTTAAAAGAGATTAAGACATTGAACTATGAAACTTTTCAAAAAAAGACTTGTGTAATTGAAATTAGGCAAACTGGACTTTAGGGAAAAGAAAGGCATTGTGCTATCTTAAAATGGTTTAAAACATAAGGTGTTATAACAGCTTTATGGGAAGTTGGTTATAACGACCTTATGAAAACAAAAGAAAGGTTTTATCATTGGCTTTAACGTGGTAACTTGACTTTAAAAAGAGAAGTGTTTCGGGTCAAAAAAAGAAGGCGTGGTGTTGCTTTAATTTGGTTTTAAAAATGTAAGTATGGAAGTTGTTTTGGTTTTCTTAAAAAGATATAAGTCACTCTATTTTTATACTACGGGTATCAGGTGACTTTTATAAAAGGAATAGATCTCTTTAAAAGGAATTTAACGTACGTAGTACTTTAGGGTTAAAACCCGGACTTGGGCATAAAATGAAAGTACTTCGAGTTGTGTATAAACTTGCCTATGCTCGTTGTTGTGAAACTTGCCTATGCTTGTTGTTGTATAAACTTGCCTATGCTTGTTGTTGTATAAACTTGCCTATGCTTGTTGTTGTATAAACTTGCCTATGCTTGTTGTTGTGAAACTTGCCTATGCTTGTTGTTGTGAAACTTGCCTATGCTTGTTGTGATAGCCTTTGTTGTGCAAGAGTTGTGTTTCATACTCTGGCGTCTCGATGGAGGTCGGTTGACTTGTTGAGAACTTACTTGGGCGTGACCGTGGCGGATAAATTCCGCAGATGCGTTCGCTGATAGTGTTACTTTTATGTCGCTTTGGACATCTTGACACGATCGTGCGCGCGGGTATGCTTCCACTTTGATTAACGCCTTGTTGTCTTATTGTTTCCTTGGACATATCGACACGATCGTAGCGCGCGGGTATGCTTCCATTTGGAATGCTGTCTTATTATTTCCTTTGGACTCATCGACACGATGCGTAGCGCACGGGTATGCTTCCATTTGGAATGTTGTCTTATTTGTTCCCTTTGGACATACTGACACGATGCGTAGCGCACGGGTATGCTCCCATTTGGATTGCTGTCTTGTTGTTATCATATCATAGTCTGCCGGCAGTGAGGAAGGTACTTGTTATACCCCGTATTTCCAGTGTATGTACGTAAGGACGTACGTAGAAAAATTTTGAAGCTTAAGTAGGCTTGGCCGATTTTCACTTTGTGCACAACACCCGATTAGAGTCGTTTTTCGACGAAACGTTTCCACAGCTTTCGTAGGGAAAATTCCGGCTATGTCATTTATATTTTTGCGGATTTTTTCCGAGAGACGAAATATTTTGGGCCAACGGGAGGGTGACACTTGTCACCCTCATTGGACGGTTTAGTGGGGCGGTCAAGGGTTGGTTGGCCTTGGCCGATTGGTCCCTTATTTTGGGCCTTGTTTTGTGGCTTGTTTTGTGCCATGTTTGGTGGAGTAGGGTTAGGGTGCACTTGTGTTATACCCCGTATTTCCAGAGTATGTACGTAAGGACGTACGTAGAAAATTTGAACTTGAGAATAGGCTTGGCCGATTTACTTTTGTGCACAACACCCGATTAGAGTCGTTTTTGCGAAACGTTTTCCACTTTCGTAGGAAAATTCCGGCTATGTCATTTCTAATTTTTGCGGATTTTTCCGAGAGACGAAACATTTTGGACCAACAAGAGGGCGACACTTGTCACCCTCTCATTGGGAGGAATGGGCGGAAATGGCTTGGACGATTGGAGTGGCTTTTGTCAAGTAGTAGGTAGGATATTTTGGTGGTAGATGGATAAGGTGTACTTGGGTGAATCTTGGCCCTACACTTGCATAGCACTTGGCTAGATCTTGGCCATTGGTTGGCCTTGGCTTGTAGTATAAATACCCCTCCCTTTGATGAACTTCTTCATCCATAAATTTGCCTAAGTATTGTTATAATGCCCAAATTACCTTAGCCGTATACCTTGTAGTATTCTAAGGTTATACTTATACGAAAAGCCCAGAAATACTATTATACTTCCTAGTCCACAAAACCGAAACCCTAAGGAAAATCTCATGGTTAGTTGGAGTAATAAGTAGAAGTTGGTTAGAACTTCTAAGGGTTGTTTAGAGCGGGTTGGAGCGCACGGAGTAGGAGCTAAACCTTGCTCGGGATCGACATTTAAACTCGGATAATTATGGGCTTATCGAGGTAAATATCTTGTCCTCTATTGTAATTGGAAATTACATGTTGTATGATTATATAGTTGAAGTATACTATATATAGAATGAACGTAGTTATCGGCAATGTCTTTTGACTTAAGCCCGAATAATAAGAAACCTTTTGAAAGAAATCGAATGTATTTACATAAGACGTATTACGAGACTTGTGTAGCTTTTACGTGGAGTAGAATTGTACCGTTCGGGTTAGATGTATAACCCCTCGGTTGGCTTGGTGGCGGCCTCGATAAAGGAGGAGATTTACGCTGTTGCGGGGAGGTCTTTGAATTTTACGTAGAATGTTCTACGTAGGGATCTAAATATTAATGCGCCTTGTGGCCTTATAGGTTGAGTACTACGCGTGGCGCGATCTACTTGGCTAAGGAGTAGCCACGGTTGGAGGTACTTGGAGCGTTTTGCTATTAGTCGATACTCGCCGCGAGGTATGTGAACCTCTTCCTATCTCTTCTAGCATGATATGTGTGAACTATGTAGTACGGTGAGCGCATGTGCTAAATGTATTTGATTGGTTTAAAACATAAAGTGTTATAACGGCTTTATGGGAAGTTGGTTATAACGACTTTATGTTGGTAAGAAAATACTTGTGGTTTTAAAGGTAACGATTTGAACTATAAGCGGCTTGTTATGTGTTAATAAAGAACTTGAAGTTTTTCAAAAGATTTTGAATCATTTCGAAGAAGTAATACTTGGTTTTGAAAACTTAAGAGTTATACTAGCTTTATGGGAAGTTAGGTATAACGGCTTAAGAATGTTTCTTGATTTGAATCAGAATGTGTATCGACAAACCACTGCAGCGTTAATAAAAGGAAATGTTTTGACAGTTTAAGTATTATTAAAACCAGTAGAAACTTCCATCTGCATAGAAGCTAAGATGAGACAAAATGATATTTCCTAGATCATGGCTGCTGTAATAAGATTGTTATAAACAAGAATATCCTACTCACATATAAGGCTTATGTTTCTCAGATAGTTTAAAAGAGAATTATATTCTTAAATGAATAAGACTATGAACTACGAAACCTTTCTAAAGTAAGAAACGTGAACATTTGAAATTAGGCAAACTTGGACGTTCGAGAAATAATGTTGTTACTTGATTTTACAAAGAGAAGTGTTTTGCTTTACTTCAAAAGATAATCACTCTAGTTTTCATATACTACGGGTATTGTGTGACTTTTGTAAACGTAACGTATCTTTTAAAAGATAATGTATGAAGTACTTTGAGAATAGATACTCGATCTTGTTAATCATACAATAGAATGTACCTTGTGTGTATAACTGGATTGTGTTGGTTTGTGATATCCTTTTAATTACTTCGTGTTGATTTGATCAGTAATCATATTAGGATGATACGTGTTTTAGTATTCTGTGATGTTTTTGTAAAGGGATTTTCCCTTGATTGTGCTTATGATGTTTAAACGATAAACTGTTATGTTGGTATTATACCACTCACCGTGTTTCCGGGGGTTAAGCTGCCCTCCGATGCGGGGTAGACTCAGGCGGTCTGGGACCATGATTCGAGAATACCTCATGCGGGTCCTGGGGGCCTATGCGGAGCTACGAGAGTTCCAGTTTAGTGTGCGGCCTTTATGGTCATGCGGTCTATGTGGCCATGCGGACTGCGAGTCGGGGCGATCGGGAGTAGCTACCCAGGATGCGGGGTTATACCTCATGCGGGCCGATGAGATTGGCCTACGCGAGTGCGGGAAGTTCGTGGCTTGACGCGCGCATTAGATCTCGCGGGCAAGTGGCGGCTTTGATCATGTGACGCAGACAGATCTTATGATACGCTTCATGACCTTGTTGGTGCGTAGGTGTTAGTAGTCGGCTATGCCTTCGTACCTGTTACGGTGTTATTAGGCACAGTGGGACTCGGTGTTCATGTGTGTTTCCTTGGTGCTTTTATATCATAAACTGCCGGCAGTGAGGAAGGTATTCCACGGGCATGATTGATGTTGTGGGCGTGAGACCCATTATTATATTTGAGTAATGACTTTGAGGGCGTGAGTCCCTGACTTGATATGATCGCTTGTTTATCAGGAATCGTAGTTTTGTTATCATACATGTCTCCGCTTTATATAGACTACTATGATTCCATTTGATATTTTGATTTCACATACTTGGTACTGTTATGACCTCCTTGAAGTTGCGTTCATCTGCGCGAGTCGAGGTACACGATCGTTGATCCTAGCTTTCAGTCGCTCAGCGTATGGGAAGCCCCGTTTCTCGGAGGCTTATCGATGGTATATTCCCTCGTAATAGGTGTTTACATTCGGGGTTTGGCGGGCCCCGTCCGCCATTGTTGTCATATCTTTTTCTTAAGTGCGTAAATCGTTGTGGCGTGGTTTGTAAAAGGATTAAACCGCTCATTTGTAAGAGTTGTTATTTATATATTCCTAAAGGAAAGTTTTCATCAAATTACAGTTTTGTAATTAATTTGTTTCATGTATGTGTATTATGTTCATATGATTACTATGATGTAGTATCACTAGGGTGCCCGTGGTAAGGCACGATCCACGCCCAGTTGGTCGTGACAAAAGTGGTATCGTGAGCGATTAATCCTCGGAAAGTGTCTACGCATCGTATCCAAGAAGTCTTGATTATCGGTGTGTTGTGCACCACACCAATAATCGTGAGGCTATAGTATATTTAGGATTGGTTTATATTTTTCTAACACTCAGATATTGCCTTAGAGCTGTGTTGTAAGTTGGACCCTCTAACGTATTTCTTTCCCTTACCGTTATGCCTCCGCGTAGGGCAACCCGGGCCCAGGAGGGCAAGGCAGCCGAGGGAGCTGCGAGTAGAGTACAAAGGGTTACGTGGGCACAGGCCCAATCATCACCTGGGGTGGTGCTTCATTCGGGGAGTTTTGCGACGTCACTAGCCCCAGCAGAGTTTAGCACGGCGCGATTCCTCGCGGCCATGATATTTGAACCTTCGCGGCCACGAACAGAGAATATAGATTTCAGAGGCGACCACATTACTAACTATGGATTTGACTACCGAGAGTATACCGATGTCGCGAGTCTTGATGAATATCAACGGAAGGTTGTGCAAGTAAGTTCTTGATTAGGCTTGAGCATGGCACGTATGCGGGCTTATGCGCGTGAGCCAAGAAAAGTAGAGATCGACGTTAACGAAGGGCGAAGGGTAAGAGGGCGAGTAGAAAGGTCCTTTGGTAACTTGCGGCGAGTCGCCTCACGGCCAATTAGATTACGCGATCCACCAAATCAGAAAGGTCCTCGCGGGGTTCAGGGCGCTCGGGGTATGCAGGAGTTGGTCGAGCTCGAGCTTAGGTTCACGACTACACGAGGTTCGGCCAATGGATTCGCTTTTCTTTTTCGGTGTTCACACGTGCAGCGCCATCCCGGGAATGTCGTCTTTTAGACGGTACTTGTTGTACCTATGACCGCCGGTGCGATGTCGAAAGAGTGTCCTTGCGGGAGGACTTAGCCTTCAGATCGGTGGGTAGTTCGTCATCTCCCTAGCTATCGCCTACAGGCGTGTTTGATTAGAACGACTAAGGGGAGTGAAGCAGAGATATAGATATATCCTTAACCTCAGAGATCAGTATGTGAGATAAGGTGAGTATACCTTAAGTGCTATGTTCTGATAGCATTGTGTAAGTTGTGATTAGAAATCATGGTCGGTTAACCGAGTAAGATATTGGTGGATAGAGAAGCTGTGAGACTTAGAGTTTTATACGTAGAGACCTTAGAGGTAAGGCCATCTCGAGTAAAAGATGTATTGTTTATGTTTGACCCTTATAGGAGTGCATAGTGCACGTGAGTTATGTTGTGGGATTAGTCCCCAGGTAGTGTGGAATGAAAGAGGGTAGTTGAGCTAAGAAGACCGCTAGGTTTTCGTAACGTGATTAGTGAGTTTTCCGGAGAGCTAGCGTTTAGCGGCGTTGGGTCGGGTTGAGGCCACGTTGCGGGTCAACCCGCGGCATGTTTAGTGGAGGGACGGTTGTGGTGGTCGCTTGTGGTAGGGTCACGAGGTGTTAGGCGAGTTTAGTTAACCAACGTATGAATTCGTGGACGATTCGACCGATGGTCGGGCGAGGAGGTCACCGCCTTGTCTTCAGCAAAGACCGCTTACTCGCGAAGGTTATGCGAGATGATATATCGAAAGGTTGTAAGGCTGCGAGGTGCCTACCTTCACCTTATGGCGCAGTGGAGCCCGTGCACTGTTTTTGGTTTCGGAAGTTTTACCAAGCGGGGTTAAGAACTCGGTGAGTCTCGACCGCATTCGCCTCCGGGCGGTCGTGGATTTCGCGGGTAGTTGTGGGGATTGTTGTCTCTGTGGAGGAGTATTTAAGCTACCATTTCGGTGTTGGTGTCGCCTTATAAAGCCTTGTAGGGCGGATGTGTAAGTCGCGGTCGATTGGTTCGATGTTGGCAAGATTCAAATAGTTGGTTCAGGCTTGTTCCAGCAGACTGTGGATAGAGTAAAGCTTTTCTAGAAGAGGTTCAGGCAGCTCAGAGAAATCGTGCGGATAATCGGCGACGACGCTTAGAGTTGAGTTGTGGTCGGTCTTCAAGATACCACCGGTTTGGGTGTGACGAGTTTTGGAAAACAGAGGAACTTAGCCCGAGTTACTTGGGCCTTGCGGTCACAGTGCGAGTAGGCGGGTTGCCTATATGTTAGCTTTTGTCGTCCGACTTAGGAGGCGACGTCCGCCTTTTCGTATTGTTATGATCGGAAAGTATCGAGATCCATCCAGTGTTCCCGATTAATGATGACCACGTTAGAGATAGTAACCCGAGTTTTGGAACCTGAGCGAGATCGAAATGTGGTAAGAGTTCGAGTGTCACGACCCTCGGGGATCGCATGTAGTCCGGTACCATTTGTTGGGTCGCCGGAGTGACACTAGAACCTCGCGGCAAAGTTACAAAAGTGGTATCGGGAAGAAGCGAGCATGTATGGCGAGCATAGATGTGATCATTTCTTTTGTAAGGAGAAGGTGCGAAGGAAGTATATTTTAGACCAGGAGAGTGGTTGTGGTAATGTTAGAGTGTTTCCTCGTGGACTTGGATGTAAGTATTTTTGCGCAGTTGTTTCTGTGGCCATTGTGGCAGGATTGTTTCGTAAGTATGGTAGTGAAGACTATACTGGCGCACGTTTGTTTTGAGACTTAGAAGGAACATTCGGGACGAATGTTTCTAAGGAGGGGAGAATGTTATACCCCGTATTTCCAGAGTATGTACGTAGGGACGTACGTAGAAAATTTGAACTTGAGAATAGGCTTGGCCGATTTACTTTTGTGCACAACACCCGATTAGAGTCGTTTTGGCGAAACGTTTTCACGGCTTTCGTAGGAAAATTCGGCTATGTCATTTCTAATTTTGCGGATTTTTCCGAGAGACGAAACATTTTGGATCAACAAGAGGCGACACTTGTCACCTCTCATTGGGAGGAATGGGCGGAAATGGCTTGGACGATTGGAGTGGCTTTTGTCAAGTAGTAGGTAGGATATTTTGGTGGTAGATGGATAAGGTGTACTTGGGTGAATCTTGGCCCTACACTTGCATAGCACTTGGCTAGATCTTGGCCATTGGTTGGCCTTGGCTTGTAGTATAAATACCCTCCCTTTGATGAACTTCTTCATCCATAAATTTGCCTAAGTCTTGAAAGCTCTCTTTATCCCCTTGTGAGGCCTTAGCGAGAGCCCTCTTCCCACGGCGAGAGTCCCCACAGTGGGGCAGTAGAGGGTGACACCCCTCCTTAGGGTGCTAGCCGGGGGGTACACCCCCCCTCGCCTAGGAGTTTTCGTATAAATACGCCCCCTCGTGTTAGAAATACTCTCGAAAGTATTGTTATAATGCCCAAATTACCTTAGTAGTATACCTTGTAGTATTCTAAGGTTATACTTATCTGAAAAGCCCGTAAATACTATTATACTTCCCTTAGTCACAAAACCGAAACCACAAGGAAAATCTCCATGGTTAGTTGGAGTAATAAGTAGAAGTTGGTTAGAACTTCTAAGGGTTGTTTAGAGCGGGTTGGAGCGCACGGAGTAGGAGCTAAACCTTGCTCAGGATCGACATTTAAACTCGGATAATTATGGGCTTATCGAGGTAAATATCTTGTCCCTCTATTGTAATTGGAAATTACATGTTGTATGATTATATAGTTGAAGTATACTATATATAGAACTGAACGTAGTTATCGTGATGTCTTTTGACTTAAGCTGAATAATAAGAAACCTTTCGAAAGAAGAGTCTTGAAGTATTTACATAAGCGTATCAGATAGACTTGTGTAGCTTTTCTGTGGAGTAGAATTGTACCCGTTCGGGTTAGATGTATAACCCCCCCCCCCCGGTTGGCTTGGTAGCCGGCCTCGATAAAGGAGGAGATTTACGCTGTTGCGGGGGGGGGGAGGTGCTGCCGAATTTTCTGTAGAATGTTCTACGTAGGGATCTAAATATTAATAAGCGCCTTGTGGCCTTATAGGTTGAGTACTACGCGTGGCGCGATCTACTTGGCTTAAGGAGTAGCCAACGGTTGGAGGTACTTGGAGCGTTTTGCTATTAGTCGATACTCGTCGCGAGGTATGTGAACCTCTTCCTATCTCTTCTAGCATGATATGTGTGAACTATGTAGTACGGTGAGCGTCATGTGCTAAATGTATTTGATTGGTTTAAAACATAAAGTGTTATAACGGCTTTATGGGAAGTTGGTTATATGACTTTATGTTGGTAAGAAAATACTTGTGGTTTTAAAAGGTAATCGATTTGAACTATAAGCGCTTGTTATGTGTTAATAAAGAACTTGAAGTTTTTCAAAAGATTTTTGAATCATTTGAAAGAAGAAGTAATACTTGGTTTTGAAAAACATAAGAGTTATACTAGCTTTATGGGAAGTTAGGTATAACGGCTTAGAATGTTTCTTGATTTGGAAATCGAATGTGTATCGACAAACCATCGCAGCGTTAATAAAAGGAAATGTTTTGTGCTTTAAGTATTATTAAAACCGTAGAAACTTCCATCCGCATAGAAGCTAAGATGAGACAAAATGATATTTCCTAGATCATGGTCATTGTAATAAGATTGTTATAAACAAGAATATCCTACTCACATATAAGGCTTATGTTTCTCAGATAGTTTAAAAGAGAATTATATTCTTAAATGAATAAGACTATGAACTACGAAACCTTTCTAAAGTAAGAAACGTGAACATTTGAAATTAGGCAAACTTGGACGTTCGAGAAATAATGTTGTTACTTGATTTTACAAAGAGAAGTGTTTTGCTTTACTTCAAAAGATAATCACTCTAGTTTTCATATACTACGGGTATTGTGTGACTTTTGTAAACGTAACGTATCTTTTAAAAGATAATGTATGAAGTACTTTGAGAATAGATACTCGATCTTGTTAATCATACAATAGAATGTACCTTGTGTGTATAACTGGATTGTGTTGGTTTGTGATAGTCTTGTAATACCTTCGTGTTGATTTGATAAGTAATCATATTAGGATGCTACGTGTGTTAGTATTCTGTGATGTTTGTGTAAAGGGATTTTCCCTTGATTGTGCTTATGATGTTTAAACGATAAACTGTTATGTTGGTATTATACCACTCACCGTGTTTCCGGGGGTTAAGCTGCCCTCCGATGCGGGGTAGACTCAGGCGGTCTGGGACCATGATTCGAGAATACCTCATGCGGGTCCCGGGGCCTATGCGAGCTACGAGTTCGTGTTAGTGTGCGGCCTTTATGGTCATGCGGTCTATGTGGCCATGCGGACTGCGAGTCCAGGACGATGTCGGGGAGTAGCTACCCTCGATGCGGGGTTATACCTCATGCGGGCCGATGAGATTGGCCTATGCGGAGCTGCGAGAAGTTCCAGGGCTTGACGCGCACATTAGATACTGCGAGCAAGTGGCCAGCTTTGATCATGTGATGGTCTAGACAGATCTTATGATACAGTTCATGACCTTGTTGGTACTGTGGGTGTTAGTAGTCGGCTATGCCTTCGTACTTACCCCGTACGGTGTTATTAGCACGCAGTGGGACCGTGTTCATGTGTGTTTCCTTGGTGCTTTTATATCATAAATCGCCAGCGTGAGGAAGGTATTCCACGGGCATGATTGATGTTGTGGGCGTGAGACCCATTATTATATTTGAGTAATGACTTTGGCGTGAGTCCCGACTTGATATTTGCTTGTTTATTGTGAATCGTAGTTTTGTTATCATACATGTCTCCCGCTTTATATAGACTACTATGATTCCATTTACGATATTTTCGCCACATACTTGGTACTGTTATCGACCTCCTTCGGCCGCGTTCATGCCGCAGTTGAGGTACACCAGTCGTTGATCCTAGCTTTCAGGGTCACAGTTCAGCGTATGGGAAGCCCCGTTTCTCCGGAGGCTTATCAGTGGTATATTCCCCTGTCGTAATAGGTGTTTACATTCAGGGGTTTGGCGGGGCCCTGTCCCGCCATTGTTGTCATATCTTTTTCTTAGAGGTCTGTAGTACTGTTGTGGGCAGGGTTTGTAAAAAGGATTAAATTGTTCATTTGTAAGAGTTGTTATTTATATATGCCGAAAGGCAAGTTTTCCTCAAATTACTGTTTTGTACTTCATTTGTTTCATGTATGTGTATTATGTTCCGCTGATTACTCTGATGTTGTATCACTAGGGTGCCCGGGGTAAGGCACCAGTCACGGGCCCAGGTTCGGGTCGTGACAACTTGGCTTGATCTAGGCCTTACACTTGCCTTGCACATGGCTTGATCTTGGCCATTAGTTGGCCTTGGGTTTTGCTATAAATACCCCCCTAGGCTTGAAGACTTCATTCATCCAAAAACTTCCAAGTCTTGAAACCCTCTCCTCCCTTCTTGTTGCTCTAGCCGAGAGCTTCCCCATCTCCCCATTTTTCGTGTGGCCTTTGGCGAGGGTTCCCTCCCCTTTGTGGTGTCTTGCCATGGGTACCCCTAGCCTAGTTGTTTCGTATAATACACCCCCCCTCTCTTGGTAGAAATATTCTCCAAGTATTGTTATAATGCCCAAAATACCTTAGCCTTTACCTTGTTGTATTCCAAAAGTTACCTCTATACGTAGAGCCCGGAAATACTACCTTTTGTCTTTTTTGTCTCAAACCGAAACCCTAAGGAAATCTTCATAGTTGGTTGAAGTATTTAAGTAGAAGTTGGTTAGAACTTCTAAGGGTTGTTCGGAGCGCACGGAGTAGGAGCTAAACCTTGCTTAGGATCGACATTATAACTTGGATACTTATGGGCTTATCGAGGTAAATATCTTGTCCCTCTATTGTAATTGGAAATTACATGATTGTTAGACTATATAGTTGAAGTATACTATATATAGAACTGAACGTTGTTATCGGCAATGTCTTTGGACTTAAGCCTGAATAATACTTACGGCAATGTCTTTTGACTTAAGCCTGAATAATAAGAAACCTTTTCGAAAGAAGAGTACTGAACTGTAATTACATAGGGTGTATTCAGATAAGAGACTTGTGTAGCTTTCTTTGTGTAGTAGAATCGTACGCCCGGTTAGACGTGCAAACCCCTAGTTGGCTTGGTAGGCCTCGATAAAGGAGAGATTTCTGTTATTGGGGAGGAGAGTCTTTGAATTTTACGTAGAATGTTCTACAATAAGATCTAAATGTTAATAAGCGCCTTGTGGCCTTATAGGTTGAAGTACTACGTGTGGCGCGATCTACCGGGCTTGGGAGTAGCCGCGTTTGGAAGTACTTGGAGCGTTTTGCTATTAGTCGATACTCGTCGCGAGGTATGTGAACCTCTTCCTATCTCTTCTAGCATGATATGTGTGAACTATGTAGTACGATAGACGCATGTGCTAAATGTATTTGATTATTTAAAACATAAAGTGATATAACGGCTTTATGGGAAGTTGGTTATAATGACTTTATGTAGGAAGAAAATACTTGTGGTTTTTAAAATGTAACTGATTTGAACTATAACTGGCTGGTTAGGTGATAATAAAGAACTTGAAGTATTTCAAAGGATTTTTTGAATCATTTTGAAAGAAGCGTAATACTTGGGTTTTTTGAAAACTTAAGAGTTATACTAGCTTTATGGGAAGTTAGGTATAACGGCTTAAGAATGTTTCTCGATTTGGAAATCGAACGTGTCGACAAACCAACTGCGTCAATAAAAGGAAATGTTTTGAATAATTAAGCATTATTAAAACCAGTAGAAACTTCCATATGCATAGAAGCTAAGATGAGACAAAATGATATTTCCTAGATCATGGCTGCTGTAATAAGATTGTTATAAACAAGAATATCCTACTCACATATAAGACTTATATTTCTCAGATTGTTTAAAGGAGAATTATATTCTTAAAAGTATAAGACTATGAACTACTTAAACCTTTTAAAATAAGAAACGGGAACATTTGAAATTAGGCAAACTTGGACGTTTGGATAATAATGTTGTTACTTGATTTTACAAAGATAAGTGTTTTGATTTACTTCAAAAGATAATCACTCTATTTTCTTATACTACGGGTATTGTGTGACTTTTGTGAAAGTAACATATCTTTAAAGAGTTATTGTATAAAGTACCTTATGTGTGAATAACTTGATTGTATTGGTTTGTGATAGCCTTGTAATACCTTCGTGTTGATTTGATAAGTAATCATATTAGGATGCTACGTGTGTTAGTATTTTGTGATGTTTGTGTAAAGGGGTTTTCCCTTGATTGTGCTTATGTTGTTTAAACGATAAACTGTTATGTTGGTATTATACCACTCACCGTGTTTCCGGGTTAAGCGCCTCCGACGCGGGGTAGACTCGGCGATGCAGGACCATGATTCGAGAATACCTCATGCGGGTCCCGGGCCTATGCGAGCTACGAGAGTTCGTGTTAGTGTGCGGCCTTTATGGTCACGCGGTCTTTGTGGCCATGCGATCGCGAGTCCGGGCGATGCCGGAGTAGCTACCCTCGATGCGGGGTTATACCTCACGCGCCTACGAGATTGGCCTATGCGAGTCGCGGGAGTTCGTGGCTAGACGCGCACATTTGATATTGCGGGCGAGCGACCAGCTTTGATCATGTGACGGTCTAGACAGATATCATGATACAGTTTATGACCTTGTTAGTACTGTGGGTGTTAGTAGTCGGCTATGCCTTCGTACTTACCCTGTACTGTTTTATTTGGACACAGGTGGGACCTGTTGTTCATGTGTATTCCTTGGTGCTTTTCTATCATTGACTGCCGGCAGTGAGGAAGGTATTCCGCGGGCATGATTGATGTTGTGGGCGTGAGACCCATGTTTATATTTGAGTGATGACTTTGAGGGCGTGAGTCCCTGACTTGATATGACTGCTTATTTATTGTGAACTGTAGTTTGGTTATCATACATGTCTCCTGCTTTATATAGACTACTATGATTTCATTTACAGTATTTTCAGTTTCACATACTCGGTACCTGTTGTACTGACCTCCTTCGGGGGGCTGCGTTCATGCCGCAGGTAAAGGTACACCAGTCGTTGATCCTCGCTCCTAGGGTCACAGTTCAGCGTTTGGGAAGCTCCGTTCCTCCGGAGGCTTATCTTGGTATAGTCCCCTGTTGTTGTAGGTGCTTACATTCAGGGGTATGACGGGGCCCTGTCCCGTCGTTGTTGTCATATCATTCGTAGAGTGCATGAAATCTTTATTGTGGCGTGGTTTGTAAAAAGGATTAAACTGTTCATGTTGAAAGAGTTGTTGTATATATATATATGCCGAAAGGCAACTTTCTTCAGATATCTGTGTCTCAATTTATACTGTTTCATATCTTGGTTATTTTATATTCCGCTGATTACTCTGATGTATGACTATCAAGTGCCGGGTAAGGCACTCACCACGCCCCGAACGGGTCGTGACAAAAGTGGTATCGAGCGATTAATCCTCGGAAAGTGTCTACGCATCAGATCCAAGAGAGTCTTGATTATCGCGGTTGTGCACCACACCAATAATCGTGAGGCTATAGGATATTTAGGATTGGTTTCTATTCTTCTCACTCGAGATCGTGCCTTAGAGCGGTGTTGTAAGTTGGACCTCTAACGATTTCTTTCCTCACCGTTATGCCTCCGCGTAGGCAACCCGCCCAGAGGACAAGGCAAGGCGGAGCCGCGAGCAGAGTAGAGTACAGGGTTACGAGGCACAGCCCGATCATCACCGGGTGGTGCTTCATTTGGGAGTTCGCGACGCCACTAGCCCGCAGAGTTTAGCACTGCACGCGGCAGCTCCTCGCGCCATGATATTTGAACCTTCACCCCACGGCCGGGGAGGAATATAGATTGCAAAGAGACGACCACATTAGCTATGGATGTGGCTGCCAGAGAGTATACCGATGTACCGCGAGTCTTGATGACTATCTAAGAGAGGGTTGTGCAAGAATAATTCTTCAGTTAGGCTTGAGCATGGCCTGTGTACGGGCTTATGCGCAGCAGGCCGAGAAGCGTAGAGATCGACGGGTTAACGGCGACGCAGAGAGGCCGTGAGCAAAGGTCCTTTAGTAACTCGAGGCAAGTCGCCACCAAAGAGACAGATATGCACTCCGCCAGGCAGAGTGGACTTCCACGGATTTCGTGACGCTCGGTATGCAGGAATCGGTCGACTCCGTGGCTTCCGCTCATTAACGATGCGACGTCATTCCGGGGAATGTCGTCTTTTTGTTGGTGCTCGTTTTACCGGCGACCGTCAGGGTCTGATATCGTGAGAATGTCCTTGTAGGAGGACTTAGCCTTCAGGATCGGTGGGTAGTTCATCATCTTCCTTAGCTATGCGCCCTACGGGGCAGGTTTGATTAGAACGACTAAGGGGAGTGAAACAGTAGATATAGATATATCCTTAACCCTCTAGAGATCAGTATGTGTGATAAGGTGAGTATACCTTAAGTGCTATGTTCTGATAGCAGTGTGTTAGTTGTGATTAGAAATCATGGTGGGTTAACCGAGTAAAATTTTGGGGGATAGAGAAGGTGTGAGCCTTAGAGTTTTATACGTAGAGACCTTAGAGGTAAGGCCATCTCGAGAAAAGGTGTAGTGTTATGTTTGATCCTTATCGGAGTGCTTAGTGCACGTGAGATATATTGTGTGATAAGTCCCCGAGTAGTGTGGAATGAAAGAGGTAGTTGAGCTAAGAAGACCGCTAGGTTTTCGTAACATGATTAGTGAGTTTTCCTTCGGGAGCTAGCGTTGCGCGTACTGTCGCCTGCCGAGGCCACGCCGCGTCAACCCGCGCATGTTTGGTGCGGGTCGGTTGTGGTGGTCCTCCGTGGTAGGGTCACGATTGTGTTAGCCCAAGTTTAGTTAACCAACGCATTTAATTCGTGGACGATTCGACCAAAGAGTCGGGCCGGCGAGGTCACCATCTTGTCTTCTAGCAAAGACCGCTTACTCAAAGGTGTTGATTTTATCGTAAAGGTTGTAAGGCTGCACGGTGCCTACCTTCACCTTATGACGCAGTGGAGCCAGTGGTACTACTGTTTTTGGTTCCGGAAGTTTTACCAAGCAGGTTAAGAACTCGTGAGTCTCAGACCGCATTCGCCGGGCCGCGTGTGTGGATTTCCGGTAGTTGTGGGATTGTTGTCTCTGTGGAGGAGAGTTTAAGTTACCATTTCGTGTTCTGATGTCGCCTTATGAAGCCCGGTAGGGCGGATGTGTAAGTCGCCGTCGATTGGTTCGATGTTGGCAAGATTCAGATAGTTGGTTCAGCTTGTTCCAGCAGATCGTGGATAGGTAAAGCTTGTCTAGAAGAGGTTCCGCAGCAGAGAAATCGTATGATAATCGCGACGACGCCAGAGTTCGGCCGACGGTCGGTCTTCTTGAAAGTACCACCCCGTCATGTGACGAGTTTTGGAAAACAGAGGAACTTAGCCCGAGTTACCTCGGGCCCTTTGGGTTCATGTGAAGAATAGGCCAGTTGCCTATAGGTTAGCATTTGCCGTCCGACTTAGGAGGCAAGACATCCGATCTTTTCGCTTTGTTATGATCGGAAAGTATCGGAGATCCATCCAGTGTTCCCGCTAATGATGACCACGTTAGAGATAGTGACCGAAGTTTTGGAACAAGGGCGCTTTAAATGTGGTAAGAGTTCGAGTGTACGACACCTCGTGGATCGATGCACGGCATCAATTGTTGGGTCGCGGAGTGACACTAGAACCTCGCGCAAAGTGACAAAAGTGGTATCATCACGACGAGTAAAGGGAGAAGCGAGCATGTATGGCGAGCATAGATGTGATCATTTCTTTGTAAGGAGAAGGTGCGAAGGAAGTATATTTTTAGACCCAGAGAGGTGTTTGTGGTAATGTTAGAGGTTTCCTCGTGGACTTGGATGGAGGTATTTGCGCTGGTGTTTCGTGGCTATGTGTGGCGTGATTGTTCTCGTAAGTATAGTGAGTGAAGACTATCTCGGGCGCCGCTTGTTTTGAGACTTAGAAGGAACATTCGACGAATGTTTCTGGCGAGGAGAATGTTATACCTCGTATTTCCGGTGTATGCACGTAAGGACGACGAGAAAAATTTTGAAGCTTAAGTAGGCTTGGCCGATTTTCACTTTGTGCACAACACCCGACAGTTTTTGAGAAACGTTTCCAGCTTTTCAGAGGAAAATTCCGCTATGTCATTTATATTTTTGCGGATTTTTTCCGAGAGATGAAATATTTTGGTTAACGGGAGGGTGACACTTGTCACCCTCATTGACGGTTTAGTGGGCGGTCAAGGGTTGGTTGGCTCGCCGATTGGTCCCTTATTTTGGGCCTTGTTTTGTGGCTTGTTTTGTGCCATGTTTGGTGGAGTAGGGTTAGGTGCACTTGGCTTGATCTAGGCCTTACACTTGCCTTGCACATGGCTTGATCTCGCCATTGGTTGGCCTTGGGTTTTGCTATAAATACCCCCAGGCTTGAAGACTTCATTCATCCAAAACTTCCAAGTCTTGAAACCTCTCCTCCCTTCTTGCTTCCAGCGAGAGCTTCCCTCTCCCCTTTTCAAGTGGCCTTTGCCGAGGGGTTCCTCCCCTTGTGGTGTCTTGCCATGGGGTACCCCCCCCTAGCCTAGTTGTTTCGTATAATACACCCCCCCTCTCTTGGTAGAAATACTCTCCAAGTCTTGTTCTAATGCCCAAAATACCTTAGCCTTTCCCGTGGTGTATTCCAAAAGTTACCTCTATACGTAGAGTCCTAAATACTACCTTTGTCTTTTTTGTCTCAAACCGAAACCCTAAGGAAATCTTCATAGTTGGTTGAAGTATTTAAGTAGAAGTTGGTTAGAACTTCTAAGGTTGTTCGAGCGCACTGAGTAGAGCTAAACCTTGCTTAGGATCGACATTATAACTTGGATACTTATGGGCTTATCGAGGTAAATATCTTGTCCCTCTATTGTAATTGAAAATTACATGATTGTTAGACTATATAGTTGAATTATACTATATATAGAACTGAACGTTGTTATCGGCAATGTCTTTGGACTTAAGCCTGAATAATACTTATGGCAATGTCTTTTGACTTAAGCCTGAATAATAAGAAACCTTTTCGAAAGAAGAGTACTGAACTGTAATTACATAGGATCAGACATAAAGAGACTTGTGTAGCTTTGCCGTAGTAGAATCGCACACGTCCGTTAGACGTGCAAACCCCTCGTTGGCTTGGTAGCACTCGATAGCGAGGAGATTTACGCTGCCATGTGGGGGGAGTCGCCGAATTTTCTCAGAGAATGTTCTACGATAAGATCTAAATGTTAATAAGCGCCTTGTGGCCTTATAGGTTGAAGTACTACGTGTGGCGCGATCTACTGGCTTGGAGTAGCCACGTTTGGAAGTACTTGGAGCGTTTTGCTATTAGTCGATACTCGTCGCGAGGTATGTGAACCTCTTCCTATCTCTTCTAGAATGATATGTGTGAACTATGTAGTACGGTAGACGTACATGTGCTAAATGTATTTGATTGGTTTAAAACATAAAGTGATATAACGCTTTATGGAAAGTTGGTTATATGACTTTATGTAGGAAGAAAATACTTGTGGTTTTTAAAATGTAATCGATTTGAACTATAACTGGCTGGTTAGGTGATAATAAAGAACTTGAAGTATTTCAAAGGATTTTTTGAATCATTTTGAAAGAAGCGTAATACTTGGGTTTTTTGAAAACTTAAGAGTTATACTAGCTTTATGGGAAGTTAGGTATAACGGCTTAAGAATGTTTCTTCGATTTCGAAATCGTAATGTACCGACAAACCATCGCAGTCATTAATAAAAGGAAATGTTTTGAATAATTAAGCATTATTAAAACCAAGAGAAACTTCCATCCGCAGAAGCTAAGAAGAGACAAAATGATATTTCCTAGATCATGGCTGCTGTAATAAGATTGTTATAAACAAGAATATCCTACTCACATATAAGGATTATCTTTCTCAGATTGTTTAAAGGAGAATTATATTCTTAAAAGTATAAGACTATGAACTTTAAACCTTTTAAAATAAGAAACGGAACATTTGAAATTAGGCAAACTTGACGTTTGGATAATAATGTTGTTACTTGATTTTACAAAGATAAGTGTTTTGATTTACTTCAAAAGATAATCACTCTATTTTCATATACTACGTATTGTGTGACTTTTGTGAAAGTAACATATCTTTAAAGAGTTATTGTATAAAGTACCTTATGTGAATAACTTGATTGTATTGGTTTGTGATAGCCTTGTAATACCTTCGTGTTGATTTGATAAGTAATCATATTAGGATGCTACGTGTGTTAGTATTCGTGATGTTTGTAAAGGGGTTTTCCTCGATTGTGCTTATGTTGTTTAAACGATAAACCGTTATGTTGGTATTATACCACTCACCGTGTTTAGGGGTTAAGCCGCCTCCGACGCGGTAGACTCAGCGATGCAGGACCATGATTCGAGAATACCTCACGCGGGTCCCGGGCCTACGCGTGAGCTACGAGTTCGTGTTAGTGTGCGACCTTTATGGTCACGCGGCTTACGGCCATGCGGATCGCGAGTCGGGGCGATTTACGCCGGAGTAGCTACCCTCGATGCGGGTTATACCTCACGCGGGCCTATGAGATTGGCCTATGCGAGTGCGGGAGTTCGAGGCTAGACGCGCACATTTGATATTGGCGCGGCGACCATCTTTGATCATGTGACGGCCAGACAGATATCATGATACGATTTATGACCTTGTTAGTACCGCTGGTGTTAGTAGTCGGCTATGCCTTCGTGACTTACCCCGCATCGCTTTATTTGGACACAGTGGGACCCGTTGTTTATGTGTATTCCTTGGTGCTTTTCTATCATTGATCGGCCGGCGTGGGAAGGTATTCCACGGTATGATTGATGTTGTGGCGTGAGACCCATGTTTATATTTGAGTGATGACTTTGAGGCGTGAGTCCCCGACTTGATATGATCGCTTATTTATCAGGAATCGTAGTTTGGTTATCATACATGTCTCCCGCTTTATATAAACTACTATGATTTCATTTACTGATTTTCGTTTCACAAACTCCCTGCACTGTTAGATCGACCTCCTTCGGGCCGCGTTCATGCCGCAGTAAAGGTACACCGCCGTTGATCCTCGCTCCTGTGGTCACAGATCAGCGTTGGGAAGCTCCGTTCCTCCGAGGCTTATCTTCGTATAGTCCCTGTTGTAGGTGCTATTCGTGGTATGACGGCCCCGTCCCGTCATTGTTGTCATATCATTCGTAGAGGTGCAGTAATCTTGTTGTGGTGGTTTGTGAAAAGGATTAAATTGTTCATGTTGAAAGAGTTGTTGTATATATATATGCCGAAAGGCAACTTTCTTCAGATATCTGTGTCTCAATTTATACTGTTTCATATCTTGGTTATTTTATATTCCTGACATTACTCGATGTATGACATCGGGTGCCCGTAAGGCACGACCACGGCCCCGAACGGGTCGTGTGATACTCGCGTGATTGATGTTGTGGCGTGAGACCGAATTGATATAATCATATGTGTGTAATCGTAGTTTGGTTATCATACCGCTTCTCGCTTTTATAGACTATTATGATTTCATTTACGTGATTTTACGCTTTCACATACTTGGTACTGTCAGATCGACCTCCTCGGCCGCTCACGCCGCAGTGTAAGCATCGGTTGTCGATCCCCGTTTAGGATCTCATTTCAGCGTTTTGGGAAGCTCCGTTTCGTCGGAGGCTTATCTTTGGTATGTTACCCGAGTCCGTAAGTTCTTGTACGCTTCGGTATGGCGGGCCCCCGTCCGTCATAGTTGTTGTATAAATCTTAGAGGTCCGTAGCAATTGTGGGCGGTGTAAGGATTGTAAATCGCTCAAATGTTTATATATATATGTTGAAGGCAACCGCTTTGGTTGGCCTATTTGCTATTATTTATCATGTCTCTTGTTTCATATTTATGCTTTATGTTCCGCTGATTTTCTCCGATGTTGTATCACTAGGTGCCCGGTAAGGCACGATCCACGCCCGGTCGGTCGTGACAAAGTGGTATCGAGCGATTAATCCTCGGAAAGTGTCTACGCACCGTGTCTAGTAGAGTCTTGATTATCGGTGTCAGGCACCACATCTATAATCGTGAGGCTATATGACATTTAGGATTGGTTCCCATTCTTCTCATTCTGAGATCGTGCCTTAGAGCTGTGTTGTAAGTTGAACCCCTCTGACGTATCTCGTTTTTTACCAGTTATGCCTCCGCGCAAGGCAACCCGCCCGGGCGGCAAGGCAACAGAGCGGAGATACGAGTAGCAATGCAGCCTCACAGAGACCACAAGACCTTAGCCTCCACCTCCTACAGCCGGGCAGAGACGGGTTACGGAGATGGCCCGATTAATGGCCGTGGTCAGGCTGACTTGAGGATAAGCCGACGCAGCAGCTAGCCGATCCAGTAGCACCCGTAGTTCAACCCCGAGCAGACAGTTTGAGACTACGGGATTTTCTGAGGTGTAACCCGCTAGAGTTTTATGGGTCGAGGCCTGAGGATGATCCGCAGGAGTTCATCCGGCAGTTACAGCGGATCATGAGAGTAATCAAGGCCTCGAGACCGAGTCGCTGGTCTGGTTCGCATCGGCCGCGTGATACCGCAGCCGATTGGTTTGATTCGCGAGCCGTCCCCGGGAGAGAATGCACTTCCGCTTCGGGACGAAGTTCTCAAAGGCATTTCTTGCACACTTCGCCGCCACGTGATGAGGGCTCGCCGACTGATTTTTGTTGCGAGCGTAATCCGCGACGCGTGGAGTACAATGTGGAGTTCGACTCATTGCCCAGACGCCCCGCATTAGTAGCTAGTATGGAGGATCGAGTCCACCGATATGTTCTGAGGCTCGATGATTACCTAGCAGAGTTGTTCGTGTAGCTCTTCAGGGCATGGACATTGCCGCACGCAGCTTATGCACTTGGAGGTGAGGCGGAGAAATCGGCGGAATGACCAAAGTCGCGAAGAGGCGAATCGCAGGTCCTTTGGTGATTTTCGAGGCGCATCGGCCAGCAGACTAGTTATGCGCCTCGCCAAGATCTGCAGTGGTCTCTACAATCTTGAGCGTCGAGTTTTCGGGAGCGGTCGTGGCTCGAGGTTCAGATTTTCGGGAGAGCAGGGTGTTAACGGTGAAGCCACCCTACCTCGTTGTGACGCTATGGTAGACTCCATGGGAAGTGTCGTGCTAGTCCGGAGTTTGTTTTACATGCGGCACAGGGCCATTTTGGGAGAAACTGTCAGACCGACTGTGGTAGGATAGCACGGACTACGGGATCGTTGCGGGTTCTTCACCTTCCATAGCCAGCAGGATGTTCATACACCGTGGGCCACGGTAGAGGTCGCGGTGGAAGTTCGATTTTAGCGGTCCTCTGAATCGCCTATTTTCAGGTATATCCTTAACCCTCTAGAGTTTTGTATGTATTGATGATGTGATGATGTGTTTAGTGTTATGTTCGGATAGCTTTGTGCTAAAATGTGATGTAGAACCCTGGTTGTGAAGGGTAAGCTTGAGGTGAGAAAATGATGAACCTTAGAATATTACAGTTGAGACCTTAGATGTAAGGCCGTCTTGAGTACCAGATTTTGCAAGTGATCCTTGTCGGAGTGCATTTTTATGCCTAGAACGTTTTGTGTGATAAAGTCCCTGGGTAGTGTGCAATGGAAGTGGTAGCTTTCATGACCTGTAGAGGTAAGATTGTTCCGGATCGGGGAACAAGAGCGTGATGCGTTAAGTGGGTCGGGTTGGGGCCATGTTGAGGGCCAACCCGCGGCCTGTTTCGAGGTGGGGTCAGCTCTGGGTGGTCCCGCCAGGTGGTAGGGTCACGAGGGTGCTAGGCCCAAGTTTAGATGACCATCGTATGAGTTTGTGGATATGTTCGACCAGAATCGGTTCGTGAAGGCCGGGAATGGCCTTAGAGGAAAGTAAAGCTAGTAAGATGACCAAGTTTGGAGGTTGTGACTCCAAAGTATTGGAAACTGAAGCAATAACTGAAGTATGGTGCGTATACTAGAAGAGTTCAAGTGTTCGAGGAGGGCACGACGAGTAAGAAAGGAAGAGAACGTGTGTTAGTTCGTGGCCAGGCGTGGCGTTGGCAACTTGTTAGAAGATCTTCTTCGTAATCCACCTTGAGAAGGAACATTCGGGACGACTGTTTCTAAGGAGGGGAGACTGTTATACCCCGTATTTCCAGAGTATGTACGTGAGGCGTCGTATTAAATTTTTGCCTTAAGAATTGACAAGTTTCGAAATTTGTACGCAAGTGCCAAAAAGAGTCGTTTTTCGACGAAACGTTTCCACAGCTTTCGTAGGGAAAATTCCGGCTATGTCATTAATAATTTTTGCGGATTTTTCCGAGAGACGAAACATTTTGGACCAACGGGAGGGTGACATGTGTCACCCTCACATTGGAAGGAAGTGGACGGCCAAAGGGAAAGGTTGGCACGTTTTTTGTGCAAAAATTGTGGTCAAGGGTTAGGTAGGATATTTTGTGTAGTTGATGAGCAAGTGGGACCCACAAACACATGGCTTCATCTTGACCTTACACTTGCCTTACACTTGGATAGATCTTGGCCATTGGTTGGCCATTTCTTGACCTATAAATACCCCTCTAAGTTGATGAACTTATTCATCCAAAAATTGTCTAAGTCTTGAAAAATCCCTCCCTCTCCCTCTTGTTGTTTTCGTCCACCACACCCCTCCCCTTTGAGAGCCCTTGGCAGAGCCTCCCCCCTCCCCTTTGTGGTGTTTAGCCGTGGGGTACCCCCCCCTAGCCTAGTTGTCTCGTATAAATACCCCCCTTTTGTGGTATAGAAATACTCTCCAAGTATTGTTATAATGCCCAAATACCTTGTAGTTTTCCCAAGGTTACACTTATACAAAAGCCCAAATACTATTATACTTCCTTTAGCCACTAAACGAAACCCTAAGGAAAACCTTCATAGTCGGTTGAAGTGTTAAGTAGAAGTTGGTAAGAACTTCTAAGGGTTGTTTGGAGCGGGATGGAGCGCACGGAGTAGGAGCTAAACCTTGCTCAGGATCGACTTATAACTTGGATAATTTTGGGCTTATCGAGGTAAACACTCTTAACCTTCTGTTGTAATTGGAAATTACATGTTGTTGGAATATATAGTTAAGGTATACTATATATAGAATTGAACATAGTTGTGCGGCAATGTCTTTTGACTTAAGCCTGAATAATACTTATGGCAATGTCTTGCGACTTAAGCCTGAACTTTAAGATGAGAACTGAACTGTAATTACTTAGGGCTGTATTACAGTAGACTTGTATAGCATTACTGTGAAGTAGAATTGTACACGTCCGGTTAAACGTGTAAACCCCCCCCCCTGGTTGGCTTGGTAGCCGGCACCGATAGAGAGAGGAGAATTACGTTGCGGGGAGAGTCGCCGAATTTTACGTAGAATATTCTACGTCGGGATCTAAAGATATTAATAGGCGCCTTGTGGCCTCTATAGGTTGTAGTACTACGTGTGGAGTGATCTGCTTGGCTTAGAGTGTAGCCGACGGTTTGAGGTACTTGGAGCGTTTTGCTATTAGTCGATAATCATCGCGAGGTATGTGAACCTCTTCTTATCTGTTCTAGCATGATATGTGTATAACTATGTAGTACGGTAGACGTACATGTGTTAAATGTATTTGATTGTTTTTAAACATAAAGTGTTATAACATTTCATGTAAATGAGAAATGCTTTGTGGTTTCTTTTTAAAAGATAAGCGATTTGACTTATAACCGACTTGATGTGTGATAATAAAGAACCTTGAAGTATTCTAAAAGATTAAGAAACCTTTTTGGAAGAAGTGTATACTTGGTTTGAAAAACATAAGAGTTATACCAGCTTTATGAGAAGTTAGGTGTAACGTCTTAAGAGAGATAAAAAGAATGGTTTAATGGTTTAGAAGTTAAGAGACTTATTCTTAAAAGATAAGAGACTTGACTTAATATGGATGTTTGTGTGAAACCTCATTCGTGAGTAATGAGTACTTGGTTTTTTGAAAAGAATAATGTTTTACTGATTTCGGAAATCAGAATGTGTATCGACAAACCACTGCAGCGTAAATAAAGGAAAATGTATTGAATAATTAAGTATTATTGAAACCAGTAGAAACCTCCATCTGCATAGAAGCTAAGATGAGACAAAATGATATTACATTTTCTAGATCATGGCTGCTTAATAAGATTGATTATGAACAAGAATAACCTACTCGCCTATGGCATATGTTACTCAATTGTTTTAAAAGAGATTAAGACATTGAACTATGGAACTTTTCAAAAAAAGACTTGTGTAATTGGAATTAGGCAAACTGGACTTTAGGGAAAAGAAAGGCATTGTGCTGTCTTAAAATGGTTTAAAACATAAGGTGTTATAACAGCTTTATGGGAAGTTGGTTATAACGACCTTATGAAAACAAAAGAAAGGTTTTATCATTGGTTTTAACGTGGTAACTTGACTTTAAAAAAAGAAGTGTTTCGGGTCAAAAAAAGAAGGTGTGGTGTTGCTTTAATTTGGTTTTAAAAAGGTAAGTATGGAAGTTGTTTTGGTTTACTTAAAAAGATATAAGTCACTCTATTTTTATACTACGGGTATCAGGTGACTTTTATAAAAGGAATAGATCTCTTTAAAAGGAATTTAACGTACGTAGTACTTTAGGGTTAAAACCCGGACTTGGGCATAAAATGAAAGTACTTCGAGTTGTGTATAAACTTGCCTATGCTCGTTGTTGTGAAACTTGCCTATGCTTGTTGTTGTATAAACTTGCCTATGCTTGTTGTTGTATAAACTTGCCTATGCTTGTTGTTGTATAAACTTGCCTATGCTTGTTGTTGTGAAACTTGCCTATGCTTGTTGTTGTGAAACTTGCCTATGCTTGTTGTGATAGCCTTTGTTGTGCAAGAGTTGTGTTTCTATACTCTGGCGTCTCGATGGAGGGTCGGTTGACTTGTTGAGAACTTACTTGGACGTGACCGGCAGTGACGGATAAATTCCACGGGTACGTTCCTGTTGATAGTGTTACTTTTGTAATCGCTTTGGACATACTGACACGATGCGTAGCGCACGGGTATGCTTCCACTTTGATTACCGCCTTGTTGTCTTATTGTTTCCCTTTGGACATACTGACATGATGCGTAGCGCACGGGTATGCTTCCATTTGGAATGCTGTCTTATTATTTCCCTTTGGACCTACTGACACGATGCGTAGCGCACGGGTATGCTTCCATTTGGAATGTTGTCTTATTTGTTCCCTTTGGACATACTGACACGATGCGTAGCGCACGGGTATGCTCCCATTTGGATTGCTGTCTTGTTGTTATCATATCATAGACTGCCGGCAGTGAGGAAGGTACTCCACGGGCAGGATTGATGTTGTGGGCGTGAGACCCTGAATTGATATAACTGTTATGTGTGTGTACTGTAGTTTGGTTATCATACCTGTCTCCTGCTTTTATAGACTATTATGATTTCATTTCTGATATTTCTGATTTCACATACTTGGTACTGTTATATCGACCTCCTTGGGGCTGCGTTCACGCCGCAGTAGAAATCATCATTTGCCGATCCCCGCGTTTAGGATCTCATTTCAGCGTTTTGGGAAGCTCCGTTTCATCGGAGGCTTATCTTTGGTATGTTACCCTGAGTCTGTAAGTTCTTGTACGTTCAGGGGTATGGCGGGGCCCTGTCCCGTCATAGTTGTTGTATAAATCTTAGAGTGCATGCCTTTGTTGTGGGCGAGGTGTAAGGATTATGCTTGTTCAAATGTTTATATATATATGTTGGAAGGCAACCGTTTTGGTTGGCCTATTTGCTATTATTTATCATGTCTCTTGTTTCATATTTATGCTTTATGTTCCGCTGATTTTCTCTGATGTTGTATCACTAGGGTGCCCGGGGTAAGGCACCAGTCACGGGCCCCGGTTCGGGTCGTGACAGGAAGTATGTAATAATTGAATTTGGAGGAAGTTATTTTAAGTGCCCTTGGAGGTACTTGGAGTTGGTTTGGTGTGGCGGTCAGGGCCACGACCTTCCGGATAATTTCAGGAAAATGTACAAGGCAAGAATAAAAATAAGTACGAGTGCTGCCGGCGGAAAGCTGAGGGCATCTTTGGTAGGTTGGAAAATCTACACGAACTTAAAGGCGGGGCGTGATGATTAGCTAATTACTGGACCGCAAGAGGACCCAGTGAGTAGGGTTGTGACTCCAAGGAAAGTTCAAGATAGGGAGATAAGTTCTCTTCCCCACGAAAAAGGACAGTTTGCGTATTATGGGGTTGCATGTACCCATGTTGTTAGACGCAGGATATGACCAGAATAATAAAGGAGAATACGACTATGGTTAAAAATAGGTTGCACGAGATATGTTTACCCCAGACTAGTGTAAAGACCATTAGTAAATAATGGGAAGTAAGAACATTTCGAGAAAATGTGGTAACACCTAGTTATAGGCTCTACAAACTGGGAAAGGAAAACCGGGTTACTACTTGACGAGATCAAGGAAACCTCCCCCCCCCCCTAAATTGTGATTGACAGTAAGTCTTAGCCATGAGGCAAGCAAAGGAATTAAGTCTAAGTTTAGTGACCAAGTTTGGTTGCAACAAAAAGGGAAACAGGAACCATAAGTGAGATTAAGGATACCCGAATATTTCGCAGGAATGAGAAAGACTTTCAGTTATTGGAAGACAAGTTGACCACGACTACAGTTCTAACTCCTCCTGAAAGACTAGAGGGTTAGGTTTTGATGATAACACGTTGGGTTTTGATGATAACACGTTGGGTGTTGGGCTAGGTTGTGTGCTGACGCAACCCGATAAGGTTAGAACCTATGTTTTCCCGGTAGTTAGGGAAGCGGGAAAGGAAATTGCGCCACTCACGATTTAGAGTTGGCGGCGGTTAAATCATGCCTTGAAGATTTGGGGCACGACGTATATCTGCATTTCACGTGGATACTTGTGCAGACCACAAAAGCCTCGGTATATCCGCAGATCGAGTAGAATTTGCGACCGATGGTGGTTAGAGTTACTCAAGGATTGTGATATTGATATCCTATACCATCCGGAAAGCCAAGCGATTACATATACTCTTTGTGATGGACTGAGGTAGTCTTCCGGATGGGCAGCCAAATAGACAGGATGTAGTCCGTAAGATTCTTCAGTTACCGAGCCTAGGGGTTCGATTATTGGTTTCCAAGGTTAATGAAGTTCAGATCCGAGAGGTTGCCGAGTCTTCCATCATTGAGGAAGTAAAGAGGCGACAGTATGAGGATCCAGTTATGATACGGTATCGAGATACGACTCTCCGAGGAGAGAAGAGCCTGGTTGAGTAGCACCGATGGGGCCTTTGTGAGATGAGGATAGATTGCGTGTACCCGGTGCTGCATGACTAGTCAGCAGGTTTTAGGGGAGGCACGCAGTGCTTATTGCCCTAATTGTTTGGGGCCGACTAAGTCGTGTCGTGACCTCAGAAGTATGTATGGGTAAGATGACCGGAAAAGGGACATAGCGGAGTTCTCGCTAGTGTCCGAGATAGTAGCAGTCATGGTTGAGCACGAAGCCCAGTGGGCTATTGCAGCGATTGAAATCCCAACCTAGATATGAGAGGTAATTAATATAGATCTTGTTCAGGTGGCATCGCACTCGGAGGAAGTCACGACTCCACGGGGTCATGGTAATTAGGTGGCGAAACCAGTAGTGTTTTTCGGATTTGGGACCCCTTACCTACCGAGGATTATGCTTGCTTGTATAGCGAGAGAGATTGTGAGACTGCACGGGGTTCCTACGTTTATGATGACCGATAGATGAGCTCGGTTACGGATAACTTCTGGAGGTTTTTCAGGAGGGATTAGGGACACAGGTGAGTCTCAGTGTTGCATTACACCCTCAGACCGATGGATGTGCAAGGCGTACTATCCGTGCACCGAGGATAGGACGCGGGCTGTGTTCTTGATTTCGAAATAGCGGGAGGTTAATTGTCTCTTGTTGTGTCGAGTACAATAATGAGATACCCTTCCAAAGATTCGGATGACCTATGCAGGCCTTGTATGTAAGAAAGTGTAGATCCGGTTGGTGGGTTGGCATGGGCGAGGTTCGATTATTTGGTCGGACTTGATTCACGTGGCCGTGGATAAGCGAAGCTTATCCGGAAAGATTATTTGTAAGCTTAGAGTCGTGAAGCTTTATGCAGATAACCGACGTTGACACATGGGGTTCAGGTTGGCATTTTAGTATGTGGCCACCTGTGGCATTATTGGTATGTAGGGGTTGTAAGGAGACTATGTCGCTATCTTTAAGTTGGACTCCCGAAAGAACATTCGGGGACGAATGTTTCTAAGGGAAGAATGTTACACCGGAAATTCGGGATATGTTTTTAGAACGTGCGTAAGAACTCAAATGTTAAGGTTTGAGACGAGTAAAATTTATCGAATTTTGGATTTGTCGGAAACGAAATATTGTGATTTAATGGGAGGGAGACACGTGTCACCCCCCTTATGTTGTCTTGGACGAAATTTAACAAGGACAAAAGGGTCATTTGACCATTGTTAGGAAGACAAGTCTTGCAAATGACTTAGCTTGACATTGTTGACTAAAAGTCCAAGGGCCACTTGGGCAAGATCCATGTGAAACACATCCGAGCCATCCATATGTACTAATCTAGACCTTCCATTTTGTTATATAAGCTTACTAGTAGCAAGACTTTGTCATTCTCTACACTTAGAAAAAAAAATTGAAATCTTGTCTTGCTCACTATGGAAGCTCACGGTTTTGACAAGTTTCCAAGAGGAAAATTTTCAATTCTTGTCCAATAATTCCCCCACTTTAAACCAAGGTTCATAAGAGTATTGTAAGATTTTCTCAAAAGAAAGATTTCGGAAAAGAGGCGTTTTCGTATTAGTCGCAAGGCGAAAACCTAAAGGGTTATTCAACTTTGAAGTTGGAACTTGAATATGAGTTATTCTTAAGCTTCTAAGGGTTGCTTGGAGTGGATTGGAACGTCGAAAGGAGGAGCTAAAGTTGCTAAGGAGCGACTTGTGATCTTGGATCATAATTGGGCTAATTGAGGTATAATCTTCGTTTTACTTTTGTAATTGAAGATTCCACGTTATTATAAGTTAGAAGTGATCATGTGATTTGTGTTATGAAGTTTGATAAGTGACATGGATTGTAGAAGCCTAGAACCGAAAATGACATGATTAGCCTTTTGAAATTGAAATGCAATTTTGGTCGTTAATTTAGAATCGTCGCATGTTTACCTACTTGAGAATTGTAGTAGTTGTAATCGATTGCGGCTTGATATCATGTTATACTAAACCATTTGGATTGAAATGGAAATTGAATAAGAATTGGTATTGTTATTATTGTGAGCCAATTGGGGCTGTTTGGTTATTCATTTGCATTGGATTACCTTCTATATTATTGTGAGCCAATTGGGGCTGTTTGGTTATTCATTTGCATTGGATTACCTTCTATATTATTGTGAGCCAATTGGGGCTGTTTGGTTATTCATTTGCATTGGATTACCTTCTATATTATTGTGAGCCAATTGGGGCTGTTTGGTTATTCATTTGCTATGGATTACCTTCTATATTATTGTGAGCCAATTGGGGCTGTTTGGTTATTCATTTGCATTGGATTACCTTCTATATTATTGTGAGCCAATTGGGGCTGTTTGGTTATTCATTTGCATTGGATTACCTTCTATATTATTGTGAGCCAATTGGGGCTGTTTGGTTATTCATTGGCATTGGATTACCTTCTATATTGTTGTGAGCCAATTGGGGCTGTTTGGTTATTGTATTTCGACCTTGGAAAAGGTGGCAAAGTTAGTAAAAACAAAGGAGGTGCTGTCCGATTTTCCGTAGAATTTAGAGACTTAACACTTATAATATTCTACGTTTGAAGTAAGGCCTTAATGGACGTATTGTGAATATTATAGGTTGACATACTACGGGCGGGAATTTGTACTTGACAAGTGGTTTGACCCGAAGAGGTATGTGGAACTTTTCCTATCTTTTGAGCATGACTAGTTTCACGTATATAGTACGGTAGACGTACAAGATTTTGACAATCTAGTCCATTTGACATCCTTGGCTTATTTTAGGAATGTCCAAGTTGATTGAGTTAGGGAATTAACTCACTTGAAAGTATTTTGATACTTGTTTTTATGGAAAGTTTAAAGAGTGGTTTACTCTAAGTAATTTAAGTATGTTAAGGGACTTGAAGAGTTTTAAAGTATGCGATACTTGTTTCGTTTTAAACGTATAAGTCCCTTGGATAGGAAATTGTACTTGACTAATGCATAAAGTGAATATAACGACTTTATGGGGAGTTGGTTATATTGGCTTTATGGAAAGATAAATGGCTTGATTTATTGAAAGGCAATTTGATTTAAGGCATCAATTGCCTAAGGTTTTAAAGGAAAGAAGTCACTTGATTTAGAAGCCTAAATGTATTTCTAAAAGGTATCGTGACTTGTCTTGAAAAGTAGTTATGACTTGATACTACGGTTATTAGTATCTTGGAAGTTATATATGAAAAAGAGTCATTTTTAAAGGAATAGAAGTACGTAGTACTTTGGGTTAAATTCCCGGATTTTATAATGACATGTTAGTGCCTTAAGTAAACTAAAATGAGAATGTATATGAATAAGGCTAATAAGAAGTTAGGGGGATTTCTTAACTTGCTTATTTATTGTATGATAAGCCGGAAGGGCTTATGTTATGTATGATGGCCGATTGAGCTAGGGTAAGAGTATAAATGAGGGGTAAACCCCCAAGACGTTATACCACCTGCTTCAGGGTAAGAGTATAAATGAGGGGTAAACCCCCAAGACGTTATACCACCTGTTTCCGTGGATTTGCTACCCATGATGCGAGGAATACCTCATGCGAGTCCTTATGGGCTTATGCGGGTGAAATAGTCCCACGCGGTAGTCTGACCTATGCGAGGAATACCTCATGCGGGTCCACGCGATCTATGCGGGTGAAATAGTCCCAGGAATAGGATTGCTTAATGATACTGCGGGCGGGTGGTCCTGCTTTGATCGTGAGCCTCCTACTTTATATAGTAAGTATACTCCTATTTACTCTCATTGTTAGTAAGGCACAGTGTACTGTTAATTGAGTAATCATACATGTCTCCAGTTTTATTTTAGACTTATGATTTCATTACGCATTTCACATATTTGGTACATGTTGTACTGACCTCCTTCGGGGGGCTGCGTTCATGCCGCAGGTAAAGTTCAGGTTGCTAATCCTCGCTCTTAGGATCACTGTTCAGCTGTTGAGAAGCTCCTTCATTTCGGAGGCTTATCCCTGGTATTGTCGGTTGTTGTACATTCAGGGGTATGGCGGGGCCCTGTCCCGCCAGAGTTGTTATTCTTAGAGGTCTGTAGTCACATTGTGGATTGGGCTGTAAAGGAAAGAAAAATGTACTGTGCTATTTCTGGATTGAGTATATTTTACGGAAGGTGGCCTTATCGGCTAGCCTGTTGTTGGTTACTGTCTAAGTTTTTTTTGTATGTTGTGTATGTTCCGCTGCTATTCTCTGATGTATACACAGCGGTGCCTGTGTAGGGCACGATCGCGGGCTTGAGGGGTCGTGACAAAGTATTACTCTTCTTTCAAAAAGGTTTCTTAATTCTTTCGAAATACTTCAAGATTCTTATTATTCAGGCTTAAGTCAAAAGACATTGCCGTAAACTACGTTCAGTTAACACACGTACGTCTACCGTACTATATATATATTCTTTAAAATATTTCCAGATTCTTATTATTCAGGCTTAAGTCTAAAGACATTGTCGTACAACTACATTCAGTTAACACACGTACGTCTACCGTACTATATACCTATATTATTTAAAATATTTCCAGATTCTTATTATTCAGGCTTAAGTCAAAAGACAATGACGTACAACTACGTTCAGTTAACACACGTACGTCTACCGTACTATATACATATATTCTTTAAAATATCATGCTCAAGAGGATAGGAAGAATCACATACCTAGCGACGATTATCGACTATAAGAAAAACGCTCCACGGCTATAACCCGGCTAGCCTTGTCCACCTTCCAAGTAGCACATGCTACTCGCAGAACATTCAACCAATAAAGGCTATCGATCTCATCAGAAATACAAATCTATGTAAGTACTGATTGAATCTTCTACTTTATTATTCTTCTGATGTGATTTATTCAAGTCTATTCTGTAATATCCTCCTATTACAGTTCAATTCTTTTCTGTAATATCCTTCTATTACAGTTCAAATCTCTTCTATGAATCTTATATTCATTTCTATACAACTACAGTGTCACGACCCATTCCGGGGCCCGTGACTGGTGCCTTACCGGGGCACCCAAGTAGTCATACATCAGAGTAATCAGCGGAAATATAAAACAAGACATGAAACAGTTTATAAAATAAGACACAGTTTATGTGAGAAAACGTCGCCTTTCGGCATATATATATAAACATGGTTTAGCAGTTACATCCGATACTGTACAACATGACTACAGACCTCTAAGGAAATATACAACTATGGCGGGACAGGGCCCCACCATACCCTGACTGTACAAAACTATCTACAACAGGGAGATCATACCCAAAGTAGAGCCTCCGGAAAAGATGGAGCTCCCGACACCAACGTAGAGATCCTAAGAATGTGGATCTAGCACCTGCTTGCCCTTACCTGCGGCATGAACGCAGCCCCCCGAAGGAGGTCAGTACAACAGGTACTAAGTATATGAAACTGTAAAATACTTAAATGAAAACATATCATTTTAAAATCAGTTTTGCAAGTATGTATGAAACAACCAAGGGGACCGCACATAGTGCCACATCATAAACAAGAGCAACAATAGGTAAACTGTAACAGGTCTTTTCTAGGCTGCGAATGATCGAAGCAGGGCCAATTTCCCGTAGTATCACCATGCAAGCCTAATCCTGGACTCTCGTAGTCCGCATAGGCCACTCACATAGGCCCGCATAGGGTACATAACCCCGCATCGAGGGTAGCTACTCCTCGGCATCGTCCCGACTCGTAGTCCGCATGGCCACATAGACCGCATGAGGTATAACCCGCATCACTAACCTGGAACTCCCGTAGCTCCGCATAGGTCCCTTGGACCCGCATGAGGTATTCTCGAATCATGGTCCCAGACCGCCTGAGTCTACCCCGCATCGGAGGGCAGCTTAACCCCCGGTAATATTTCAAGAGTTGAGTGATAGTACACTAACATAACAACTTATCTTTAAACAACATAAGCACAACAAGAATACTCTCTTATACAAACGTTACAAGACACTAACACACATAGCATCATATCATGTCTACTTATCAAACCATCTTATTATTCTTTTCACAATTCAATATAAGTGCATTTATAAACACATAGGCAAACTGTTTCTTTTATCATTCTTAAGTGGTTATACTTAACTTCCCATAAAGCTAGTATAACTCTTACGCTTCTGGTGTAAAACTCAATTAGTTCGCTTCGGTTAAAATTGATTCTGTATTCTTTTGAAATGCTTTCAGTTCTTTATTATTCAGCTTAAGCGTGAGGCATTCTTAGTAAGTGTTATTCGGGCTTAAGCGGTGAGGCATTGCCGTAAGTATTATTCGAGCTTAAGTCAAAGACATTGCCGTAGTTATTATTCGATTAACACGTACGCGTCACCGTACTACATATATATTGTAAAATATCATGCTTTAGGAAGAATCACATACCTTCTCGTGAAAACCACCGCCAAGTTGAATATGTCGCGAGAGAATCGACCTATAATAATAGTCGACACGCCTATCAACGCTCAGACTACTTTCTAAACACATCTAAACAGAGCGTTCTATATCATACAGAAAATTGGGCGTCTTCCCTACGGTGAGCTACTCAAGTCTCATGTGAAAACGATCCATGTAAGGCTGATTTGATTATTCTTCTTTTAAACCCTTCTCTTCGTGATATGATTCAATTCTATGCAATATTCTTCTAAGTATCTAATACTTATTCTTATACTACTACAGTAAGTATTCTCTAATTCAAAAGAGGGTTAGGATTAGTTACCTCGGTAAGCCCAATAATATCCTAGATAAAGTCGCGCCTGAGCAAGGTTTTGCTCCTAAGTTGTATGCTCCAAGGAACCCTTTAGAAGTTCTTCACAACTTCTACTAAGTACTAAGGGATTTGGGCTAGGGTATTTTGGGCATTATAACAATACAAGAAGGCAACTTTTCTACCAAGGGAGGGGGGGTAGGTTTGGGCTAGGCTAGGGGGGTATTCGACCAAGGGCCTTCACAAGGGGAGGGGGAGGTGTTTGGACGAAAAGGCTACAAAGGGAGATGAGAGGATTTTTAGACTTGGAAGCTTTTGTGGATGAAGAACTCTTCATCTCAAGAGGGGTATTTATAGGTCAAGGGATGGCCAACCAAGGGCCAAGATGTAGCCAAGTGCTAGGCAAGTGTAAGGCCAAGATTAGGGCAAGTGTACCTAGCCAACTTGCACACAAAATATCCTACCAACTACTTGACAAAATTGGCTCTCCAATTCGGTCCAATTCCGCCACAAGTCCATCAATTGGAGGGTGACAAGTGTCGCCCTCCCGTTGGTCCAAAATGTTTCGTCTCTCGGAAAAATCCGCAAAAATTAGAAATGGCATAGCCGGAATTTACCCTACGAAAGCTGTGGAAACGTTTCGTCGGAAAACTATTTGCTTTGTGAGTTGTGCCCAAAAATCGTCCAAGGCCTAAACTTTAAGGCCAAACTTTTTGTACGTATTCCCTTACGTACATACTATGGAAATACGGGGTATAACATTCTCCCCTCCTTAGAAACATTCGTCCCGAATGTTCCTTCCCAAGACAGATAATGATAAGGTTCTTCATAACTTAAACAGTTTGCAAAAGCCACACACGGCCACAAAACAACACTTAGGCAAAAACGATAACGAAAATTTACAAGTAGGAAAGTGAATTACACGGAGGTGTGGGGAATAGGTGAGGATACTTCGCCTCATGTCCTCCTCGACTTCCCGTCATCTCCTCCCGAGCTCGTTCGCCACAAGACTTTGTGAAGCCACGTCCTTGGTCCGCAGACGCCTAACTCCGACGATCGACTATCGCTATGGGAATCTCCTCATACGATAACCCTCGGTCACACTGGACATCGTCAATCGGGTGTACCTAGATGGATCCCGATACATCTCGCCGGATAGATACGTGAAAAACCGGATGCCGCCTCCAGATCGGACGGCAGATCCAACTCATAGGCAACCTTGCCTACCTGCGGACAATGCGAAGCGGCCCAATGTACCTTGGTGAGTTTCTTCTTCCGAATCTCATCACACCCTTCATGGGTGATACCTTTAGGAAAACCCAATCATCAACCTCGAACTCCAGATGCCGACGACGATGATCTGCATACGACTTATGCGACTCGAAATTTGTCAATACCGCTCTCGGATAAGCTTCACCTTATCCATCTGCTTGCACCAAATCTGGTCCCACTAGCCGCACTCGCCCACATCGAACCAACCTATAGGCGATCGCACTTCCTCATACAAGGCCTCATAAGGCGCCATCGAATCTTTGGAGTGGTAGCTATTATTGTACGCGAACTCAACTAGAGGCAAATGATCCTCGGCTACCACGAAGTCGATAACACGGGCTCGCAGCATATCCTCGAGTGCGGATAGTGCGTTCGGCTGTCGTCTGTCTGTGGATGGAATGCGATGCTCGGGCTCACTGCGTCCTAAACCTCTGCGGAAAGACCTCCGAAGTTAGCGTAAACCGGGCTCCTGCATGCGATATGATCGAAATAGGGACTCCATGCGATCGGCGATCTCTCGGATGTAAAGTCCGGCATAATCCTCAGAAAAAGTCGTCCTGACGGGAAGAAAGTGGGCTGATTTCGTCAGCCTGTCGACGATAACCCATATAGAATCATGTCTCCTCTGAGTGCGAGGTAATCCTGTGATAAAGTCCATGTTGATTACCTCCCACTTCCAGGTCGGGATCTCAATCGTCTGTAATAAACCACCAGGCCTCTGGTGCTCTACCTTCACTGGCGACAACACGCGAGCCACGAACTCGCAACGTCCTCTTCGCCATCCCACCAATACACGGATCTAAGGTCGTGGTACATCTTGGTCGACCGGATGGATAGAGTAACGCGTTTGTGTGCTTCCCCAGAACTGCTGCAAGTCTGAAACATCCGGAACACACACGCCCTCAAACCTTAGCACCCATCGGTGCTACCTCAAGGACCGCGCCTCGAAGAGCTGTATCACGATATCGAATCAAAGCTGGATCCTCGAACTGTTGCCTCTTCACCTCCTCGACGATGGAAGACTCGACAACCTCACGAACTCTAACCCCACTACTATCAGAATCAATCAATCGGACTCCAAGGCTCGCTGGCGATGCAAATCACGAACCATGTCCCTCCTCTCTATTGCACATCGATAGGCTCCCCATCGACCTACGACTAAGGCATACGCCACAACATTGGCCTTCCCGGGTGGTACAGGATATCAACATCGTAATCCTTAAGCAACTCTAACCACCGTCTGCTCGTAAGTTCGGCTCCTCCGGTGAAGATATCTTGGAGGCTCTTGTGGTGCAGTAAAAATATCCACGTTAACCCCAAACAAATCGTGCCTCCAGATCTTCAAATGGTGAATCAAATCTGCCAACTCCAAATCATTGTTTGGTTAGTTCCTCTAGTGTTTCTTAAGCTGTCTGAATGCATATGCTATAACACTGCCATGCTGCATCAACACATCCCAACTCGATGCACGACGCATCGCAATACACGACATAACCATCTGGACCTCCGGAAGAGTAAGAACGGGCGGTCGTCGATCTCTCTTTTAGCAATCGGAAACCACGCTCACAAGCATCGGTCCATCAAACTTGGTGCGCTTACGAGTCACCTAGTCAATGGTGCAGATAGAAGCAAACTTCTCCACGAACCGCCGATAATATCTGCAAGGCCCGAAAGCTGCGAACTGTCGGAGTAGTAGGTCTAGGCCAAGTCTCGTTGTCTCGATCTTGGCGTATCCACTCGAATGCCATTAGCCGACAATATGCCCAAGAAACTCCACGAAGTCAACCAAAACTCACATTTGGAAAACTTGGCGTCAATCTGCTGGTCTGGAGAAGCTCGGCCTGATCCTCAAATGCTCCGCGTGCTCTGCTCTGGCGAGAATAAACCAAGATATCATCAATGAACACTATCACAAGCGTGTCCAAAAATGGTTTGAACACTCGGTTAATCAAATCCATGAATACCACGGAGCATTGGTCAACCAAAAGACATGACCACTGAACTCATAATGCGTCTGGGTCACGAATGCGATCCTAGGGACATCCACCTCTCGACTCGCACTTTGATGATAGCCCGACCGTAGATCAATCTTGGAGAAGCATCTCGCACTCGCAACCGGGTCGAACAAATCATCAATCACAGGGAAGGGGTATCTGTTCTTAATGGTCACCTTGTTCATTTGCACATGTCAATCACACATGCGCTGGCGTCCGTCCTTCTTCTTCACGAACAATACGCGCTCCCGAGGAGAAACACTAGGCTGATGAAGCCGCTTCTCGGCAAATCTCTAAGCTGATCCTTCAACTCTCTCAACTAGGCAGGTGCCATTCTGTATGGCGGAATGGAAATAGGCCGAGTGTCTGGCAAAATGTCAATACAAAACTCAATCTCCCTCTCAGGAGGATACGAGGTCGTGCGGAAACACGTGCGGGAACTCTCGACCACTTTGGGCCAGCGGAAAATCTGGTACCGCGACTTGATATCAAACACGAACGAGATGGTAGATATACCGCCTCGCACCATCTTCCTAGCCTGAGGTAGGAAATAAAACTACCCCGGCGATACTGGTGCTCCTCCCACTCAACAACCGGCTCCTCGAGCTGGAACCGTAATACTCTCTCTGCGGTCTACATTGGCGTAGCAAGCTAGCCAATCCATCCCATGATCACGTCGAAGTCAATCATCTCTACTCTATCAAGTCGGCTAGGTCCGACGGCGTAAATAGTCACAGGACAAGCTCTATATACCCGCCGAGCTACCACCGAATCACCCATCGCGTAGCTACCTCGAAAGGTCTATGGACTCGTGCTCTATCCCTATCCTACTAGCAACAAGGGAGATATATGGGACCAGTAGAACCGGATCTATCAAAGCATACACATCAAACCCGAACGATAAGGTACTGTGGCGACATCGGTGAGGCCTCACGATCTGTCGGTGGACAAAGCATAGATGCGGTTCTGAGGACCGCTAGAACTGGGCCCGGCGCCACGACCTCGGCCGCGACACCTGGTCCACGAGTACCTTGCCCTCGGGGCGAGTTCTTTGTCGGGGATGAAGAAGACGGCGAAAGAACTCGTGGTGACCCTACCATCACGCCTCGCCCTTGGTCGGACGGTTCCTCGCATAGTGACCTGCGGCCTGGCCAGAAACAAGCTCGGTAGCACCACAACTCCGAAGTGGGATCTACCGCACGGCCACACCGAGGGGTGGTCCCGTCGGCGATGCCTCTGCTCTGGGCGTCACGAAGTCTGAGGGCCAGTGCGCCTCGAATATCTGGTCTTGAGGGCGGTGCAGGAGTGCTCGAAGTGGTGTGGTGCAAATCTAGACTGCTGCTGAGGCCGCCCACCACGATAGCCACCAAAAGACCCTGCCGTCCTGGTCTTCTTCTGCTGCCTGTCAACCCGGCGGTCTCTACGCTCCTCACATCCAAGAGCATGAGCCTGCATGCGGGTAATGTCCATACCCGGCTGAAGAGAAACACCCGCACATGACTCGGCCATATAGTCATCTAGCCCGGTGACGTAGCGGTGCACCCTATCCTCCATATCTGCTACCAACGCTGGGACATATCGAGCCAATGAATCAAACTCGACATTGTACTCACGGCGGTCGTCCTCTCGCCTCGCGGTAAAAATCTATCAGCCCGCGCCCTCCTCATCTGTGGAGGCAAGAAGTGAGTGAGGAAAGCCTCTGAGAACTCATCCCAAGTAGCTGGGGACGCGTGCTCTCCCCGGGATAACTCCCATGAATCAAACCAATCGACTGCGGTATCACGCAGCCGATGCGAACCGAAGGTCACAGACTCTGTCTCTGAGGCCTTGATCACCCGCATGATCCTCTGTAGCTGACGGATGAACTCCTGCGGATCATCCTCCGGCCTCGACCCGTAAAACTCTGGCGGGCTACAACTCAAGAAATCTCGTAGCCTCAAACTATCTGCCCTCGGGTGCACCACGGGTGCGACCGGAGCTGGAGCTGGAACTGGAACTGCCGCATCCAGCCTATCCTCGTATCTGGCCACAACTCTAGCCAATAGCTGGGCCATCTCCTTGTACCCTAACTCCTCCGCCCCAGGCTGTGGGACAGGAGGTGTGGGTACTGTGGTCTCTGCTGGGGCCGGCGGCGTCATAGAACTCGCCGTCTGCGGTATAGACTGGGCCTGAGCCCTCGTAACTCTCGGTGTCCGACTGGCAGCTCCCTCGGCTGCCTTGCCCTTCTGGGCCCGGGTTGCCTTACGTGGAGGCATAACTGTTACAGAAAAGGAATACGTTAGAGGGGTCCAATTTTAACACAGCTCTAAAGCACGATCTCAGAGTGAGAAGAATGGAAACCAATCCTAAATATCTTATAGCCTCCTGATTATTGGTGTGGTGCACAACACACCGATAATCAAGACTCTACTAGATACGGTCTGTAGACACTTTCCGAGGATTAACTGCTCTGATACCACTTTTGTCACGACCCATTCCGAGGCGTGGTCGTGCCTGCAGGGCACCCAAGTAGTCATACATCGAGTAATCGGCGAAATATAAAACAAGACATGAAACGATTTATAAAATAAGACACGCTTTATGTGAAAACGTCGCCTTTCGGCATATATATATAAACATGGTTTAGCAGTTACATCCGAAACTTGTACAACATGACTACAGACCTCTAAGGAAATATACAACTATGGCGGGACAGGGCCCCGCCATACCCTGACTGTACAAAACTATCTACAACAGGGAGATCATACCCAAAAGTAGAGCCTCCGGAAAAGATGGAGCTCCCGACACCAACGTAGAGATCCTAAGAATGTGGATCTAGCACCTGCTTGCCCTTACCTGCGGCATGAACGGCCCCAGAGAGTCGATTACAACAGGTACTAAGTATATGAAACTGTAAAATACTTAAATGAAAACATATCATTTTAAAATCAGTTTTGCAAGTATGTATGAAACAACCAAGGGGACCGCACATAGTGCCACATCATAAACAAGAGCAACAATAGGTAAACTGTAACAGGTCTTTTCTAGGCTGCGAATGATCGAAGCAGGGCCAATTTCCCGTAGTATCACCAGGCAAGCCTAATCCTGGACTCTCGTAGTCCGCATAGGCCACTCACATAGGCCCGCATAAGGTACATAACCCCGCATCGAGGGTAGCTACTCCTCGGCATCGTCCTGGACTCGTAGTCCGCATGGCCACATAGACCGCATGAGGTATAACCCGCATCACTAACCTGGAACTCCCGTAGCTCCGCATAGGTCCCTTGGACCCGCATGAGGTATTCTCGAATCATGGTCCCAGACCGCCTGAGTCTACCCCGCATCGGAGGGCAGCTTAACCCCCGGTAATATGTCAAGAGGTGAGTGATAGTACACTAACATAACAGCTTATCTTTAAACAACATAAGCACAACAAGAATACTCTCTTATACAAACGTTACAAGACACTAACACACATAGCATCATATCATGTCTACTTATCAAACCATCTTATTATTCTTTTCACAATTCAATATAAGTGCATTATAAACACATAGGCAAATGTTTCTTTTATCATTCTTAAGTGGTTATACTTAACTTCCCATAAAGCTAGTATAACTCTTAAGCTTCATTTAAAACTCAATTAGTTCTCTTCATTAAAAATGATTCAAGATTCTTTGAAATGCTTTCGGTTCTTTATTATTCAGCTTAAGCCGTGAGGCATGCAGTAAGTGTTATTCAGCTTAAGCGTGAGGCATTGCCGTAAGTATTATTCAGCTTAAGTCAAAGACATTGCCGTAGTTATTATTCGGTTAACACGTATGCGTCTACCGTACTACATATATATTATAAAATATCATGCTTTAGGAAGAATCACATACCTTCTCGTGAAAACCACCGCCAAGTTGAATATGTCGTACAGAAGAATCAACTATAATAGTCAGACACGTCTATCAACGTTCAGACTACTTTGTAAACAGTTCTAAACAGAGGGTTCTATATCTTACGGAAAATTGGGCAGTACTTCCCTACCCGGTGAGCTACTCAAGTCTAATGTGAAAACAATCACATGTAAAATGCAGTTTGATTATTCTTCTTTTAAACCCTTCTACTGTGATATGATTCAATTCTTCTGCAATATTCTTCTAAGTATCTAATACTTATTCTTATACTACTACAGTAAGTATTCTCTAATTCAAAAGAGGGTTAGGATTAGTTACCTCGGTAAGCCCAATAATATCCTAGATAAAGTCGCGCCTGAGCAAGGTTTTGCTCCTAAGTTGTATGCTCCAAGGAACCCTTTAGAAGTTCTTCACAACTTCTACTAAGTACTAAGGGATTTGGGCTAGGGTATTTTGGGCATTATAACAATACAAGAAGGCAACTTTTCTACCAAGGGAGGGGGGGTAGGTTTGGGCTAGGCTAGGGGGGGTATTCGGCCAAGGGCCTTCACAAGGGGAGGGGGAGGTGTTTGGACGAAAAGGCTACAAAGGGAGAGGAGAGGATTTTTAGACTTGGAAGCTTTTGTGGATGAAGAACTCTTCATCTCAAGAGGGGTATTTATAGGTCAAGGGATGGCCAACCAAGGGCCAAGATGTAGCCAAGTGCTAGGCAAGTGTAAGGCCAAGATTAGGGCAAGTGTACCTAGCCAACTTGCACACAAAATATCCTACCAACTACTTGACAAAATTGGCTCTCCAATTCGGTCCAATTCCGCCACAAGTCCATCAATTGGAGGGTGACAAGTGTCGCCCTCCCGTTGGTCCAAAATGTTTCGTCTCTCGGAAAAATCCGCAAAAATTAGAAATGGCATAGCCGGAATTTACCCTACGAAAGCTGTGGAAACGTTTCGTCGGAAAACTATTTGCTTTGTGAGTTGTGCCCAAAAAAATCGTCCAAGGCCTAAACTTTAAGGCCAAACTTTTTGTACGTATTCCCTTACGTACATACTCTGGAAATACGGGGTATAACATACAGTATGTAATTCCCAATTACAATAGAAGGACAGGATTATTTACCTCGGTAAGCCCAAAATTATCCAAGTTTAATGTCGATCCTGAGTAACGTTTAGCTCCTACTCCGAGTGCTCCAATCCGCTCCAAACAACCCTTAGAAGTTCTACGCAACTTCTACTTAACACTTCAACCGACTATGAAGGTTTTCCTTAGGGTTTCGTTTAGTGACTGAAGGAAATATAGTAGTATTTCCGGGCTCTACGTATAGAGGTAACTTTGGAAAGTACTACAAGGTATTTGGGCTAAAGTATTTTGGCATTATAACAATACTTGGAGAGTATTTCTATACCACAAAGGGGGGGTATTATACGAAACCACTAGGCAAGGGGGGGCAGATTCTCGGCCAAGGCTTCCCAAGGGTGGGAACCTTGGACGAACACAACACTTAAGGGGGAGAGGGTTTTTAGACTTGGAGAAGGATTTTTGGATGAAGAAGTTCATCAACTAAGGGGGGTATTTATAGGTCAAGCAATGGCCAACCAATGGCCAAGATCAATCCAAGTGTAAGGCAAGTGTAGGGCTAGGATTTAACCATGTGTACCTTATCCATCTACCACACCAACTATCACAAATATCCTACCTAACCACAAGCCCAAGTCGTCCAACTTGCACGCTAATCTACGCGTCCAATGTGAGGGTGACACATGTCACCCTCCCGTTGGTCCAAAATGTTTCGTCTCTCGGAAAAATCCGCAAAATATATAAATGACATAGCCGTATTTTTCCCTTCGCAAGTCTTGTAAAACGTTTCGTCGAAAAACGACTCTTTTCGGTACTTGTGCCCAAATTTTCGGTCCTAGCCTAACTTTAAGGCTCAAACTTTTCTACGTACGTCCTCACGTACATACTCTGGAAATACGGGGTATAACATTCTCCCCTCCTTAGAAACATTCGTCCCGAATGTTCCTTCTCAAGACGGATAACGATAAAATTCTTCTTAACATAAACAAGTTGCCAATGCCACATATGGCCACAAAAATAACACATGCTCCAGTACTTAACCCAAGTCAACGAGGAATCACCTCTAGCATTACAAAAGTTTCCACCCCCCGGTCTAACAGATATTCCTTCGCACCTTTACTTCACAAGGGTAACGATCATTTCTATTTTCTCAGCACATGTTCACATCTATCCTTACCCGTCGTACTCTTCTCGAACACTTGAACTTCTCTAGTATACGTACCATACTTCAGTCATCGCTTCAGTTCCCAAAACATTGGAGTCACCTCCTCCAAACTTGGTCATCTTACTAGCCTCAATCTCCCTTAAGGCCATTCCCGGCCTTCACGATCTGCTTCTGGTCGAACATATCCACGAACTCATACGATGGTCATCTAACTTGGGCCTAGCACCCTCGTGACCCTACCACCTGGCGGGACCACCTCGAACTGACCCAACCCCAAACCGGGCTATGGGTTGACTCGCAACATGGCCCCAACCTGACCCACTTAACGCATCAAGCTCTTGTTTCCCGATCCGGAACAATCTTACCTATACAGGTCATGAAAGCTACCACTTCCATTTTACACTACCCAAGGAATTTTCCCACAATTACTCCACGTATACTTATACAATCTGACAAAGATCACCCGCAAAGTCTTGTACTCAAGACGGCCTTACATCTAAGGTCTCAACTGTAATATTCTAAGGTTCATCATTTTCTCACCCCCAGGCTTACCCTTTTTCACTAACCAGGTTTTGAAATCACATTTTAGCACAAAGTTATCCGAACATAACACTAAACACATCATCATAACATCAATACATACAAGTCTCTAGAGGGTTAAGGATATACCTGAAAATAGGCGGTTTGTTATACCCCGTAGTTCCAGGGTATGTATGCGAGGACGTACGTACGAGAATACGACTTTAAAAATGGAAAGGAAGAAAGATGTGATTTTTCGACGGAAAAGTTTCCGGTTTTTGTGAAGGAAAAAGGTTCGTTAATGGGAATTGGATTCCCAGATTTGGTATTCGGGCTTCTTGAATTATATTAGAATTTTGGAATTTTATTTCCGGAATTGGTCACGTGGGGCCCACGGGAGAAATTTACGGTTTTGTGGGGCCCGCTTTGTTTTTGAGATTTTGGCCATTATGGATATTTTCGGAAGATGAATTATTTTGGACGAATAGGAGGGCGACACGTGTCACCCCCCTAGGTGGCTTGGCCGATTTGAGCAAGACAAGTGGCAAGACAAGTGGCCTTGTCTTGCAAGATATTTTTGTGAAGACAAGTGGCTTGTGGGTCCCACCCACACTTGTCCCCAATCTCAACCACACACTTGCCTTCATCCTATCCCTTGGTTGTCCTATATATGCACCCTTAGTTGATGAAATCTTCCACACTTAGAGAATGCAAGACTTGAGAAATATTTTCCCTCTCCCTCCTTCACTTGTTGTTCGTCGAACACACCCCCCCCCCTAACCAAACCTTGTCCAATAATTCCTAAACTCTTAAGTGTTCTTCCCTAGTTTATTAGGAAGACTCTTAACCAAAAGTTAGAAAAGATTTCACATCCCTTGCCTTAAAAAGACACATTGGCCGAGAGCTCTTGGAGGAAAAATCTAGGTGTTCTTCACTTGTTTGAGTTGGTTCTTGAAGAGATGATGGTTAGGAGCCTCTTAGGGTGATTTGTGGTGGGTTTGTACGCAAAGATTGGAGCTAAGACTTGCTTGGATCGACATTAAGTTCTTGGATAGATTTTGGGCTATTTGAGGTAGTGAATCTTAACCTCTTTGTGATTTGGTCATTATACATATATTATAAGTATATTATGGAGTATGTAATATATGGAGTAAAGTTTGGAAGAGTTGGATCTTGTTAACTTGTTAAAAGAAAGGATTGGTCGTTTGCCATTAAAATGGTAAAAACGTATCTTACTTGTGAAGAAGTAATTAACAAAGTAACTATAACTTATATTAAGAATGGAAATATAAGTTGGATGACTAATGAGTAATTGGATAAGTAAAATGGACAAAGTTGGCCAAGGACCCCAACTTAAGGACTGTATTTACTTTGGACCGTATTTACTTTGGACTGTATTTACATTTCTGTTAAGGGGAAGATTTTTCAATCGCGTTCCGTTTGGGCGTGTGATCCCCTTTTTACTTATTGTTGTTATGAAGGCGTGATAGTAAACCGCGTTACCGGTTGGCCGCGTAATCCCCTTCTTTTACTTATTGTTGTTATGAAGGCGTGATAGTAAACCGCGTTACCGTTTGGGCGTGTAATCCCCTTCTTTATGTTGTTTAATTATTACGCCTTATATATATATATATGGTATATATATTACGGTTATTCGGGCCTTGGAGAAAGATGGAAAAGTGAGTAAAAGCGAGGGAAGTGCTGCCGAATTTTCCGTAGAATTAGAGGGCTTTTATTGGTATAAGTCTTAAATGGTGAGAAAGGTTTGATAAAAGTACTATGACCATTTTAGGAGTGGAGTACTACGTGTGGCGTGATCTACTTGGCTTAAGGAGTAGCCGACGGGTTGAAGTACTTGGAGCGTTTTGCTATTTGTCGATAATCGTCGCGAGGTATGTGAACCTCTTCCTATCCTTTCTAGCATGATGTTTTGTAACTATGTAGTACGGTAGACGTACATGTGCTAAATGAGTTTGGTTGGTTCAAAACATAGGGTGTTATAATAGCTTTATGGGAAGTTAGTTATAACGACTATATGTAGGTAAAAGAATGGGTTATTGATTGTAGAAGTTAAGAGACTTGATCTTGAAAGATAAGAGACTTAACTTATTTGACTTGATATGAATTTTGTTAAAGTTGTGAAACCTCATTCGTGAGTAATGAGTACTTGGCTTTAAAGAATAATGTTTCTTGATTTCGAAATGAGAATAAGTATCGATCAAACCATTGCAGCGTTAACAAAGGAAATGTATTGACTAATTGTTATTAAAACCAGTAGAAACCTCCATCTGCATAGAAGCTAAGATAAGACAAGATTGTATTACATTTCCTAGATCATGGCTGATGTAACAAGATTGTTATAAACAAGAATAAACGGCTCACATAAGACTTATGTTACTCAATTGTTTTAAAAGAGATTAAGACTATAAGTTATGAAACCTTTCTAAAATAAGAGACTTGAGCATTTGAAATTAGGCAAACTTGAACGTTTGGAAAATAATGTTGTTACTTGATTTTACAAAGGGAAGTGTTTTAGTTTACTTAAAAAGATAGTCACTCTATTTTTCATACTACGGATATCGTGTGACTTTGTGAAAGAAACGGATCTTTTAAAAGGAGTTAATGTATGTAGTACTTTGGGGTTAAAACCCGGTTTTGTTGTAAATATAAGTCCATGAGTATGTTGAACTTGCCTATGCTTGTGGTGATAGCCTTTGATGTGCAAGTGTTGTATTTACGTACTCTGGCGTCTCTCGATGGAGGGCGGCTGATTTGTTATGTATGATTCTTTATCGAGTCCCGTGAGATGGGCGAGACACTTATTCCACCTGATTCTTTATCGAGTCCCATGGGATAGGCCGAGACACGTATTCCACCTGATTCTTTATCGAGTCCCATGAGATGGGCCGAGACACGTATTCCACCTTGTTCTTTATCGAGTCCCATGGGATGGGCGAGACACGTATTCCACATGATTTATACCTAGGCTGGCAGTGAGAAAGGAGTTCCACGGGCATGAGGGATGACTTTGAGGGCGTGAGTCCCTGACTTGACATGACTACTTTTATGTTGTAAACTGTAGTTTGGTTATCATACATGTCTCCTGTTTTATATAGTACCGTGATTTCATTCTGATATTCGATTTCACATACTTGGTACTGTTGTCTCGACCTCCTTGGGGCTGCGTTCATGCCGCAGTAGAGATACATCGGTTATGGATCCTCGCCATAGGATCCTGATTAGCGTGTTGGGAAGCCGTTTCTTGGAGGCTTATCTTTTGGTATGTTACCACGAGTGCAGAGGTTCTTGTACATTCGGGGTATGGCGGGGCCCTGTCCGTCATAGTTGTTATCACTTCTTAGAGGTGCGTAATCGATGTGGCGAGTTTGTAAAAGGATAAGCGTTTGGGTTTTTATGTATTATCTGAAGGCAAGCTTTTGGTTGCTTTGTTTATTTATCATGTCTCTTGTTTCATGTTTATATTTTTATTTCCGCTGATTTTCTCGATGTTGTATCACGAGGTGCCCGGTAAGGCACGATCCACGGGCCGGTTGGTCGTGACAAAAGTGGTATCGAGCGATTAGTCTCGGAAAGTGTCTACGAACCGTGTCTAGTAGAGTCTTGATTATCGGTGTGTTGTGCACCACATCTATGTCGAGGAGGCTGCGGGACATTTAGGATTAGTTTCCATTCTTCTCATTACGAGATCGTGCCTTAGAGTTGTGCGATAAGTTGGACCCTCGGCGTATTTCGTTTTTACGATTATGCCTCGCGCAAGGCAACCACAGCCGGGAGGCGGCGAGGAGGCTGCTAGTGGGATCTGAGAGAGTGCGAGGGCGAGCGTCGATGACGAGACAGTGCATCCGGCGGCGAGTTTTGCGGCGCCGCCCGGCCCAGCGAGTTTAGAGCGCGGCGATGGCTGCTGAGACCACGATACGAGCCTCGGTCCCACGGCCGGAGCGGAGAGATGGGGTACAAGGAGATAGCGATTCGGCGAGTCGTGGCAGATATGAGGATAAGTGGATCGCGAGTTCGATTCCGGTAGTACGATGGTTCACCCCGGCGAGCGATTTGAGACTACGGGACTTTACGAGCCGCAGCCCGCGAGTTCTATGGGTCGAGGCACGAGGATGACCGCGAGGAGTTCATCAAGCGATTCTGACGGATCATGAGTGATCAAGGCATCGGAGACCGAGTCGGTGACGCCGGTTCGCATCGGTGCGTGATCTGCCGATCGTGGTTTGATTCATAGGAATCGTCAGAGGAGCATGCGCTCGGCAGATTTGGGACGAGTTCTCAGGGCATTTCTTGCACATTTCTTGCCTCCGCGAGATGAGGAGACGCGGGCCGACAGATTTTTAACGTTGAGGCGGGCGGGGCGTGCGATGCGGGAGTACAATGTGAGTTCGACTCATTGGCTCGGTATGTTCCGCGTTAGTAGCTTGTATGGAGGGCGAGTGCACGCTATGTCACCGGGCTCGATGATTACTTGGAAGAGGCTTGTTCGGGTGTAGCTCTTCAGCCGGGCATGGACATTGCCCGCATGCAGGCTCATGCACTTGGGTGTGAGGCACGGAGAGGTCGACGGAATGACCGGGATCAGCGAAGAGGGCGAGCAGCGGGGTCCTTTGGTAACTTTGGCGGGCGCCTCGTGGCAAGTGGTTATGCACCTCCGCGATCTGAGTGGTCCTCCTCGATCTTGGGGCGTTTGGGGTATTCGGGGCTGGTCGGGGCTCGTGGCTTAGTTCACGGTATACATGGGTTAGCGATCGGGTTCATGTTTCCCTCGGTGTGCGATGCGGCGGCGTCATCGGGAATGTCGTCTTTCGGTGCTTGTTTTACTGCGGCCATCGGGGCCATGTGACGGCTGTCCTAATAGGAAGGATACGACGGCGGGACTCGGCCTCTACGGTCGGTGGCGAGTTCATCACCTTACTGACTATCGCCTGCAGTGGGCCTATGATTAGAGAGCGGTAGATACGGTATATCCTTAACCCTACAGAGATTTGTATATGTGATAAGATGAGTATATTTTAAGTGTTATGTTCAGATAGCATTATGTTAAATTATGATTTAGAGACATGGTTAGTAAAGGGAAGTTGGGTACATAGAAAGTGTGAGATGGAAGTGGTAGCTTTCATGGCGTGATTTAGTAAGATTGTTCGTATCGGGAACAAGGGTTTGGCGCGATGCAGTCGGGTTGAGGCATGATTGCGGGTCAACCCGTAGCCCGATTTTAGGTGGGGTCGTTCTGGGTGGTCACGGATGGTAGGGTCACGGGTGCTAGGCCCAGTTTAGATGACCATCGTATGAGTTCGTGGATATGTTCGACGAGCGGATCGTGAAGGCGGGAATGGCCTTAAAGTACTTTGAGGATAGTAAGATGACCCAGGGTGGAAGCGGTAGTTTTGTGATACACATTTGAGGTGACTTATCGTTGCTTTGGATTCGGGTTTATCGCGTATGTGATATTATGGCCCTGTGTGGCATATTTGGTTTAAATGAAATGCAATGATGGAGACTATATCGGTAGCTTGTATGTTTGGAGACTTAGAAGGAACATTCGGGACGAATGTTTCTAAGGGGGGAAGAATGTTATACCCCGTAGTTCCAGGGTATGTATGCGAGGACGTACGTACGAGAATACGACTTTAAAAATGGAAAGGAAGAAAGATGTGATTTTTCGACGGAAAAGTTTCCGGTTTTGTGAAGGAAAAAGGTTCGTTAATGGGGTGGATTCCCAGTTTGGTATTCGGGCTTCTTGAATTATATTAGAATTTTGGAATTTTATTTAGGAATTGGTCACGTGGGGCCACGGGAGAAATTCTGTTTTGTGGGGCCCGCTTTGTTTTTGAGATTTTGGCCATTATGGATATTTTCGGAAGATGAATTATTTTGGACGAATAGGAGGGCGACACGTGTCACCCCCCTAGGTGGCTTGGCCGATTTGAGCAAGACAAGTGGCAAGACAAGTGGCCTTGTCTTGCAAGATATTTTTGTGAAGACAAGTGGCTTGTGGGTCCCACCCACACTTGTCCCCAATCTCAACCACACTTGCCTTCATCCTATCCCTTGGTTGTCCTATATATGCACCCTTAGTTGATGAAATCTTCCACACTTAGAGAATGCAAGACTTGAGAAATATTTTCCCTCTCCCTCCTTCACTTGTTGTTCGTCGAACACACCCCCCCCCCCTAACCAAACCTTGTCCAATAATTCCTAAACTCTTAAGTGTTCTTCCCTAGTTTATTAGGAAGACTCTTAACCAAAAGTTAGAAAAGATTTCACATCCCTTGCCTTAAAAAGACACATTGGCCGAGAGCTCTTGGAGGAAAAATCTAGGTGTTCTTCACTTGTTTGAGTTGGTTCTTGAAGAGATGATGGTTAGGAGCTTCTTAGGGTGATTTGTGGTGGGTTTGTACGCAAAGATTGGAGCTAAGACTTGCTTGGATCGACATTAAGTTCTTGGATAGATTTTGGGCTATTTGAGGTAGTGAATCTTAACCTCTTTGTGATTTGGTCATTATACATATATTATAAGTATATTATGGAGTATGTAATATATGGAGTAAAGTTTGGAAGAGTTGGATCTTGTTAACTTGTTAAAAGAAAAGTTGGTCGTTTGCCATTAAAATGGTAAAAACTTATCTTACTTGTGAAGAAGTAATTAACAAAGTAACTATAACTTATATTAAGAATGGAAATATAAGTTGGATGACTAATGAGTACTAGGATAAGTAAAATTGACAAAGTTGGCCAGGACCCCAACTTAAGAATCAGTATTTACTTTGGATCGTATTTACTTTGGTATCAGATTTACATTTCTGTTAAGGGGAAGATTTTTCAATCGCGTTCCGTTTGGGCGTGTGATCCCCTTTTTACTTATTGTTGTTATGAAGGCGTGATAGTAAACCGCGTTACCGGTTGGCCGCGTAATCCCCTTCTTTTACTTATTGTTGTTATGAAGGCGTGATAGTAAACCGCGTTACCGTTTGGGCGTGTAATCCCCTTCTTTATGTTGTTTAATTATTACGCCTTATATATATATATGGTATATATATTACGGTTATTCGGGCCTTGGAGAAAGATGGAAAAGTGAGTAAGCGAGGAAGTCTTTGCGAATTTTCCGTAGAATTAGAGGGCTTTTATTGGTATAAGTCTTAAATGGTGAGAAAGGTTTGATAAAAGTACTATGACCATTTTAGGAGTGGAGTACTACGTGTGGCGTGATCTACTTGGCTTAAGGAGTAGCCGACGGGTTGAAGTACTTGGAGCGTTTTGCTATTTGTCGATAATCGTCGCGAGGTATGTGAACCTCTTCCTATCCTTTCTAGCATGATGTTTTGTAACTATGTAGTACGGTAGACGTACATGTGCTAAATGAGTTTGGTTGGTTCAAAACATAGGGTGTTATAATAGCTTTATGGGAAGTTAGTTATAACGACTCTATGTAGGTAAAAGAATGGGTTATTGATTGTAGAAGTTAAGAGACTTGATCTTGAAAGATAAGAGACTTAACTTATTTGACTTGATATGAATTTTGTTAAAGTTGTGAAACCTCATTCGTGAGTAATGAGTACTTGGCTTTAAAGAATAATGTTTCTTGATTTGAAATGAGAATAAGTATCGATCAAACCATTGCGGCGTTAACAAAGGAAATGTATTGACTAATTGTTATTAAAACCAGATGAAACCTCCATCTGCATAGAAGCTAAGATAAGACAAGATTGTATTACATTTCCTAGATCATGGTCTTTGTAACAAGATTGTTATAAACAAGAATAAACGGCTCACACATAAGACTTATGTTACTCAATTGTTTTAAAAGAGATTAAGACTATAAGTTATGAAACCTTTCTAAAATAAGAGACTTGAGCATTTGAAATTAGGCAAACTTGAACGTTTGGAAAATAATGTTGTTACTTGATTTTACAAAGGAAGTGTTTTAGTTTACTTAAAAAGATAGTCACTCTATTTTTCATACTACGGATATCGTGTGACTTTTGTGAAAGAAACGGATCTTTTAAAAGGAGTTAATGTATGTAGTACTTTGGGGTTAAAACCGGTTTTGTTGTAAATATAAGTCCACGAGTATGTTGAACTTGCTTATGCTTGTGGTGATAGCCTTTGATGTGCAAGTGTTGTATTTACGTGCTACCGTCTCTCGATGGAGGCGGCTGATTTGTTATGTATGATTCTTTATCGAGTCCCACGAGATGGGCGAGACACGTATTCCACCGATTCTTTATCGAGTCCCATGAGATGGGCGAGACACGTATTCCACCGATTCTTTATCGAGTCCGGTAGGATGGGCGAGACACGTATTCCACCTGTTCTTTATCGAGTCCCATGGGATGGGCCGAGACACGTATTCCACATGATTTATACCTAGACTGCCGGCAGTGAGAAAGGAGTTCCACGGGCATGAGGGATGACTTTGAGGGCGTGAGTCACTGACTTGACATGACTACTTTTATGTTGTAAGCGTAGTTTGGTTATCATACATGTCTCTGTTTTATATAGTATCATGATTTCATTCTGATATTTGATTTCACATACTTGGTACTGTTGCCGACCTCGCCTTGAGGCTGCGTTCACGCGGTAGAGATACATCGGTTGTGGATCCTCGCTCATAGGATCCTGATTCGTGTTAGGAAGCCCCGTTTCTTGGAGGCTTATCTTTTGGTATGTTACCCAGTGCAGAGGTTCTTGTACATTCGAGGTATGGCGGGGCCTGTCCGTCATAGTTGTTATCACTTCTTAGAGTGCAGAAATGCGATGTAGGCGAGTTTGTAAAAAGGATAAGCTGTTTGGGTTTTTATGTATTATGTCTGACCGTTTTGGTTGCTGTTTATTTATCATGTCTCTTGTTTCATGTTTATGTTTTTATTTCCGCTGATTTTCTCGATGTTGTATCACGAGGTGCCGGGGTAAGGCACGATCCACGGGCCGGTTGGTCGTGACAGTTCAAAGGCTGCTAAATCGGGAACTTCCACCGCGACCTCTGCGTGGCTGCGGTGTATGAACATCCTTCCTAGCTATGGAAGGTGAAGAACCCAATCGATCCGTGATGTGCTATCCTACCAGCGCTACCACAGTGGACAGTCTCTGCGGATGGCCCTGTTGGCCGCAAGAATAACAATCTCCCAAGTTAGTACAACACTCTCCCTTATGAAGTTTTCCACAACGGCCACACTGAGACAAGGGCGACCTCATCCGGCGAGCACTCCTACTCCCCTGAAAATCTGAAACCTGGGAGCCCTGACCTGCTCCTGAATATCCCGAAGGTCCCGAAGGCTGTGGAGGACCACTCTGTACTGGCGGAGGTACATAACTAGTCTGCTACTGAGGCGGTCCGCCTCGAAAGTCACCAAAGGACCCTGCTTGCAGCCTGCCTCACGATCTTGGTCATTCCGTCGATTCCTCCGCTCCTCACATCCAGTGCATAAGCTGCGTGCGGGCAATGTCCATGCGGTGAAGAGCTACACGAACAACTCTCGCTAGGTAATCATCGAGCCACAGAACATATCGGTGCACTCGATCCTCCATACTAGCTACTAACGCGAGGATGTACCGCCAACGATGAGTCGAACTCCACATTGTACTCGAACCGTCGCGGCTCGCGCAACACCAAAAATCATCGGCGAGCCCTCCTCATCTGTGGAGGCAAGAAATGTGCAAGAAATGCTCACGAGAACTCGTCCCATATAGTGGAAGTGCATTCTCTCCCGGGACAGCTCGCGAATCAAACCAGTCGACTGCGATATCACGCAGCCGATGCGAACCTAGGACCACTGACTCGGTCTCCGATGCCTTGATCACTCTCATGATCCGCTGTAACTGTCGGATGAACTCCTGCGGATCATCCTCAGGCCTCGACCCATAAAACTCTGGCGGGCTACAACTCAGAAAATCCCGTAGCCTCAAACTATCTGATCTAGGGTGGACCACTGGTGCTACTGGAACTGCTGCGTCCAGCCTATCCTCAAGTCGCCTGACCACGGACATTAATGGGCCCATTCCTTGTAACCCATCTCCTGCTCCCGGTGTGGGGCTGGAGGCTCAGTCTTGTGGTCTCTGTAGAGACTGCCGCTGCTCTACTCGCAGCTCCCTCTGCTGCCTTGCCCTTCTGGGCCCGGGTTGCCTTACGCGGAGGCATAACTGGTAAAGGAAAGGAATACGTCAGAGGGGTCCAACTTATCACACAGCTCTAAGGCACGATCTCAGAATGAGAAGAATGGAAACCAATCCTAAATGTCCTGCAGCCTCCTGATTATAGATGTGGTGCACAACACACCGATAATCAAGACTCTACTAGACACGGTCTGTAGACACTTTCCGAGGATTAACTGCTCTGATACCACTTTTGTCACGACCCGTTCCGGGGCCCGTGACTGGTGCTTTACCCGGGCACCCAAGTAGTCATACATCAGAGTAATCAGCGGAACATAAAAAAAACAATACATGAAACAAAATGTGAAATGAGACACATTTTACCTGAGAGAAAATCGCCTTACGGCATATATATATAATTACAAAGTTGAACAGTTTAATCCTTACAACCCTGCCCACAACAGTGCTACAGACCTCTAAGATTTACAAGAATGTACAAGAACCTACAGACTCAGGGTAACATACCAAAAGATAAGCCTCCGAAGGAACGGAGCTTCCCAATACGCTGAAATGTGATCCTAAACGCGGGGATCGACAGCCGATGTACCTCTACCTGCGGCATGAACGCAGCCCCCCGAAGGAGGTCAAACAACAGTACTAAGTATGTGGCTGTAAATCTTGTAAATGAAATCATAATAGTCTATATAAAGCGAGACATGTATGATAGCCAAACTACGATACACATATAACGATTATATCAAGTCGTGGACTCACGCCTCCAAGTCATTACTCAAATATAAATATTGGGTCTCACGCCCACAACATCAATCATGCCCGTGGAATACCTTCCTCACTGCCGGCAGTATATGATATGATAACACCAAGAAGTACACCTGAACACCAAGTCCTACCTGATGTCAAAGTCGTACTAACAATACTATACAACCAAACCACGAAGCTGACACGGGGCAAGTCTGAAGCCGACTACGGATACCAAGGCGGTGTCACGTAGCGACCGGCAAGTACGAGGGCTAACTACTGGTACCAAAGCGTGTCACGAGACCGTCACTACACCGAGCAGGGCAAGTGCGAGGGCTAACTACCAGGTACCAAGGGCGAATCAGCCACGAGACGGGGCAAGTACGAAAGCCGACCACCAGATACCAAGGCCGAACAGTAAAACCTCATGGAGAGCTAGTCCATGGAATAACAATCCTAATGGAACCATACCCGTGGGCCACCCATCGTGTCAGTAGGTCCAAGAGGATACAAAAATAACACTATCAGCGAGGGCGTGCGGTGGAATTCTCCGTCACCGCAAGACGCCCAAGAAAGTTCTCAACAAGTCAACCGGCCCTCTACCGAGAGACGCGGTAGTATAGAAACACAATTCTTGCACAACAAAGGCTATCACAACAAGCATAGGCAAGTTTCACAACAACAAGCATAGGCAAGTTATACACAACTCAAGGTACTTTCATTTTATGTCAAAGTCCGGGTTTTAACCCTAAAGTACTACGTACGTTAAATTCCTTTTAAAGATCCATTTCTTTTACAAAGGTCACCCGATACCCGTAGTATAAAAATAGAGTGACTTACATTGTTAAGTAAACCAAAACGCTTTCCTTTGTAAAATCAAGTAACAACATTATTTTTCCAAACGTTCAAGTTTGCCTAATTTCAAATGCTCAAGTTTCTCATTTTCGAAAAGGTTTCGTAGTTCATAGTTTTAATCCTTTAAAACATAATTCTCTTTTAAACAATTTGAGAAACATATGCCTTATAGGTGAGTAGGTTATTCTTGTTTATAATCAATCTTATTAAGCAGCCATGATCTAGGAAATGTAATATCATTTTGTCTCATCTTAGTTTCTATGCAGATGGAGGTTTCTACTGGTTTTAATAATACTTCATTATTCAATACATTTTCCTTTATTAACGCTGCAGTGGTTTGTCGATACTCATTCGATTTCAAATCAGTAAAACATTATTCCTTTTTTAAAAACCAAGTACTCATTACTCACGAATGAGGTTTCACACAAAATTCATATTAATTCATTTAAGTCAAGTCTCTTATCTTTTAAGATCAAGTCTCTTAACTTCTAAAAATCAGTAAACCATTCTCTTTATCTCTCTTAAGACGTTATACCTATCTTCCCATAAAGCTAGTATAACTCTTATGTTTTCAAAACCAAGTATTACTCTTCTTTCAAAAAGGTTTCTTAATTCTTTCGAAATACTTCAAGATTCTTATTATTCAGGCTTAAGTCAAAAGACATTGCCGTAAACTACGTTCAGTTAACACACGTACGTCTACCGTACTATATATATATTCTTTAAAATATTTCCAGATTCTTATTATTCAGGCTTAAGTCAAAAGACATTGCCGTACAACTACGTTCAGTTAACACACGTACGTCTACCGTACTATATACATATATTCTTTAAAATATTTCCAGATTCTTATTATTCAGGCTTAAGTCAAAAGACATTGCCGTACAACTACGTTCAGTTAACACACGTACGTCTACCGTACTATATACATATATTCTTTAAAATATCATGCTCAAGAGGATAGGAAGAATCACATACCTCGCGACGATTATCGACTATAAGCAAAACGCTCCACGGCTATAACCCGGCTAGCCTTGTCCACCTTCCAAGTAGCACATGCTACTCGCAGAACATTCAACCAATAAAGGCTATCAGTCTACTGTAAATACAGTCCTATGTAAGTACAGTTGAATCTTCTACTTTATTATTCTTCTGATGTGATTTATTCAAGTCTATTCTGTAATATCCTCCTATTACAGTTCAATTCTTTTCTGTAATATCCTTCTATTACAGTTCAAATCTCTTCTATGAATCTTATATTCATTTCTATACAACTACAGTATGTAATTCCCAATTACAATAGAAGGACAGGATTATTTACCTCGGTAAGCCCAAAATTATCCAAGTTTAATGTCGATCCTGAGCAACGTTTAGCTCCTAATCCAAGTGCTCCAATCCGCTCCAAACAACCCTTAGAAGTTCTACGCAACTTCTACTTAACACTTCAACCGACTATGAAGGTTTTCCTTAGGGTTTCGTTTAGTGACTGAAGGAAATATAGTAGTATTTCTGGGCTCTACGTATAGAGGTAACTTTGGAAAGTACTACAAGGTATTTGGGCTAAAGTATTTTGGCATTATAACAATACTTGGAGATCTATACCACAAAGGGGGGGTATTATACGAAACCACTAGGCAAGGGGGGGGGGGGTAGATTCTCGGCCAAGGCTTCCCAAGGGGGGGAGGGGGGGACCTTGGACGAACACAAAACTTAAGGGGGAGAGGGTTTTTAGACTTGGAGAATGATTTTTGGATGAAGAAGTTCATCAACTAAGGGGGGTATTTATAGGTCAACCAATGGCCAAGATCAATCCAAGTGTAAGGCAAGTGTAGGGCTAGGATTTAACCATGTGTACCTTATCCATCTACCACACCAACTATCACAAATATCCTACCTAACCACAAGCCCAAGTCGTTCAACTTGCCACCCCAATCTCACGTCCAATGTAAGGGTGACACATGTCACCCTCTCGTTGGACCAAAATGTTTCGTCTCTCGGAAAAATCCGCAAAAAATATAAATGACATAGCCGTATTTTTCCCTTCGCAAGTCTTGTAAAATGTTTCGTCGAAAAACGACTCTTTTCGGTACTTGTGCCCAAATTTTCGGTCCTAGCCTAACTTTAAGGCTCAAACTTTTCTACGTACGTCCTCACGTACATACTCTGGAAATACGGGGTATAACATTTCCCTTTCTCTGTTGCAACCAAACTTGGTCACTAAACTTAGATTTGATTCATTTGCTTTCCCCATGGCTAAGACTTCCTGTCAATCACAATTAAGGGGGAGGGGGGGATTTCCTTGATCTCGTAAAGTAGTAACCCGATTTTCCTTTCCCAACTTGTAGAGCCTATAGCCAGGTTTACCACATTTCCTCGAAATGTTCTTACTTCCCATTATTTACTAATGGTCTTTACACTAGTCTGGGGTAGTCATACCTCGTGCAACTTACATAACCATCGTCGTATTCTCCTTTATTATTCTGGCCATATCCTTACCTTAGGCTTATTATTAGCAAAAGTATTTCTATCTTGATTCATAATCGTACAGTTTCATACATGCGTACAACCTGCATTTATATCTTTACGATACTTCCTCGACCAATTCGTACGTCGTTCTTAATTACCCCAACACCACTTTTCCTGAAATTATCCGGAAGGTCGTGGCCCTGACCGCCACACCAAACCAACTCCAAGTACCTCCAAGGGCACTTAACATAAATCCCTTCAAATTCAATTATTACTTACTTTCTGTGTCAATTTACCTCAAGTGAACAAGTCACACAGACTTAAAAAGAAAAACAATGTCAAAGAAGGAAGGATAATTCACTGGTTACCATCATTTCTCTTCCTTTCCACTCGATAACCGGCTTACCGGGAACTGGTACCGAATCAATCTCTCTTCTGTAGTCCACGTTGGCATAACAAGAGGCCAACTAGCCCGTACTCATAATGACCTCAATGTCTGTCATAACAGGTCTGCTAGGGTCCAATGACTGTATTGTTACCGACAATTATCTACCCGCTCAGCTACCACCCAATACTCACGGGTGTAGTCACCACGAAAGGTCCTCATGGATTCAGGCTCCATTTCTCTACACTTGGTTGCTCTATTTTTTCACTGGTCGTACTCTTTCCGTACTTCCAAACTTATACTAGCATACGTACATAAATTCCTTACTAATTCTGGCCTCCTCTCTTTGGAGTTACTAAATTAAACAATATAAGGCCCATTCGGCTCACACTGACAGTTAGGTGGAACACGCCCACGAACCCGTAAAATGATTAACTAAACTTGGGCCTTGCACTCGTGACCACTGTCACGTGGCGGACTACTACCAACTGATCCCATTTCATTCAAGCTATGGGAGACCCTTAATAGGTCCCCAACGACTTCGTCGTATTTAACTCTTTTCCTTGGTCCTGCCTTAACTTTTTACTACCCGAGAAGGCCTTATATACCTAAGGTCTCGGTGGTTATCACATTCTTAGGCTCGCAATTTCCATGCTCCATGCCTACCTTATCAGTCCCCCCGTAAACGGGTACAAAACTTATCGTAATACCATAATCGTGTTGTCTTGACCACAACAACCATACTTACTCCATACGGATCTCACCCGTACCATTTTCGAAATCCTACTACGTAGCTCAATCTATTAACATAGTCTTCCATTAATTCCCTTAATTATAACCTCTTAAGGGTCCATTACCTTTTCCGACAACTCATCATCTCCTAATTATCTCAAATTAGCATGTAAAACCTTGATGAGAGTTCCTTAACTGTTCATACCTTCCCGGTATCTATTTAGTCCTTTCCAAATTCTGGTAATCTAAAATCATTCTAGGCAACACGCGTCTGACCCTCATACATAAATCCGTGTAGTTGTATGTCACAATACCAACTACAAATATTACCAACCTGGATACGCAATCCACATAATCTTTCCTGGGTCACTGCTGCCTTTCTCGTAGCTGCAAACAATCATAACTTGTTAGGTCGAGACGACCCTAACCATACAACTCTATCGCACGATCTTAGAGTGAGAATAATGGAAACCAATCCTAAATGCCCTGCAGTCTCCTGATTATAGATGTGGTGCACAACACACCGATAATCAAGACTCTACTAGACACGGTCTGTAGACACTTTCCGAGGACTAACTGCTCTGATACCACTTTTGTCACGACCCGACCCCGGGCCCGCGACTGGTGCCTTACCTGGACACCCCTTTCGGTATATATCAGAGAATAGCAGCGGAACATACACAACTGATAAAAATACTCAAACATAAAATTACAACAGGCTAGCCGATAAGGCCACCTTCCGTAAACTATACAAATAAAACAGTACACTTTTTTTTTCTTTACAACCCAAACCACAATGTGACTACAGACCTCTAAGAATAACAACTCTGGCGGGACAGGGCCCCGCCATACCCCTGAATGTACAACAACCGACAATACCAGGGATAAGCCTCCGGAATAAAGGAGCTTCTCAACAGCCGAACAGTGATCCTAAGAGCACGGGAATGTATTTCACCCGATTTGATACCGAGTCCATGAGATGGACCGGGAATGTATTCCACACAATTTGATACCGAGTCCATGAGATGGACCGGGAATGTATTCCACCCGATTTGATACCGAGTCCATGAGATGGACCGGGAATGTATTTCATACGATCCGACACCGAGTCCATGAGATGGACCGGGAATGTATTCCATACGATCCGACACCGAGTCCATGAGATGGACCGGGAATGTGACCATGCGATTCCACCTCGAGTCCCATGGGATGGGCCGAGACATGTTATACGTATCACACGATTTATACCTAGACTACCGGCAGTGAGGAAGGAGTTCCACGGGCATGAGGGATGACTTGAGGGCGTGAGTCCCTGACTTGACATGACTGCTTTTATGTTGTGAACTGTAGTTTGTTATCATACATGTCTCCTGTTTTATTTTAGACTGTTATGATTTCGTTTACAGTATTTCCAGTTTCACATACTTGGTACCTGTTGTACTGACCTCCTTCGGGGGGCTGCGTTCATGCCGCAGGTAGATGTACACCAGTCGTCGATCCTCGCTCATAGGATCACAGTTCAGCATTTTGGAAAGCTCCGTTTCTCCGGAGGCTTATCTTTGGTATAGTCCCCTGTCGTTGTAGGTACTTACATTCAGGGGTATGGCGGGGCCCTGTCCCGTTGTTGTTGTTATAACATTCTTAGAGGTCTGTAGTACTGTTGTGGGCAGAGTTTGAAAATGGGATGTAACTGTTCGGGTTCATGTTTTATTTATATATTCAGAAAGGTAACCGTTTTGGTTAGCCTGTTTTCTTATTTCATTATTGTATATCTTGTTTCATGTGTAAGTTTTCATTTCCGCTGATTTTCTCTGATGTTGTATCACTAGGGTGCCCGGGGTAAGGCACCAGTCACGGGCCCGGGGTCGGGTCGTGACAAAAGTGGTATCAGAGCAGTTAATCCTCGGAAAGTGTCTACAGACCGTATCTAGTAGAGTCTTGATTATCGGTGTGTTGTGCACCACACCTATAATCAGGAGGCTGCAGGATATTTAGGATTGGTTTCTATTCTTCTCACTCTGAGATCGTGCCTTAGAGCTGTGTTATAAGTTGGACTCCCTCTGACGTATTCTTTTCACCCGTATTGCCTCTACGCAAGGCAACCAGAGCCCAGAAGGGCAAGGCAGCAGGGGGAGCTGCGAGTAGAAACGAGATGGTTACGAGGCAGGCGGCCATTATCCGAGACAAAGACTTCATTCGGGAGTTCTGCGACGCTAGCCCCGTGAGAGGTTTAGAGCGAGCGGTAGCCATCGAGACCACGATACCTGAGCCTCTAGTCCCACGGCCAGGAACAAAGGATATGAGTTACAAGGAGATGGCCCAGTTACTAGCTAGTCTGGTGGCTGGAAATGAGGACGGACGGGAGCCGGTGGTTCCGGCAGTACCAGTGGTTCACCCTAGATCCAATAGTCTGAGACTTCGGGATTTCTTGAGTTGCAGTTCGCCAGAGTTCTATGGATAGAGAGCTGAGGATGATCCTCAGGGTGTCGTGCTAGTTTGGGAGATTGTTATGCTTGCGGCCAGCAGGGCCATTTGGTGAGAGTTTGTCCGACCAGAGGTAGCACAGATGTTGAAACTCAGCCGGGATCGGTGGTGGTTCATCACCAGTAGTTATGCGCCCGTGAGCGAGTTTTGATTTGAGCGACAAAGGGAAAGTGAGGCAGTAGTTACAGAGATATCTTCATCCCTTAAGAGACCGGTCTAAGTCGTTATGGTAGATACATGTGGAGTGCTATGTACGGATAGCATTGTGTTAGGCGTGGGATAATTCCATGGGTAGTGTGAGATGGAAGTGGTAGCTTTCATGACGTGAATTGGTAAGATTGTTTCGGATCGAGGAACGAGAGTTTAGTACGAAGTGGGTCGGGTTGAGGCCATATCGCGAGTCAACCCGTAGCCCGGAATGTGGTGGGGTCAGTTTGAGGTGGTCCCGCTAGATGATAGGGTCACGAGGGTGTTAGGCCCAAGTTTAGGTAACCATCGTACGAGTTTGTGGATGCGTTCGACCAGTAGTAGGGCCGATGGGGTCAGCCCATCTTGTCTTTTAGTCAGGACTGTTTACTCGGCGGAGGGTTATGCGAGATGTTGTATATCAGGAAGGTTGTAAGGCTGCACGGGGTTCCTACTTTTATTTTATGGCAGGCAGTGGAGCCCAGTTTATGGCTATTTCTTTTTCGGGAGGTTTTACCAGGCGGGTTAGGAACTCAGGTGAGTCTCAGTATTGCATTCACCCTCGGGCCGACGGACGAACAACGCGTTTTATCCAAATATTTGAGGATAGGTTACGGGCCGGTGTTTTGATTTCAGGGGTAGCTGTAAGGATTATTTGCCTCTTGTTGAGTGAGTATTATAATAGCTACCATTTCAGTATTCGGATGTCGCCTTATGAAGCCTTGTATGGGCGGAAGTGCAGATTGCCGGTCGATTGGTTCGAGGTTGGCAAGGTTCAGATAGTTGGTCCATACTTGATTCAGCAGGATGTGGGTAAGGTGAAGCTTATCCAGAAGAGGTTTTTAGCAGCTCAGAGTCAACAGAAGTCGTGCGGGTAATCGGCGTCGACACTTGGAGTTCAGTTGTGGTGGGTCTTCAAGGTACCACCGGAAGGTGTGACGAGATTTGTAAAGCAGGGAAACTTAGCGAGGTACTTTGGGCATTTTCAGATCGCTTGTAAATAGGCGGGTTGCCTATAAGTTAGCACCGCCGTCCGACTTAGAGACAAGACGTCCGGTCTCCCAGTTACTATGTTTGAAAGAGTATCGGAGATCCTCCAGTGTTCCCGCTAATGATGACCAAGTTAGAGATAGTAACCGAGATTTTGGAAATCAAGCAATGATGAAATGTGGTACGTATAGTAGGAAGAGTTCGAGTGCACGAGGAAGGCTGACGGTTAAGAAAAGAGGCTAAGATGCGTTAAGAAGATGGAAGTGTCCTTTTTATAAGTGAAGATGGGAAGAAAGTATCCTTTGGACCATGGGTGGAAGCTTTAGTGTTGTTATATACGTTGGAGGTGGTTCTTCGTTGACTCGGATGTGAGTTTTGCGTGTATGTTGTATTATGGCCAGGTGTGGCATAATTGGTTTTGTAAGTATAGTAGTGAAGACTATACCGGTACTTGTGTGATTAGAGACTTAGAAAGAACATTCGGGACGAATGTTTCTAAGGGGGGAAGAATGTTACACCCCGTAGTTCCAGAGTATGTATATGAGGACGTACGTACGAGAATACGACATTAAAATTGGAAAGGAAGAAAGATGTGATTTTTCGACGGAAAAGTTTCCGGATTTTGTGAAGGAAAAAGGTTCATTAATGGGAATTGGATTCCCAGATTTGGTATTCGGACTTTTTGGAATATTTGAGAATTATGGAATTTTATTTCCGAAATTTGTCACGTGGGGCCCACGGGAGAATTTACGGTTTTGTGGGGCCCACTTTATTTTCGGATTTTTGGCATTACGGATATTTTCGGAAGATGAAATATTTCAGACGAGTAGGGGGGCGACACGTGTCACCCCCATGTGGCCGAATTGGTGATGGACACATGGCCTTGGACGGTTGGTAGTGGACAAGTGGCTAGCCACTTGTCCAAATTTTGTGGTGGACATGTGGTTGGTAGAATCCACACCCACATGTCCCCAATCTACACCACCCACTTGCACTAATCTTGGCCCTTGAATTCTCTATAAATACCCCCTTAGTTGATGACTAAATTCATTCCACACTTAAAGTTTTTCCAAGCAAAAACACTCCCTCCCATTTGTTGTTTTCGTCCCCCCGCTCTTGTGAAGTTCTCGTCCAACCCCCCCTCCCACTTTGTGTAGAATACTCCATGTATTGTTGTATAAATCCCAAATACCTTGGCCTAGTATCCCTAGTAGTATTCCAAAGTTATTTCAATACTAGGAGCCCGGAAATACTACTTTATTCCAATAGTCGCAAAATGAAGCCCTAGAAAAATCTTCATAGCTTAGATGAAGTGTTAAGAGAAGTTGTTTGGAAACTTCTAAGGGTTGCTTGGAGCGGGTTGGAGCGTCAGGAAGTGGAGCTAAACGTTGCTCAGGATCGACTTATAAAACTTGGATAATTTTGGGCTTATCGAGGTAATGATCTTTGTCCCCCTATTGTAATTGGAAATTACATGTTGTAGTAATTAATAATTATGTATAAGATATATTGGAAGTATAATTATGAAGAATTGAACTATATTTACATTGGACTGTATTTACAGTAGACTTATAGTATTATTGTGGGGCAGTGTTGTACACGTCCGGTTAGACGTGTAACTCCCCCTAGGAGTTGTTGGCTTGGTAGCGGGCCTTGATAGAGGAGGAGATTGATGTGGTTACGGGGGGGGAGGTGCTGCCGAATTTTCCGTAGAATAATGAATCTTGTATCTAGAATTATTCTACGAAGAGACCTAGAGGTTGATAGACGTTTTGTGGCCTGTATAGGTTGAAATACTACGAGTAGCGTATTCTACTGGAAGGGTGGAAAAGGCTAGCAGGGTTACAGTACTTTGGAGCTATTTTCTAATTGTCGATAATCGTCGCGAGGTATGTGAACCTCTTCCTATCCTTTCTAGCATGATGTTTTGTAAACTATGTAGTACGGTAGACGTACATGTGTTAAATGAATTTGGTTGGTTTAAAACATAGGGTGTTATAATAGCTTTATGGGAAGTTAGTTATAACGACTTTATGTAGGTAAAAGAATGGTTTATTGATTTTAGAAGTTAAGAGACTTGATCTTAAAAGATAAGAGACTTGACTTAATTGAATTGATATGAATTTTGTTAAAAAGTGTGAAACCTCATTCGTGAGTAATGAGTACTTGGTTTTTAAAGAATAATGTTTTACTGATTTCGGAAATGAGAATAAGTATCGAACGAACCACTGCAGCGTTAATAAAGGAAAATGTATTGACAAATAATTAATTATATTAAAACCAGTAGAAACCTCCATCTGCATAGAAGCTAAGATAAGACAAAATTGTATTACATTTCCTAGATCATGGCTGCTTTAATAAGATTGTTATAAACAAGAATAACCTACTCACACATAAGGCATATGTTACTCAAATTGTTTTAAAAGAGAATTATGTTATTAAGTGATTAAGACTATGAACTACGAAACCTTTCGAAAATGAGAGACTTGAGTATTTGAAATTAGGCAAACTTGAACTTTTTGAAAAGAATGTTGCTACTTGATTTTAAAAAAGGAAAGTATGGTATTATCTTAATCTGTCTTAAAAGAGAGTTTAAATGTTATGGCCGATTTGATACCGAGTCCATGGGATGGACCGGGAATGTATTCCACACGATTTGATACCGAGTCCATGAGATGGACCGGGAATGTATTCCACCCGATTTGATACCGAGTCCATGAGATGGACCGGGAATGTATTCCACCCGATTTGATACCGAGTCCATGAGATGGACCGGGAATGTATTCCACCCGATTTGATACCGAGTCCAGGAGATGGACCGGGACTGTATTCCACCCGATTTGATACCGAGTCCCTGAGATGGACCGGAAATGTATTCCACCCGATTTGATACCGAGTGCATGAGATGGACCGGGAATGTATTCCACCGGATTTGATACCGAAGTTCATGAGATGGAACGGAATGTATTCCACCCGATTTGATACCGAAGTCTATGAGATGGACCGAATGTATTCCACCCGATTTGATACCGAGTCCATGAGATGGGCCGGAATGTATTCCACCGATTTGATACCGAGTCCATGAGATGGACCGGAATGTATTCCACGATTTGATACCGAGTCCATGAGATGGACCGAATGTATTCCACACGATTTGATACCGAGTCCATGAGATGGACCGAATGTATTCCACCGATTTGATACCGAGTCCATGAGATGGGCGGAATGTATTCCACCCGAGTCCATGAGATGAGCGGGAATGTATTTCATACGATCTGTCACGACCCGACCGGGCACGGCCCGGTGCCCCTGGGCACCTGCTCGAGTATACATCGGAGAAATAGCGAACATACATGAAACTTATAAAATAAAACAACAGAAATAAACAACAGTCACCGATAGGGCTACCTTCCGGACGCACATGAGCGAACGGTTGCCTCCTTTCTTTACAAACAGACCTACAATATGTGACTACAGACCTCTAAGAGCTTTAACATGACTGCTGTGGCGGGACAGGGCCCCGCCATACCCCTGAATATACATAGCCATGACAACTCCGGAACCTCGGAGCCATCTAAAATGCTGAACCAGGATCCTAAGCTTGCGGATCCACACGTAATACCTAAACCTGCGGACATGAACGCAGCCCCGAAAGTCGATAACAAAAATGCGAATATGGAATAGAAATAACGTGCAAGAATCAAATCATAACTGTACAAAAGAACGTCCTTTTAACTCCTGAAATCAATCATATATTAACCGTTCCTTTCCTTCTTTCGATAAGATTTAACAACATATTCTTACATACTTACTTAAGAGCTTAATCCAGCCTTTTTCACATAACTTACATATCTTACATAACATAATCCGGCCCATTTGCGGGACACGGTGTACTGATGAATCATGTGACATAATCCGGCCCGCCTGTGGGGCTCGGTGTACTGTGGAATCATATAACATAATCCGGCCCGCCTGTGGGGCTCGGTGTACTGTGGAATCATATAACATAATCCGGCCCGCCTGTGGGGCTCGGTGTACTGTGGAATCATGTAGCATAATCCGGCCCACCTGTGGGGCTCGGTGTAAGATGACGTAACCCGGCCTATGTGTAGGCTCGGGGTAATATGGCATAATCCGGCCTATGTGTAGGCTCGGTGTATCTCATAACGTAATCCGGCCTATTTGTAGGCTCGGTGTATTTCATAACGTAATCCGGCCTATTTGTAGGCTCGGTGTATTTCATAACGTAATCCGGCCTATTTGTAGGCTCGGTGTATTTCATAACGTAATCCGGCCTACGTGTAGGCTCGGTGTGATTTTCCTTACGTAACATTTTAAAACGTATTGTTACCTCTTCTTAAGTCGTTATAACAACTTCCCATAAAGCTATTATAACAACCCTTCATTTTAGAGAACTCAAGGCACTTTTATTCTTACAACATTAGGGAAACTAGACCCAAAAATACCACGTACATACGTACTTAAAAGAATCATAAACTTCTTTCTTTTTAAAACTCAAGTCACATACTCTTAAAATCATGTCATCAATACTTTCAGAAATCAAGTCCACAACTTGAAAAATAAAGTTTCATAATCCTTAGAAGACAACCAAAGTTCATAGTCTTAAAACCTTATATCATACATTCTTTAAAATCCACTTACTTATACTTATACAAAACAAATATAAAGTTCCATACACTTCCAAAACCAAGTAACTTATTCTCTTAAAACCATATAACTTTCACTTTTAAAATCAATCCCCTTTTCACATATAAATTCAAGTCATTTTTGAACGTAAAATCCACTTACTTACTTTAAATAAATCAAGACACATAGTTTTAAATCAAATCTCATATTTTCCTAACCATTCTTACCAACATCTCCCATAAGACTTGGTAAGGACTTAGGACAATTTAACATACTTATAACTTAGGATAACTTAGACATAACCCTTACGTAGAGTAAATCAACATACATACTTCTTAACTTCTAAGAATGGAAGGAATCATGAAATAATACCACATGTATATTCCATACATAGAACCATGTCTAAAGAAGGAAGAGGTTCACATACCTCGCGACGCTTATCGACAAGTAGCAAAATGCTCCAAAGTACTCCAACCTTGATAGCTATTCCACTCTCCAAGTAGGATACGCTATACTTAGTACTTCAACCTATAATGGTCACAATACGTCCATTAACCTCTTACTTTAAACGTAGAATATCCTAAGTGCCAAGTCACTAAATTCTACGGAAAATCGGACAAAGACCTCCTTTGTTTCTACTTACTTTGCCACCTTTTTCAAGGCCGAAATACAATAACCAAACAGCCCCAATTGGCTCACAATCAATATGGAAGGTAGTCCAATACAAATGCATAACTAAACAGCCCCAATTGGCTCACAATTTAGAAAGTAGTCCAATACAAATGAATAACAAACTAAAAGTCCAAATTCGGCCACCTTGAGTTCAACCATACCAATTCTTATCAAATTTCCATTTCAATCCAAATTGTTAACATAACATGATATCAAGTCGCATTTGATTAAAACTACCACAATCTTCAAATCAATAACATGCGACGATTCTAATAACGACTAAATTGAAATCCAACTTAATACGGCTTAAATTACATTCCGGATTTCCAAGGCTACAATCAATCCACAATCCTTATAAACTTCTACATAACAACTTCATGCTAGCAACACGTAAAGCTAACAACACAAAATAAATATATAACCTTGTAACACTTTAAAAGACAAGATTATACCTTAACGATTCTTAATCCAATTCCAACCAAGTCGCTCCTTAGTAGTTTAGAACCTCTCAAGACACTTCAATCCGCTACTTGAGACCCTTAGAACCACACCAACAACTTCCTTCAAACTTCCTATCCAAAACCTAGAAAGCCACTAGGTTTTCACTTTGCGACTAATACGAACACTCTGTTTTTCCGGGATTTGTCTATTGAGATACACTTACATAACACTCATGAACCTTGGTTTAAAACGTGGAGCTTAAATAACAAGCAACGAAAATTTTTTCTTTCTTCTAGTTGCTAAAGCCGAGAGCACCTTATCATGTTCATCCAATTCTCTTCAATTTTGGCTAAGTGTGGGACTAGTTTCACTACTAGTATACATATATAACATAATGGAGGGTTAAGATAGTAACAATTGGGTGGTTTGGATGAGCTCTTAATTAAATATCAAGCTAAAGTGGACCCATTGACTTAGTCAATTTTGTCAAGCTACTACTTGCAAGACTTGTCATCTAATACTATGGTCAATGACCATCTTGGCCATGCCTAAAATCGTCCAAGGCAATTCAAAGGGGGGGGGGGTGACACGTGTCGCCCTCCCATTCGTCACAATAATACATTTTCCGACAATTTCCATAATTTCCGATAAATTCTTACAAGTCTTAAATCTTAACACTTGTGAGTTCTTACGTACGTTCTCAAAGCATGTCCTGTAAATACGGGGTGTAACATTCTTCCCCCCTTAGAAACATTCGTCCTCGAATGTTCTTTCGGAGTCAAACTTATAATTAGCGACATAGTTTCCTTTCACATCCCCGTCATACCAACAATGCCACACATGGCCCTAATACCTCGCACACGCATACTTGTCCATCATAAGCCCAAAAGAGATTATCCTTTCGTACTTCCAATTCATACTAGCATACATACATAACTTCCATACCAATTACGCCTCAAATCTTTGGAGTCACTCTATAAAACAATATAAGGCCATTTCCGCTTTCACGACTGGTTAGGTGGAACGTCCACGAACCCAGTAAAACAATTAACTAGACTTGGGCCTTGCACCCGTGACCTGCCACGTGGCGAACTACTACCAACTGATCCCACTCCATTCCAGGCCATGGGGAGACCCGTAACAGGTCCTCAACCCGACTCAGCGTCGCACTTAACTCTTATCCTTGGTCTGACTTAAAATCTTATTGCCAGAGAAAACCTTATATACCTAAGGTCTCGGCAGTAATCAATATTCTTAGGCTCGCAATTTCCATGCTCCACGCCTACCTTACCAGTCCCCCAGTAACCGGGTACAAAAACATCTCATAAAACCATAACCATGTTGTCCCGATCACAACAACCATTACTTACTCTATCCAGACCTCATCCGTATAATTCTCTTAAGCCTAATACGCAGCTTAATCTATTAACATGACATTCCGTTAGGTTCCTTAACATGGCTTCTTAAGGGTTCACTACCCTATCAGACAGCTCATCCTTTCCCAATTATCTCAAATAAAACATAAGATCTTGGCGAGAGTTCATTAACTATTCCATACCTTCCCGGTATCTAGTTAGTCTTTACCAATTCCTGGAAATCTAACATCATTCTAGGCAACACGCGTCTGACCCTCATACATAACTCCGTATAGATGTATGTCACAATACCAACTATACTACAATCATTACCAACCTGGATACGCAATCCACATAGTCTTTCCTGGGTCACTGCTGCCTTTCTCGTAGCTGCAAACAACATAACTCGTTAGGGAGAGACGACCCTAACAACACAGCTCTATCGCACGATCTCAGAGTGAGAAGAATGGAAACCAATCCTAAATGTCCTGTAGCCTCCTGATTATAGATGTGGTGCACAACACACCGATAATCAAGACTCTACTAGACACGGTCTGTAGACACTTTCCGAGGACTAACTGGCTCTGATACCACTTTTGTCACGACCCGACCCCGGGCCCGCGACTGGTGCCCTACCTGGGCACCCTGTTGTATACATCGAGAAATAGCAATGGAACATACATGAAACTTATAAAATAAAACAACGAAATAAACAAAGTCGGTAGATGGGCTACCTTCGGACGCATGTCGAAGCAAGCAGTTGCCTCCTTTCTTTACAAACAGACCCACAATATGTGACTACAGACCTCTAAGAGCTTTAACATGACTGCTGTGGCGGGACAGGGCCCCGCCATACCCCTGAATATACATAGCCATGACAACTCCGGAACCTCGGAGCCATCTAAAATGCTGAACCAGGATCCTAAGCTCGCGGATCCACACTGTGTACCTAAACCTGCGGACATGAACGCAGCCCCCCGAAGGGGGTCAGTACAACAGGTACCGAATATGGAACAGAAATAACGTGCAAGAATCAAATCATAACTGTACAAAAGAACGTCCTTTTAACTCCTGAAATCAATCATATATTAACCGTTCCTTTCCTTCTTTCGATAAGATTTAACAACATATTCTTACATACTTACTTAAGAGCTTAATCCAGCCTTTATCACATAACTTACATATCTTACATAACATAATCCGGCCCATTTGCGGGACACGGTGTACTGATGAATCATGTGACATAATCCGGCCCGCCTGTGGGGCTCGGTGTACTGTGGAATCATATAACATAATCCGGCCCGCCTGTGGGGCTCGGTGTACTGTGGAATCATATAACATAATCCGGCCCGCCTGTGGGGCTCGGTGTACTGTGGAATCATGTAGCATAATCCGGCCCACCTGTGGGGCTCGGTGTAAGATGACGTAACCCGGCCTATGTGTAGGCTCGGGGTAATATGGCATAATCCGGCCTATGTGTAGGCTCGGTGTATCTCATAACGTAATCCGGCCTATTTGTAGGCTCGGTGTATTTCATAACGTAATCCGGCCTATTTGTAGGCTCGGTGTATTTCATAACGTAATCCGGCCTATTTGTAGGCTCGGTGTATTTCATAACGTAATCCGGCCTACGTGTAGGCTCGGTGTGATTTTCCTTACGTAACATTTTAAAACGTATTGTTACCTCTTCTTAAGTTGTTATAACAACTTCCCATAAAGCTATTATAACAACCCTTCATTTTAGAGAACTCAAGGCACTTTTATTCTTACAACATTAGGGAAACTAGACCCAAAAATACCACGTACATAATGCTTAAAAGAATCATAAACTTCTTTCTTTTAAAACTCAAGTCACATACTCTTAAAATCATGTCATCAATACTTTCAGAAATCAAGTCCACAACTTGAAAAATAAAGTTTCATAATCCTTAGAAGACAACCAAAGTTCATAGTCTTAAAACCTTATATCATACATTCTTTAAAATCCACTTACTTATACTTATACAAAACAAATATAAAGTTCCATACACTTCCAAAACCAAGTAACTTATTCTCTTAAAACCATATAACTTTCACTTTTAAAATCAATCCCCTTTTCACATATAAATTCAAGTCATTTTGAACGTAAAATCCACTTACTTACTTTAAATAAATCAAGACACATAGTTTTAAATCAAATCTCATATTTTCCTAACCATTCTTACCAACATCTCCCATAAGACTCGGTAAGAACTTAGGACAATTTAACATACTTATAACTTAGGATAACTTAGACATAACCCTTACGTAGAGTAAATCAACATACATACTTCTTAACTTCTAAGAATGGAAGGAATCATGAAATAATACCACATGTATATTCCATACATAGAACCATGTCTATAGAAGGAAGAGGTTCACATACCGCGACGCTTATCGACAAGAGCAAAATGCTCCAAAGTACTCAACCTTGATAGCTATTCCACTCTCCAAGTAGGATACGCTATACTTAGTACTTCAACCTATAATGGTCACACACGTCCATTAACCTCTTACTTTAAACGTAGAATATCCTAAGTGCCAAGTCACTAAATTCTACGGAAAATCTGACAAAGACCTCCTTTGTTTCTACTTACTTTGCCACCTTTTCAAGGCCGAAATACAATAACCAAACAACCCCAATTGGCTCACAATCAATATGGAAGGTAGTCCAATACAAATGCATAACTAAACAGTACCCCAATTGGCTCACAATTTAGAAAGTAGTCCAATACAAATGAATAACAAACTAAAAGTCCAAATTCGGCCACCTTGAGTTCAACCATACCAATTCTTATCAAATTTCCATTTCAATCCAAATTGTTAACATAACATGATATCAAGTCGCATTTGATTAAAACTACCACAATCTTCAAATCAATAACATGCGACGATTCTAATAACGACTAAATTGAAATCCAACTTAACATGGCTTACATTACATTCGGATTTCCAAGGCTACAATCAATCCACAATCCTTATAAACTTCTACATAACAACTTCATGCTAGCAACACGTAAAGCTAACAACACAAAATAAATATATAACCTTGTAACACTTTAAAAGACAAGATTATACCTTAACGATTCTTAATCCAATTCCAACCAAGTCGCTCCTTAGTAGTTTAGAACCTCTCCAAGACACTTCAATCCGCTACTTGAGACCCTTAGAACCACACCAACAACTTCCCTTCAAACTTCCTATCCAAAACCTAGAAAGCCACTAGGTTTTCACTTTGCGACTAATACGAAAACTCTCTTTTTCCGGGATTTTTCTATTGAGATACACTTACATAACACTCATGAACCTTGGTTTAAAACGTGGAGCTTAAAGAACAAGCAACGAAATTTTTTTCTTTCTTCTAGTTGCTAAAGCCGAGAGCACCTTATCATGTTCATCCAATTCTCTTCAATTTTGGCTAAGTGTGGGACTAGTTTCACTACTAGTATACATATATAACATAATGGAGGGTTAAGATAGTAACAATTGGGTGGTTTGGATGAGCTCTTAATTAAATATCAAGCTAAAGTGGACCCATTGACTTAGTCAATTTTGTCAAGCTACTACTTGCAAGACTTGTCATCTAATACTATGGTCAATGACCATCTTGGCCATGCCTAAAATCGTCCAAGGCAATTCAAAGGGGGGGGTGACACGTGTCGCCCTCCCATTCGTCACAATAATACATTTTCCGACAATTTCCATAATTTCCGATAAATTCTTACAAGTCTTAAATCTTAACACTTGTGAGTTCTTACGTACGTTCTCAAAGCATGTCCTGTAAATACGGGGTGTAACAGATCCGACACCAAGTCCATGAGATGGACCGGGAATGTATTCCATACGATCCGGCACCGAGTCCATGAGATGGACCGGGAATGTGACCATGCGATTCCACCTCGAGTCCCATGGGATGGGCCGAGACATGTTATACGTATCACACGATTTATACCTAGGCTGGCGGTGAGGAAGGAGTTCCACGGGCATGAGGGATGACTTGAGGGCGTGAGTCACTGACTTGACATGTCTGCTTTTATGTTGTGAACTGTAGTTTGTTATCATTCATGTCTCCTTTTTTATTTTAGCATTATGATTTCGTTTACAGTATTCTGATTTCACATACTTGGTACTGTTGATCGACCTCCTTCGGGGCCGCGTTCATCGCGGTAGAGGTACACCATCGCCGATCCTCGCCATAGGATCACAATTCAACGTTGGGAAGCTCCGTTTCTCCGAGGCTTATCTTTCGTATAGTCCTCGTTGTAGGTACTTACATTCGGGGTATGGCGGCCCCGTCCGTCGTTGTTGTTATAACATTCTTAGAGGTGCAGTAATGCTGTGTGGCGAGTTTGAAAAAGGGATGTAATCGTCGGTTCAAGTTTTATTTATATATTCATAAATGTAACCGTTTTGGTTAGCCTGTTTTCCTATTTCATTATTGTATATCTTGTTTCATGTGTAAGTTTTCATTTCCGCTGATTTTCTCTGATGTTGTATCACTAGGGTGCGGTAAGGCACGATCACGGGCCGGTCGGGTCGTGTGATGAGCACGATCACGCCCGAGTTCGGGTCATGACACGATCAGTTTGATGACGCAGGCAGGATCTAGTGTTCAGGTTCACATATGGATGTCGTTTTACATCATGTACTGCCGGCAGTGAGGAATGAGTTCCACGGGCATGATTGATATTATGGGCGTGAGACCCATAGTTATGTGTGAGTGATTATTCTGGGGATATGCGTCCCCTTACTTGACCTAACTGTTTACTTATTGCGAAATGGTTTTATAAAATGATGAAATGTGATTTCATTACAGTATTTTCAGTTTCACATACTTGGTACCTGTTATCGACCTTCTGGGTGCGTTCATGCCGCAGGTAGAGGTACACCAGTTGTTGATCCTCGCTCATAGGATCGCAGTTCAGCGTTAGGAAGCTCCGTTTCTCCGGAGGCTTATCTTTTGGTATAGTCCCCTGTCATTGTAGGTACTTGTACATTCAGGGGTATGGCGGGGCCCTGTCCCGTCATAGTTGTTGTTACATTCTTAGAGGTCTGTAGTACTGTTGTGGGCAGGGTTTGTTGTTACACCCCGTAGTTCCAGGGTATGTATGTGAGGACGTACGTACGAGAATACGACATAAATTTTGGAAAGGAAGAAAGATGTGATTTTTTTCGACGGAAAAGTTTCCGGTTTTTTGTGAAGTAAAAAGGTTCGTTAATGGGAATTGGATTCTCAGATTTGGTATTCGGACTTTTTGGAATATTTTAGAAGTATTGGAATTTTAATTTCCGGAATTGGTCACGTGGGGCCCACGAGAGAATTTACGGTTTTGTGAGGCCCACTTTATTTTCGGATTTTTGGCATTACGGATATTTTCGGAAAATGAAATATTTTGGACCAACGAGAGGGCGACATGTGTCACCCTCAAGTGGACGAATTGGTGGACCATGAGTTGCACGTTTTTTTCATGTTAAAGGCTTAAAATGTTTGGTCAAAGTCTTGAAGATATTTGTGTAGTAGATAGATAAGGTAGCACTTGTCCTAATCTACACCATCCATTTGGTTGAATCTTGACCCTTGAGTGTTCTATAAATACCCCCCTTGATAGCAAGACTTCTTCATCCACACTTAGAGATTTCAAGACTTGAAATACTCCCTCCCCTCTTCTTGTTGTTCTCGTCCAACACCCCTCTCCCTTAACCAAACTTTGTCCAAAAATTCTTAAACTTCTAAGTGTTCTTCCTTAGTGTTTTAGGAAGATTAGTAACCAAGAGTTAGAAAAGATTTCACACCTCTAGCCCCTAAACTACCCCTTGGCCGAAACATTGCCAAATTATAGCCTTAGTATTCTTCACTTTTTGGAGTTAAAGTGTTAAGAGAAGTTGTTTATTTTTATTTTTTTAGGTAAATGCAAATATTATTACTAATAACGAAAAGGAAGTGGCTACAATCAGTCGTTGAGGTATCTCAAGCCTCAACGTAATGCAAACAAGAAGAGATAGAGGGGAGGGGTGGTCACTCAAAAGGTGCCACTACAAGAGGGGATAAAATCATAGAGAACTCTATAAGATGTTGTTTTGATTCTTGCAATGACCTCTTCTGCCGGCAAGCTTGTGCCTTCAAAGAGCATTGTGTTTCTTGCCCTCCAAATCTCATAAACCATTATGCAAAAAGTAAGCAAAATAGCTTTGGCTCGGATGCTTGTCATGCTGTTCTTTCTTAATCCATTTAAGGAGCTTTCAACAATTGTCATCTCTCTTCTAATACCCAACCAATCTTTTATGCTCTTCCAAATCATGTGTGTATAGGCCAAAGAAGAGGTGTTCCTTATTTCATTAGCTTGCTTGCGAATCCGCAAGATTTATCCTCCAAGTCGAGAAATGATAGAGTATCCTTTGTAGCTAACCGCCTCGCAATTTAGCCACATAGTAAAAGAGAATTTGGGAGGAATGAATCCTTTCCAAATTTGTGACATCCAAGGCTTTTTAGCTTGGAGTCGCAAGATATCATATCTGAGGCTTGAATCAAATATACCGTTGGCACAACATTTTGTAAAGCCGTCAATAGCATCACCATGGCTACCAAAGATAGAAACAAATTTGTCGCGAATCCCACAAATCTTTTTGAATAAAGGGAGTCCTAGGACGTACCTCATAGTCCCAAATTGTAATATCTCTCAAATAGTGGCTATTGATCCATTGACCCATAGAGAATCAGCTTAGTGTGAGTTTGCCAAATCATCCTGGATAGCAGGGCATGATTCCATTCCTTGATGTTCATAAGACCCAAGCCACCTTCAGTTTGAGGCAGACAAATGATATCCCAAGCAACTCTTGGTGGTTTCCCCATAAGAATTGAATACAAGCGGACCTTACCTTGTTGATAATAGTGGCGGGATAGGAAGTGCGGAACCAAAAGCTCAACCCTCGGGCGACCGGCACGATTAGTTCCAAATTACCATAAGAAAGGGTGTGGTGCCCCCATTTCTGAATGTAATTCGAAATAGCACTAGTGAATGGGGCAAATTGATCCACCGAGAGTGAAATTGGGGACAAAGGGATCCCCAAGTATCGTACCGGAAAGCTACCAATGGCGAAACCCACTCGGTCAATATCAAGTCCCGAACTCAGAATGCATTCCCGCTAAGTAGACAGAGGATTTAGCGGGGTTAAGAGTTAATCTGAGGCAGCCTCCAACTCTTCCGGACAATCCATAAGAATCCCAATGAAGATATATCTCCTTTGGCAAAGCATGAGGTCATCCGCGAATGCAAGATGAGTAATGCCCAATTTCTTACACTTTGGAAAATATGAAAGCTCTTGCCTCACCTTCATTTTAAGCGACCTTGAGAGGTATTCCATGCACAAGATAAAGAGAGTAGGGACATAGGATCACCTTGTCTTAGGCGCTTTCCTTTGAAGTATCCATGTAGCTCACCATTGATAGAAAGGGAGAAGGAGGTTGAGCTAACACATTCCATGATCCATCTTGTAAATCTGCGGAAATTTTAGACTTCTTAGTACCAATTCGAGGAAGCTCCAAGAGATGTCGAATGCTTTACGAAGGTCCACCATAAGCATACATCTTGGTGAGACTGCTCTATTAAATCCTCTCACAAGCTCTTGTGCCACATATACGTTGTCCATCATGTTTCTTCCTTTCACAAAAGCCCCTTGGGATTTGTCAATGAGAGAAGGAAGGATCAATGCCATTCGTTAGCTAGAATCTTTGTGATGATCTTATAGATCACATTAGTCAATCCGATGGGCTGAAATCATTTACCTTGGGATCATGGTCAGTTTTTGGTAGCGAGGGTAATGATGGTATGATTAACTCCGCTTCAAAGAACTCCGATGAGAAGAACTCTTGGACACATCTTACAACATCATGGCCACATCTTTCCATCTATTCTTGAAGAAAGGCGGTAGATAACCATCCGGTCAGTGCCTTGTCATTGCCTATATCGAGAGTGCTTCCCAAATCTCCTTTGGGGTGATGAAATGCAAAAGTCAGAATCTCTCTTCTTCACTCACTTTGGGCCATAGTTGAACACATCAGATCAAAGTTGGTAGTGGGTGGGAAGTACCTAATAGATCTTTGTAAAATTCAACAAGCAACTTCCTGACTTCTTCTGGTGATGTAGTGATAGTACCATTAGCTTTAACAAGAAAGTTAATGGAGTTCCTGACATTACTCCTTTTGATCAAACTATGAAAGTATTTGGAACATCTATCACTTCCAATCAAGTGCTTCATCTTGACTTACGCCTTATGAAATGTCTTTCACTTCCGAAGGTGTTTGCTCTAGCTCTTGAGGACTTAACCTTGGCTTTAAGCTCCTCATCAAAGGGATTTTCCATGTGTGCATTGATAGCCTCCTTGAACTCTATGTTTTCCCCTTTTGCTCTTTGTTCGATACCTCCAAAGTCACTTATGTTCAAAGCCCTTAAAGGTTGCTTCAAGGCTTTCAATTTGGAGGCAAGGACGAATTGAGCAAGACCCATATGTCTTGTCTCCAACATGAAGTCATAATGTTCTCAAAGGTGGGTGAAAGCCACATATTCATGAACTTGAAAGGGCGTTTCCCAACATTATAGGATGCAATAATCGTGGCTATCACAGGACAGTGGTCCGAGACAGGCTCCATAGGCATGAAATTGGTCGTGCATTCTAGGGTCAAATCACTCCAATTTTGATTCATCAACACTCTATCAAGCTTAGACCAAATCGAACCATTCGTCCAAGTGTAGAAGGAACGGATGAAGGGCGTCTTCTAGTCCATGAGAATTCTGAAATCTCCAAGATCCCTAAGTGCATAAGGCGTGAGAGGAGGACCCCACCTTATCATTAGGGTTGCAGTAAGTGTTGAAATCTCCCATAATCATCCAAGGCTTATTGATGCCAACGCCCAGTGAGAAAGGTGATGCCAAAGCATCCTTCTATCCGAGATGCTATAAACCGGTACACAAATGTGGCAAGGAAGGACACTTGTGTTATATTGCAACTTGCTCGACATGGATATGCCGAGAGTCCATACCAAGCACTTCGCAACAAACCTCGGATGGATCCCAAAGTAATAGCATTCTACCGCCTCGATGAATTCCAAATTTGAGCAAAACTTCCATGCTTTGAATCTTTGAGTAGAAAGACTCATCCTTGGTTGAGATAGCTTAGTTTCCAATAGACAAATCATAGCCGCATCATGCTGTTTTGTGATACTACACACTAGAGCTTGCGTGGCAGCCCTATCCCTTTGTCCACAAAGACCACGGACATTCCAACAAAGTATTTTCATAAGGAAACAAAGGAGGTTTTATTAGCACCTCCGCGCTTAGCTACCTTCGCTTTCCCACTGCTTTTCGGCCCATTCTTTTTGGACAAAACCTCTTGCCATCCATCATCTTTGTTGCTGGAAGCCATAACTTGTGTACCAGCCAAGCTATGTTCCCCGCGTTCAAAGTTAACGTTACTTGACACAAGCTGAGCCTTTTCCGTAGCACCGTTGAATGTAACTTCATCCAATGAAGGTGGCGGGTTCATAGGCATCTCAGAATCAGAATGTTTTGACTCACCCCTCATCCTAACATGTTGTGTACTGCCATTGTGAGAATTAGGCAGTGAGGACTTTGCTAGAGAATCCCGCAAACATGGTGGGCCAGAATGACCCAAAACCGGAGGACCCGCGGCATGTGATACTTCTCCCAAGCTTCCGGTACCAGGAGGTGTTGTGTGCACAGTTTCTTCAATGTCCATCAAGTTATCAGCATCTACGGGATGTTGAGAAGTTGGTGGATGAGGGGGGGGAGGGTTGGTTCCACCCGTACCTTTGTTGACCTTCAAATGAATAGAATCATCCTTGTTGTTAGGGGACCTCGGTATTGCATGTTTTGGAGCTTCTTCAATGTTGACATCATCCTCGCCTTCCTACACTTCAAGTGGTTGTGTCCAAAGCCGCACAATGATAGCAAAAGTCCGGGTAATTCTCATAGTTTACCCTTTGAGTATACTTTACGTTATCGGGAGATTGAAGACAAAATCCATTATCGGCTCCTCGCTAACATCCACTTCCACTAGAACTCTTGCATAGTTCATTTTAGACCTTTCCTTAGTATATTAGTCGGTGTAAAGAGGTTTTCCTACGTGAAGCAATCTTACTAAGGCCCGTTGCACTCCAATAGAAAGGGAATGTCCGGAAAGTGACCCAAATAGGAATGTCCATAAACAAATCATCCGTTATAAGAACTCCTTTATTGATAGCCTTGAGCATCATGGTTTTCCGTAGACCATATAAGGGCCTCGTGAAGTACATTAGTGCGCTCTTCCTCCGTCATGAATTTGAACATTGTCCACCTTTGCCATATGGTATAATCGGCATTTAACTCCCCATCCTTTCACAATCGTATTCACGCTTCTCTTCAGGGAAAGGACCGTGAAGCAACCTATTAGGCAATAGCCCCAAGTTTCTATGAAAGGAACTTCATCCTCAAGATCTATATTTACTTCCTCCCCTTGTTGTTCAATAAATTGTAACTTCATACCTTTTGCCTCAATCCTAGTTCCATGAGACTCAAAGATAAGTCTTTTTAGGAGGAAGGGACCTTTGCCATGGTTTGGGAAGATTGTTGTGAGTTGTGGCCGTGGTAGGAAATGATGTGGTTTAGAAGGTGCATTAGTGTGTAAATCATTGGGAGGTATATCCGGAGGTATAGGCAGAGGAAGGGTAGAAGGAGTGAGCTTGGGCCCATGATAGAAGAGATGATTTGCGTGCCATTTGGGAGGTAGGGAATTTGTGTTGGTTTTCAAGGAATAGAAGGAAGAGGAGATAGAAGGGGTGTGGTGTTGTGAAATTCAGAAGTAGTGAAGTGGTATTAGATGAGAGAGGGGAAGTTTAGGACTCTACTCGAATCTAGGAAGTGTTAAAGACGAAAAGTGTTGTGATTCTTGAGATTGGCTCCACTTAGCAAACTAGCTAAAGTAGGGAAGGCTTCATTGGTGACACTTAAAGAAATCTGGGGTTGTTGACTTGAATCACGAGAAGGCACTTTGAATGCCGTCTCATTCAATTTTGACCCCTCGGCTCTTGCATCATTGATGGTTATGGAGTTCCTAGGCTCCTTGGACATAGAAATAGCTTTGTTTCTCACAATTGACTTGGCTCTTCGTGTAACGTGAGTAGTCAATGCCCCTAGATTGTCCCCGATCCGTCTTGGAACCAAGACCATCATAAAGTCCCGGAGTTATTAGAGAGTCATTGATACCCGCCACATTCAATGCCGACCCCTCGGCTCTCGTAATATTGATGGTTGTGGAGTTCCTAGGCTCCTTAGACAAAGAAATAGCTTTGTTTCTCACAATTGACTTGGCTCTTCGTGTAACGTGAGTATTCAATGCCCCTAGATTATCCCCCTGATCCGTCTTGGAACTAATACCATCATAAAGAACCGGAGTAATGAGAGAGTCGTTGGTACCCGCCTCATAAATGTGCGACGCCTCGGCACCCTCAATCAAAACGTTGGAACCCACCATTGACTTAGCTCCTTGTAAAACGGGGGTAGTTAATGTCCCTAGGTTATCCCCCTGCCCCGCCTTGGAAATCAGACCATCATTAAGGCCCGAAGTTGGGAGTGTAAACTTGATACCCGCGACATTAAAGTTTGACGCCTCGGCTCCTTCAATTATGACGTTCGAAACCTTGGGGCTAGAAACCCCTTCGTATTCCACATCTGATCTTGATCCTTGCATAGAGTGCATATTCCTAGTATCATTGTTATCCTCGTGACCCGCCTTAGCCTTACGACCCAAGACCCGTAATAGGAGTAGTCCCATCGTTTCGGGCATTGAAGTTTGCTCTCGACATCCGCGTTGAACTTCTTGGGGATAGAAGTACCATCAATGCTTTCAATCGACTTCAAATCAAACAAGACATGATTACTCTTGGACCCATGAACCCCGCGACCCGCCAAGAACCTTTGACCCACGCCGACCGGTTTGGGCAGAGAATGCCATCGTGTCTTGCTTCACCAATTGCAATGTCCGCCCAGATTTCAACCCTTTTCGGCAAACTGAGAGAATTTCCGGGTAGTGTCGGGTACTAATCTTTGAGTATCGCCTAGTTCTTCCGAAATGAACCCTTTACCAACAAATTGGCCCGTGGAATGATCGACCACCATAGTAGCATTAGGGCGTCAATGGTCTGCGGAAGTTACGCCTTCAAACTCACTAATATCCAAGCTTTCAATTTCGATATTTTTGCCCATTCATGTATCCTTTGTAGCATAGAATCATCTACTACATTTTCTAAAGGAAAGCGCGAGTCCGAGTAACATGAACCAACACGGAAGGGTCGAGATTCTTTGGAATAAGATTTTCCTCGGCAATTGTTGGACTACTGCCATTCTTTTTTTTCTTCTTTGTTCTAGCTTTAGCCGAACTGCCTGAACCTCCTGAATCATTGCTAGAACGTGTGTAACGTTTAGACTTTTTCATAATGTGGACAATAACAATCAAACCATAATGAGTCAAACGAAAAAACTAAGGGGGGGGGGGGGGAAGAAGAGGAAGAAACCTAAGGAGCAACTAAGGGAAAACATTGAGAGCGTTTTCTTAGTGAGAGAAACTTCTCTCTAACTCCTTTGACGAGAAGAGAAGTTGTTTAGAAACTTCTAAGGGTTGCTTGGAGCGGGTTGAAGCGTAAGGAATAGGAGATAAACATTGTTCAGGATCGACATTTTAACTTGGATAATTTTGGGCTTATCGAGGTAAATAATCTTGTCTTTCTATTGTAATTGGAAATTTCCATTGGTTGGCCTATAAATACCCCCCTTAAGATGAAGAGTTCTTCATCCACAAATCAATTTCCAAGTCTCCAAAATCCCTCCCCTCTCCTTATAGTTCTCGTCCAAAGCTCTCTCCCCCCCCCCCCCCCCTCTAAAAGAGCCTAGCCGAAACACCCCTCTCCCTCCCCCTTCCTTGAAGTCTCGGCCAAAGTACCCCCCCTTGGGTAGAAAAATACTCTCCAAAGTATTGTTACTATTCCCAAATACTTTAGCCTATACCTTGTAGTATTTCCAAAGTCACCTCTATACTAAAAGCCTAGAAATACTACCTTATCTCCATTTGTCACTAAACGAAACCCTAAGAGAAACTTCATTGTTGGTTGAAGTAGATAGTAGAAGTTGTGTAGAAACTTCTAAGGGTTTCTTGGAGCTATCGGAGCGTGCAAATTAGGAGCTAAACCTTGCTCAGGATCGACATTTATACTTGGATAATTTTGGGCTTATCGAGGTAAATACTCTTGTCCTTCTATTGTAATTGGATATTACATATAAGAATAGTTAAGACTTGAGTATAAGATATAGAAGGATATTAAAGAATAGAATTGAACTGTAATCACAGTAGAAGGGTATAACAGAAGAAGAATTAAACTGTACTTACATAGGATTGTTTCTGATGAACTTGTATAGCTTAGGGTAGGGAAGTCTTCGATTTTCCGTAGAATTAAGAACCCTCTGCTTAGAACTTCCTCTGAGTAGTCTAGACGTTGATAGACGATTTGACTATTATAGTCGATACTCGCGACATATTCGACTTGGCAGGTGGATTTCGCCGAGAAGGTATGTGATTCTTCCTACACTCTTGAGCATGATATTTTAAAGTATATATATAGTACGGTAGACGTACGTGTGTTAACTGAACGTAGCTTTACGACAATGTCTTTTGACTTAAGCCTGAATAATAAAGATCTTAAAGTCTTTCAAAAGAATTACAAATCAGTTTTGAAAGAAGAAGAATATTTGTTTTTTTAAAACAAGAAGCTTAAGAGTTATACTAGCTTTATGGGAAGTTAAGTATAACGACTTAAGAAAGATAAAAGGAACAGTTTACTTATGTGTTTATAAAAGACTTATATTGATTTCTGGAAAGTATAATAAGATGGTTTAATAAGTAGACATGATATGATGCTATGTGTGTTAGTGTCTTGTAACGTTTGTATAAGAGGGTATTCTTGTTGTGCTTATGTTGATTAATGATAAACTGTTATGTTAGTATTATATCACTCACCTCTTGACATGATACCGGGGGTTAAGCTGCCCTCCGATGCGGGGTAGACTCGGTGATGCAGGACCATGATTCGAGAATACCTCATGCGGGTCCAGGGACCTATGCGAGCTACGAGTTCCAGGTTAGTGTGCGGCCTTTATGGTCATGCGGTATATGTGGCCATGCGGACTACGAGTCCAGGACGATGCCGGGGAGTAGCTACCCTCGATGCGAGGAATACCTCATGCGGGCCTAGGTGGCTTTATGCGACTACACGAGTCGAGATTAGGCTTGCATAATGATACTATGGGCGATTGGCTCTGCTTGATCATTCGCAACCTAGAAAAGACACATTCTGATTTACCTATTGTTGCTCTTGTTTATGATGTGGCACTATGCGGTTACATTAGTTGTTTATGCATATTTGTAAAATTGGTTTTAAAATGATATGATCTCATTTAAGTACTTTCTGATTTCGCATACTTAGTACTGTTGTCGACCTCGCCTCCTGAAGTGCGTTCATGCCGCAGTAAGGAAGCAGTGCTAGATCCACATCGTTAGGATCTTTTGCTTTGGTGTCAGGAGCTCCATCTTCTCCGGAGGCTCGACTTTTGGGTATGATCTCCCTGTTGTGTAGATAGTTTTGTACATTCAGGGGTATGGCGGGGCCCTGTCCCGTCATAGTTGGTTACTTCCTTAGAGGTGAGTAGTCGTATTTGTACAGTTGGGATGTAAGCGCGATTTTTATATATATGCGAAAGGCACCCTTTTCTCAGATAAAATGTGTCTCAATTACAATTGTTTCATGTCTTGTGTTTTTATATTCCGCTGATTACTCTGATGTATGACTACTTGGGTGCCCGGGTAAGGCACGATCCACGGGCCGGGCAGTCGTGACAAAAGTGGTATCGCAGCGATTAATCCTCGGAAAGTGTCTACGCATCGTATCTAGTAAGTCTTGATTATCGGTGTGTTGTGCACCACACCTATAATCGTGAGGCTATAGGATATTTAGGATTGGTTTCCTCTTCTCACTCGAGATCGTGCCTTAGAGCTGTGTTATAAGTTGGACCTCTAACGTATTCCTTTTACATGCGATTATGCCTCCACGTAAGGCAACCCGGGCGAGAAGGGCAAGGCGGCGGAGGTGCTAGTGGGACCGAGAGTCACGAGGCTCGAGCCCGATCTATACCCGCACGGCGAGTTCCACGACGCCGCCGACCTCGAGAGGTTTAGGGCGCAGCGATGGTCGATGAGACCACAATACCTACACCTCAGTCCACACCGGAGCGTATGAGACGGGTTACGAGAGATGGCGATTATTGGCGTGATCGTGGCGAACATGAGATAGTTGCTGGACGCAGTGATTCCATCTCCGCAGCACTGCGGTTCACCCGAGATCGCAGCGGTTTGCGGCTACGGGATTTTCTGAGTTGTAGCCCGCCAGAGTTCTACAGGTCGAGGCCCGAGGATGATCCACAAGAGTTCATCCGCCGCTCTGAGAGGATCATGCGAGTGATCAAGGCTTCAGAGACCGAGTCTGTGATCTTCGGTTCACATAGGTTGCGTGATACCGCAGTCGATTGGTTTGATTCGTGGGAGTTATCCCGGGGAGAGCACGCATCCCCAGCTACTTGGGACGAGTTCTCGGAGGCCTTTCTCACTCACTTCTTGCCTCCACAGATAAGGAGGGCACGGGCCGACAAATTTTTGTTCTTGAGACGAGGGCCACGCATTAGAGAGTACAACGTTGAGTTTGATTCGTTGGCTCGATATGTCCCTGCGTTGGTAGCAGATATGGAGGACAGGGTGCATCGCTACGTCACCGGGATAGATGATTATATGGCCGAGTCTTGTGCGGGTGTGGCTCTTCAGCCAGGCATGGATATTACCCGCATGCAGGCTTACGACCGGATGTGAGGCGTAGGGCCGACGGGTTGTGCACAGCAGAAGAAGACCAGGGCGGCAGGTCTTTTGGTAGCTATCGGTGGGCGGCCTCAGCAGATCTAGATTTGCACCACGGCCCGGCTGAGCACTCTGCTCCATCTTCAAAGACACCAGAGTATTCGGCGGTCGTGGCCCAGGACTTGAACTTCCAGGGTAGCAGAGGTGCTAACCGACGAGACCACCCGCCGGTGTGGCCGTCGGTAGATCCCATCTCGAGTTGTGGTCCTACTTGAGGTTGCTACACTTGTACGCAGGGCCACTTTGCGGCTGTCCGACTAGGAGAAGCGCGAGTGGTAGGGTCACCTGAGTTCTTTCGGGTCTTCTTCATCTCCTACGATTACTCGCCGAGGCAAGGTACTCATGGGCGGCCAGGTCGCGAAGTCGTGGCGCGGGTCCCAGTTCTAGCGGTCCTCAGAACCGCAATTATGCCTTGTCCAGCCGGCAGGATCAGGAGGCCTCACCTGATGTCGTCACATGTACCTTATCAGTTTCTGGATTTGATGTGTATGCCTTGATAGATCCGGGTTCTACTCTGTCCTATATATCTCCCCTTATTTCTAGTAGGATAGGGATAGAGCCTGAGTCCATAGACCCTTTCGAGGTAGCTACGCTAGTGGGTGATTCGGTGGTAGCTCGGTGGGTATATAGGGATTGTCCAGTGACCATATGCAGTCATCAGACCCTAGCCGACTTGATAGAGTTGGGTATGACTGATTTCGACGTGATCATGGGTATGGATTGGCTAGCTTCTTGCTACGCCAATGTAGACTTCAGGGAGAGAGTAGTACGGTTCCAGTTTCCTGAGGAGCCGGTTGTTGAGTGGGAGGGGAACACTGTATCGCCGAGGGGTAGGTTTATTTCCTACCTCAAGGCTAGGAAGATGGTGCAGAATGGGTATATCTACCATCTCATTCGGGTGTTTGATCTCGAGGTGCGGTACCAGATTTTGATCGATTCGAGTCGAGATAGTTCCCGGATGTGTTTCGACGACCTCCCGGTATCCTCGGAGAGGAGATAGAGTTTTGTATCGATGTGCTGCCAGACACTCGGCCTATTTCCATTCCGCCATACAGAATAGCACCTGCCGAGTTGAGAGAGTTGAAGGATCAGCTTAGAGATTTGCTGGAGAAGGGCTTCATCAGACCTAATGTTTCTCCCTGGGGAGCGCCGGTATTGTTCGTGAAAAAGAAGGACGGGGCGCATGTGTTGATTACAGCGGTGAACAAGGTGACCATTAAGAATGTATACCCCTTCCCGTGATTGATGATTTGTTCGACCACCGCGAGTGCGAGATGTTTCTCAAGATTGATCTCGCGATCGGGCTATCATCAGTGCAGTCGAGAGGCGGATGTCCCTAGATCGCATTCGGACGTGCGGGCATTATGAGTTCGGTCATGTCTTTCGGGTTGACCAATGCTCGTGGTATTCATGGATTTGATGAACCGAGTGTTCAAGCCATTTTGGACACGCTTGTGATAGTGTTCATTGACGATATCTTGGTTTATTCTCGCCAGAGCGAGAGCACGCGGAGCATTTGAGGCCTTGAGAGTTCTCCAGGACCAGCGGTTGTACGCCAAGTTTTCGAAGTGTGAGTTCTGGTTGACTTCGGTGGCTTTTCTTGGGCATATTGTCGGGGCTGATGGTATTCGGGTGGATACGGCCAAGATCGAGGCAGTCAGGACTTGGCCTAGACCTACTACTCCGACAGAGGTGCGCAACTTTCTGGGCCTCGCAGGTTATTATCGGCGGTTCGTAGAGAAGTTTGCTTCTATCTCTGCACTATTGACTAGGTGACTCGTAAGCGGCTAAGTTTCGATGGTGATGCTTGTGAGCAGGGTTTCGATTCTTTGAAAGAGAGATCGACGCCCGTTCTTACTCTTCCAGAGGGGCCAGACGGTTATGTTGTGTTTTGTGATCGTCAGCGTCGGGCTCGGATGTGTGTTGACGCAGAGGCAAGGTTATAGCGCACGATCCCGACAGCCTTAAGAAGCATGAGAGAACTACCCCACCCATGATTTGAGTTAGCGGCGGTGATTCACGCCAAGATCCGAGGCACTATTTGTATGGGGTTCATGTGGATATTTATACAGACCACAAGAGCCTCCAGTATATCTTCAGCCAGAGGGAGCTGAACTTACGACAGAGACGGTGGTTAGAGCTGCTCAAGGATTACGATGTTGATATCCTGTACCACCCGGGGAAGGCCAATGTTGTGGCAGATGCCCTTAGTCGTAGGTCGATGGGTAGCCTATCAGATATGCAGCCGGAGAGGAGGGGCATGGTTCGCGATTTGCATCAGTTAGCGAGCCTTGGTGTCCGTTTGATTGGTTCTGATAGCAGTGGGGTTCGAGTTCGAGAGGTTGCCGAGTCTTCCATCGTCGAGGAGGTGAAGAGGCAACAGTTTGAGGATTCGGTTTTGATTCGGTATCGTGATGCGGCTCTTCGTGAGAGGAATGGTCCTTTTGAGGTAGCACCTGATGGGGTGCTAAGGTTTGAGGGCAGGTTGTGTGTTCCAGATATTGTAGGACTTCGGCAGCAGGTTCTAGGGGAAGCACACAGCGCGCGTTACTCTATCCATCCAGGGTCGACCAAGATGTACCACGACCTTAGATCTGTGTATTGGTGGGATGGCTTGAAGAGGGACGTTGCAGAGTTTGTAGCTCAGTGCCCGTGTTGTCAGCAGGTGAAGGTAGAGCACCAGAGGCCTGGTGGTTTGTTACAGACGATTGAGATCCCGACCTGGAAGTGGGAGGTGATCAACATGGACTTTATCACAGGATTACCTCGCACTCAGAGGAGACATGATTCTATCTGGGTTATCTTCGACAGGCTGACGAAATCAGCCCACTTTCTTCCCGTCAGGACGACTTTTTGGTGAGGATTATGCGGACTTTACATCAGAGATCGCCGACCGCATGGAGTCCCTATTTCGATCATATCGCATGAGGAGCCCGTTCTGGCTAACTCGGAGGTCTTTCGAGAAGGGTTTAGGGGCGCAGTGAGCTCGAGTACTACATTCCATCCACGAGGCAGACGGACATGAGCGCACTATCCGACTACGGAGGATATCGCGAGCTGTGTTATTGACTTCGAGGGTAGGGGAGGATCATTTGCCTCTGGTTGAGTTTGCGTATAATAATAGCTACCACTCAAGATTCGGGATGACGCCTTATGAGGCCTTGTATGGGAGGAAGTGCAGATCGCCGATAGGCTGGTTTGACGTGGCGAGTGCGATTAGTGGGACGGTTGGTGCAGCAGGCATTGGATAAGGTGAAGCTTATCCAGGAGCGGTTGCTCACAGCTCAGAGTCGACAGAAGTCATATGCAGATCATCTTCGTCGGCATCTGGAGTTCGAGGTTGATGATTGGGTTTTCCTGAAGGTGTCACCCATGAAGGGTGTGATGAGATTCGGGAACAAAGGGAAACTCAGCCCAAGGTACATTGGGCCGTATCAGATTGTCCGCAGGGTAGGCAAGGTTGCCTATGAGTTGGATCTGTCGTCCGACCTGGAGGCAGTGCATCCGGTGTTTCATGTTTCAATGTTGAGGAGATGTGTCGGGGATCCATCTAGAGTGCACCCGATTGATGATGTCCAGGTGACCGAGGGGTTATCGTATGAGGAGATTCCCATAGCGATAATCGATCGTCAGGTTAGGCGTCTGCGGACCAAGGACGTGGCTTCCGTCAAAGTCTTGTGGCGGAACGAGCTCAGGGAGGAGATGACGTGGGAAGCTGAGGAGGACATGAGGCAGAAGTATCCTCACCTATTCCCCACACCTCCAGGTAACTCACTTTCCTACTTGTAAATTTTCATTGTCATATATGCCTAAGTGTTGTTTTGTGGCCGTGTGTGGCATTTGCAAACTGTTTAAGTTATGAAGAACCTTATCGTTATCTGTCTTGGGAAGGAACATTCGGGACGAATGTTTCTAAGGAGGGGAGAATGTTATACCCCGTATTTCTAGAGTATGTACGTGAGGGCGTACGTACAAAAGTTAAGCTTTAAAGATTAGGCATAGGACGAATTTGGGCACAACTCACTAAACGAATGGTTTTCCGACGAAACGTTTTACAAAACTTGCGAAGAGAAAATTCCGGCTATGTCATTTATATTTTTTGCGGATTTTTCCGAGAGATGAAATATTTTGGACCAACGGGAGGGTGACACTTGTCACCCTCATTGGACGGCAACTTGGGCGTTGTTGGCACGTTTTTTGTGTCTTTCCCTTAGTCAAGGAGTTGGTAGGATATTTGTGTAGTAGATGGATAAGGACACTTGCCTAAATCTCCACCTTACACTTGCCTACCACTTGGCTTCATCTTGGTCATTGGTTGGCCTATAAATACCCCCCTTAAGATGAAGAGTTCTTCATCCACAAATCAATTTCCAAGTCTCCAAAATCCCTCCCCTCTCCTTATAGTTCTCGTCCAAAGCTCTCTCCCCTCTAAAAGAGCCTGGCCAAACACCTCTCTCCCTCCTTCCTTGAAGTCTCGGCCAAAGTACCCCCTTGGGTAGAAAAATACTCTCAAAGTATTGTTACTATTCCCAAATACTTTAGCCTATACCTTGTAGTATTTCCAAAGTCACCTCTATACTAAAAGCCTAGAAATACTACCTTATCTCCATTTGTCACTAAACGAAACCCTAAGAGAAACTTCATTGTTGGTTGAAGTAGATAGTAGAAGTTGTGTAGAAACTTCTAAGGGTTTCTTGGAGCTATCGGAGCGTGCAAATTAGGAGCTAAACCTTGCTCAGGATCGACATTTATACTTGGATAATTTTGGGCTTATCGAGGTAAATACTCTTGTCCTTCTATTGTAATTGGATATTACATATAAGAATAGTTAAGACTTGAGTATAAGATATAGAAGGATATTAAAGAATAGAATTGAATCAGTAATCACGGTAGAAGGGTATAACGAAGAAGAATTAAACCGCATTTACATAGAATTTGTTTTACAGAGAACTTGTATAGCTTAGGGCAGGGAAGTCGCCGATTTTCCGTAGAATTAAGAACCCTCTGCTTAGAATTGTTATACCCCGTATTTCCAGAGTACGTACGTAAGGGAATACGTACAAAAAGTCTAGCCTTAAAGTTTAGGCAAAACGTTTTTTTTGGGCACAACTCACAAAACGAATAGTTTTCCGACGAAACGTTTCCACAGCTTTCTTAGGTCAAATTCACGCTATGCAATTTATAATTTTTTCGGATTTTTCCGAGAGACGAAACATTTTGGACCAACGGAGGCGACACTTGTCACCCTCCAATTGATGGACTTGAAATCGTCCATTTGGACGATTTGGACTATGGTGAACACGTTTTTTGTGCCTTGTGCACAAGTCAAGGAGTTGGTAGGATATTTGTGTATAGTTAATCCTCACCCTACACTTGCCTTGCACTTGTCTTAATCTTGGCCATTGGTTGGCCACTTCGACCTATAAATACCCCCAGAGATGAAGAGTTCTTCATCCACAAATCTTTCAAGTCTTGAAAATCCTCTCCTCTCCTTGTAGCCTTTTCGTCCAACACCTCCCCTCCCTTGTGAGGCCCTTGGCCGAATACACCCCCTCTAGCCTAGTAGTTTGCCGAGGCCCCCTAGCCTAGCCAAAACCTACCCCTCCCTTGGTAGAAAAGTTGCCTTCTTGTATTGTTATAATGCCCAAAATACCTAGCCCAAATACCTGAGTACTTAGTAGAAGTTGTGAAGAACTTCTAAGGTTTCCTTGGAGCATACAACTTAGGAGCAAAACCTTGCTCAGCGCGACTTTTCTAGGATATTATCGGGCTTACCAGGGTAACTAATCCTAACCCTCTTTTGAATTAGAGAATACATACCGTAGTAGTATAAGAATAAGTATTAAATACTTAGAAGAATATTGCAGAATAGAATTGAGCTGCTACCACGAGAAGGGTTTAAAAGAAGAATAATCAAACTGTACTTACATAGGACTGTTTTCACAGTAGACTTATATAGCTCACCGGGTAGGGAAGTGCTGCCCGACTTTCCGTAGAATTGTGAACCCTCTGTTTAGAATGACCTTCAGAGTAGTCTTTGATAGATATTCGTGACTATTATAGGTGACTCTGCGCGACATATTCAACTTGGCGGTGGTTTTCACGAGAAGGTATGTGATTCTTCCTAAAGCATGATATTTTACAATATATATGCGGTAGACGCATACGTGTTAACTAAAATATAACTACGGCAATGTCTTTGACTTAAGCTCGAATAATACTTACGGCAATGCCTCACGGCTTAAGCCGAATAACACTTACAGCAATGCCTCAACTTTAAGCCTAATAATAAAGATTCAAAGCATTTCAAAGAATACTGAATCATTTTAACAGAAGAGAACTAATTGGTTTTAAACAGAAGCTTAAGAGTTATACTAGCCTTATGGGAAGTTAAGTATAACCACTTAAGATTGATAAAAGAAACAGTTTGCCTATGTGTTTATAACAGACTTATATTGAATTGTGAAAAGAATAATAAGATGGTTTGATAAGTAGACATGATATGATGCTATGTGTGTTAGTGTCTTGTAACGTTTGTGAAAAGAGTATTCTTGTTGTGCTTATGTTGTTTAACGATAAGTCGTTAGGTTAGTGTAGCATCACTCACCTCTTGACATATTAAGGGGTTAAGCGCCTCCGTGCGGGTAGACTCGGGCGATGCAGGACCATGATTCGAGAATACCTCTGCGGGTCCAAGGGACCTACGCGAGCTACGGGAGTTCCGTGTTAGTGTGCGGGGTTATACCTCACGCGGTCTATGTGGCCATGCGACGACGAGTCGGGGCGATGCCGAGTAGCTACCTCGACGCGGGGTTATGTACTTATGCGGCCTATGTGATTGGCCTATGCGACTACGGAGTCCGTGATTAGGCTTGCATGGTGATACTACGCAATTGGCCTCGCTCGATCATTCGCGACCTAGAAAAGACACATTCTGCTTTACCTATCACGCTCTTGTTTGTGATGTGGCACTATGTGCGGTTTCTCGTTGTTTCATACATACTTGCAAAAAGCTTTTTAAAATGATATGTTTCATTTAAGTATTTTACTGCTTTCATATACTTAGTACACATTGTATCGACCTCCTTGAAGTGCGTCATGCCGCAGTAAGGCAAGCAGTGCTAGATCCACATTCTTAGGATCTACGTTGGTGTCGGAGCTCCATCCTTTCCGGAGGCTCTACTTTGGGTATGATCTCCCCGTTGTAGATAGTTTTGTCTGATAGGGTATGGCGGCCCTGTCCCGCCATAGTTGTATATTTCCTTAAGTGCAGTAGTCATGTTGTGCAGTGTCGGATGTAATCGCTAAACCATGTTTATATATATATGCCGAAAGGCGATGTTTTCTCACATAAATCGTGTCTTATTTTATAAATCGTTTCATGTCTTGCTTTATATTTCCGCCGATTACTGATGTATGACTACTTGGGTGCCGGTAAGGCACCATCCACGGCCCGAACGTCGTGACAAAAGTGGTATCGAGCGCTTAATCCTCGGAAAGTGTCTACGCACCATATCTAGTAGTCTCGATTATCGGTGTGTTGTGCACCACCAATAATCGTGAGGCTATAAGATATTTAGGATTGGTTTCCATTCTTCTCATTCTCGAGATCGTGCTTTAGAGTCATGTTGTAGGTTGGACCCTCTAACGTATTCCTTTCTCGTATGCTTATGCCTCCACGTAAGGCAACCCGCCCGTAAGGGCAAGGCGGCGGAGACGCTAGCAGACACCCAGAGTCACGAGGGCTCGTGCCCATCTATACCGTAGACGGCGAGTTCTATGACGCCGCCAGCCCAAAGAGACCACAAGACCACACCTCGCGTCCCACACTGGCGGAGGAGTTAGGGTACTGAGACGGCCGCCTTTTGGCTAAAGTTGTGGCTCGACACGAGAGAGGCCGATGCGGCGGTTCAGCCTCAGCTCGGCCGCGCATCGTGGTACACCCGAGGCGTATAGTTTGAGGCTACGAGATTTCTTGAGTTGTAGCCCGCTTGAGTTTTACTGTCGAGGCGGAGATGATCCAGGAGTTCATCCGTCGCCTTGAGGATCATGAGGTGATCAAGGCCTCGAGAGACAGTCCGTGACGCGGTTCGCGATCGGCTGCGTGATACCGCAATCGATTGGTTTGATTCACGGGAGTTATCGGGAGAGCACGCGTCCCAGCCTACTGGGATGAGTTCTCGAGGCTTTCCTCACTACTTCTTGCCTCCACAGACGGCGAGGGCGCGCTGATAGATTTTTACCATCGAGGCGAGAAGGACGATTGTCAGGAGTACAATGTCGAGATTGATTCATCGCTCGATATGTCCCAAAGTAGCAGATATGGAGGATAGGGTGCACCGCTATGTCACTGGCTAGACGACTATATGGCCGAGTCATGCGCGGGTGTTTCTCTCCACCGTATGGACATTACCCGCACGCAGCTCATGCTCTTGGATGTGAGGCGTAGAGACCGCCGGTTGGCGACAGCGAAGGTTAAGACCAGGGCAGGGTCTTTTGGTGGCTATCGTGGTGGCGGCCTCGGCAGTTAGCTAGATTTGCACCACGCCAGCCTGAGCACTCTGCGCGCGCCCTCAAGACATCCAGATATTCGAGGCGCACTGTGGCCCTGTGGACTTGACGCCCAGAGCGGCAGAGGTATCGCCGACGGGACCACCCTCGCCGGTGGCCGATGCAGTAGATCCCACTTCGAGTTGTGGTGCTACGAGTTTGTTTGATTGTGGCAGCGAGGTCACTATGCGGCTTGTCACCAAGCGGCGATCGCGATGGTAGGTCACCTACAGTTCTTTCGCCGTCTTCTTCATCCTCGATTACTCGCATACCGAGGCAAGGTACTCACGGACCAGGTCGCGCAGGTCGTGGCGCGGGTCGATTCTAGCGGTCCTCGTAACCGCATTTATGCTTTGTCGGCCACCGGATCGTGAGGCCTCACCGATGTCGCCACGGTACTTTATCGATTTAGGTTTGATGTGTATGCCTTGATAGATCCGGTTCTACTGCCCATATATCTCCTTGCTGCTAGTAGGATAGGGATAGAGCCCGAGTCCATAGACTTTTCGAGGTAGCTACGCCATGGGTGATTCATGGTAGCTCGGCGGGTATATAGAGCTTGTCCGTGACCATTTATCGGACCTCAGCCGACTTGATAGAGTTAGAGATGATCGACTTCGACGTGATCACGGGGACGGATTGGCTAGCTTCTTGCTACGCCAATGTATCTGAGAGAGAGTAGTACGGTTCCGCTCGGCGAGCCGGTTGTTGAGTGGGAGGAGCACGGTATCGCGAGGGTAGGTTTATTTCCTACCTCAAGGCTAGGAAGATGGTGCGCAGGGTATATCTACCATCTCGCTCGTGTTTGATATCAAGGCTGGTGCAGATTTTCATCAGTTCAAGAGTCACGAGTTCCCAGACGTGTTTCCGATGACCTCCGTATCCTCCCGAGAGGAGATTGAGTTTTGTATTGACATATTGCTGACACTGCCTATTTCCATTCCGCCATACGTAACGGCACCGCCGAGTTGAGAGAGTCAAGGATCAGCTTAGAGATTTGGAGAAGCGGCTTTATCAGCCTAGTGTTTCTCCCCGGAAGCGCCGTATTGTTCGTGAAGAAGAAGGACGACGCTGCGCATGTGTGTTGATTACAGTGCCCAACAAGGTGACCATTAAGAATACCCTTCCCGTGATTGATGATTTGTTCGACCATTGCAAGTGCGAGATGTTTCTCAAGATTGATCCGCGATCGGGCTATCATCAAAGTAGTCGAGAGGTGGATGTCCCTAGGATCGCATTCGTGACGTGACGCATTATGAGTTGGTCATGTCTTTTGGGTTGACCAATGCTCCGTGGTATTCATGGATTTGACGAACCGAGTGTTCAAACCATTTTTGGACACGCTTGTGATAGTGTTCATCGATGATATCTTGGTTTATTCTCGCCAGAGCAGGAGCATGCGGAGTATTTGAGGCGGTCAGGCGATTCTCCAGACCAGCGGTTGTACGCCAAGTTTTCCAAACGTGAGTTTTGGTTGACTTCGCATGGCGTTTCTTGGGCATATTGTCGGGGTGATGGCATTCGAGTGGATACGCCAAGATCGGCGATGACTTGGCCTAGACCTACTACTCCGGCAGAGGTTCGCAGCTCGGGCCTTGCAGGATATTATCGGTTCGTAGAAGTTTGCTTCTATCTCGCACTATCGACTAGCCGACTCGTGAGGCGCAAGTTTGATGCCGATGCTTGAGAGCGGGGTTTCCATTCTGTGAAAGAGAGACGACGCTCGCTTCTTACTCTTCCGGAGGGTCCAGATGGTTATGTCGTGTATTGTGATGCGTCAGGCATCGGGTTGGGATGTGTGTTGATGCAGCAGGGCAAGGTTATAGCATATGCGTCCCGACAGCTGAAAAAACACGGGAGGAACTACCCCACCCATGATTCGAGTCGGCACCGTGATTCACGCCAAGATCCGGAGGCACCATTTGTATGGGGTTCACGTGGATATTTATACTGCACCACAAGAGCCTCCAAAGATATCTTCACCAGAGGAGTCGAACTTACAGCGAGACGGTGGTTAGAGTTGCTAAGGATTACGATGTTGATATCCTGTACCACGGGAAGGCCAATGTTGTGGCGTATGCTCTTAGTCGTAGGTCGATGGGAGCCTATCGATGTGCGGCTAGAGAGGAGGACATGGTTCGTGATTTGCATCGCTTAGCGAGCCTTGGTGTCCGCTTGATTGATTCCGATAGCGATGGGGTTAGAGTTCGTGAGGTTGCCGAGTCTTCCATCGCCGGCGAGGTAAAGAGGCAATTCGAGGATCCACTTTGATTCGATATCGTGATCTGACTCTTCGTGAGGGCGGTCCGAGGTAGCACCACGGGGTGCTAAGGTTTGGCGCATCGTGTGTTCGGATGTTTCAGGACTTGTGAGTTCTTGGGAAGCACATAGCGTTACTTCATCCATCCGGGTCGACTCAAGATGTACCACGACCTTAGATCGTGTATTGGTGGGATGGCTTGAAGAGGACGTTGCGAGTTCGTAGCTCGCCCGTGTTGTCGGCCGGTGAAGGTGAGCACCGAGGCCCGGTGGTTTGTTCTGCATTTATTGAGATCCCGACCGGAAGTGGGAGGTAATCAACATGGACTTCATCACGGGGTTACCTGCACGCAGAGACATGATTCTATCTGGGTTATCGTCGACAGGCTGACGAAATCAGCCTACTTTCTTCCCGTCAGGACGACCTTTTCGGCTGAGGATTATGCCAGACTTTACATCCGAGAGATCGCATCGCATGAGTCCCTACTTGATCATATCGCATGCAGGAGCCCGGTTTACGGCTAACTTCGGAGGTCCTTCCAGAGGGTTTAGGGGACGGTGAGCACGAAGTCTGCATTTCATCCACGAGCACTGGACAGCAGAGCGCACTATCCGCACTCGAGGATATCTTTGCGAGCTTTGTGTTAATGACCGGTGGTAGTCGGAGGATCATTTGCCTCTAGTTGAGTTCGGCGTGATAATAATATCTACCATTCCAAAGATTCGGATGGCGCCTTATGAGGCCTTGTATGGGAGGAAGTGCGGACGCTATAGGTTGGTTCGATGTGGCGAGGTGCAACTAGTGGGACCAGATTTGGTATGTGAGCGATGGATAAGGTGAAGCTTATCCGAGAGCGGCTATTGATACCGTAGTCGGCCAGTCGTATGCAAATCATCGTCGTCGGCATCTTGAGTTCGAGGTTCATGATTGGGTTTTCCAGTGTCACCCATGAAGCGGTGTGATGAGATCGGGAAGAAGGAAACTGCCTAGGTACATTGGGCCATTTGATTATCGTGGTAGGCAAGGTTGCCTATGAGTTGGATCGCCGTCCGATCCGGAGGCAAGGCATCCGGTTTTTCACGTATCTACGCCGGAGATGTATCGGATCCATCTGGTACACCGATTGACGATGTCTGTGAGGCGGTTATCAGATGAGGAGATTCCCATAGCGATAGTCGATCGTCGTGTTAGCGCTCCATGACCAAGGACGTGGCTTCACAAAGTCTTGTGGCGAACGAGCTCAGTGAGAGATGACGGGAAGCCGGCGAAGACATGAGGCTAAGTATCCTCACCTATTCCCCACCTCCGTAAATTCACTTTCCTACTTGTAAATTTTCGTTATCGCTTTCTCGCCAAGTGTTGCTTACCTGTGGCGTGCGTGGCATTTGCAGAATCGCTTAAGTTATGAAGAATCTTATCGTTAATCGTCTTTGGGAAGGAATATTCGGACGAATGTTTCTAAGGAGTGAGAATGTTATACCCGTATTTCCGTAGTACGACGTGCGTGGAATACGACAAAAAGTCTAGCCTTAAAGTTTAGGCAAAACGTTTTTGGGCACAACTCACAAAACAAATAGTTTTCCGACGTAAACGCTTCCACGCCTTTCGTAGGTAAATTCCGCTATGCCATTTCTAATTTTTATGGATTTTTCCGAGAGACTAAACATTTTGGATCAACGGAGGGCTTACACTTGTCACCCTCCAATTGATGGACTTGAAATCGTCCATTTGGACGATTTGGACTATGAACACGTTTTTGTGCCTTGTGCACAAGTCAAGGAGTTGGTAGGATATTTGTGTATAGTTAATCCTCACCCTACACTTGCCTTG